>CM021107.1:12981392-13290859 GCA_007115665.2 Sequoiadendron giganteum
AAACAGGTAAAATGAAGCTCAAAGGGTCAAATACACTCACAGGATAGAGATGAAATTTGTCTAAGGCATGGAAGAATTTGAAGATGAAATGAAGCTAGAAGATCAAGCATTCAAGTGCGTCCTCAAGGTGAAATAATTTCTAAGGCACAAGGTGGTGGATGCGCCCTTGAAGAAGACATCATGAAATGAACACAGTGCGCCCATGATGAAAGTTTGCTAGAAAATGATGAATTTTATCAAATCTAGAGGTCAAGCAGACCTTGGAAATCAGAACATGGAAATTGGGTAAGTAAATTAAATTTATATTATAAGCGTTCTGATGCTCTTCTTTCTGTTTTGCAGGATGAACACCGGAGCCAGAGCGTAAGGACTTGAGGTGATGAAGTTGGACAACGTTACAACTTTGGAAAAGGGGAAACGGTAGTGAAGATTTGTATAAGGCATTAAGAACGTGATGCAAAAGAGGCTAAATGTGCCCAAGGCAGTGGGCTGGAGAAATATGAAAGTTACGAGGAGGAAGTGCGTCCAGGAATTAAAGCAATAGGAGGACTTAGCGGAGAAAAACTTTTGCAAGGAGGGTTCGAACTGAGTGTTGTTGTGTGCTTGCCTCCTAGCGCAACTAAATTGGTAGGCAGAACAGTGGGAACGCGTTTCTGGACGAGAACCTTCTAGAAGATGGTGATGGGCATTGATTGCTCATTATGATTCCTGTAGGGGAGTGGAGAATATTCTGTGCATTTATTACCCACTCCTCTCTGTGGCGGTTTTTAGGGAAGAAACCCTACTTAGGGCATAGGTGGCTCAATCTGAGCCCTTTATTGTAATCAGATCTGAACCATCCACTGAAATGGGCTTATTATAAAAGGGGCATCCCCCCTCATTTGTAATCTATTACATTAAGAGTTAAGTCAAAGCTAGAGAGTAGAGAGCATATAGTGAATAGTTAGAAGTTAACTTAGTTTGAAAAGGAAAGAAAAGCTTTCCCTTTGAAAGTTTTTGTAAAAAGTTGTTGTGGAGGACTCTCATAATATAAAGAATTTCATTGATTGGTGATTCTATCTTTCGTTGTGAGCAATTGACAAGGCTTTTTCGTCTTTCCAATTCAAGTAGATAGAGTAAAGTAGATTTTGTTTTATGCAAGTAGTCGGTAATTGTGGAATGCAGTGTTTGACTTGAGCAAGTCTTCTTTCATCCATACCACTAGCGGGCTCGCTGACGGTGAGTTCGCCCTGCGTGGTCAGCTAGAACATTGGCACTTAACTTTGATTGTGGTACATATGTCCATATGCATCGTTGTGATGGTATGTACATGTTGTGTCATAATTTGAACACCTTTCTCGTCCTTTGAAGATTGCACTGATTTTGTGGAAGTTGTCTGAAGGGAGGCAAAGCAGAGTCTGGTTTGAAGATTGTTGGAGTTAACCCTCACATTCCACCTTTAGGAGTAGAAATTAGAATCCCTATCCTTATTCCTTTTAAATTCAGCATTTCCCGGTTAGTCTAGAAATCAGAGCATCGTAGTCAAATCTTTCATCTACTTCAAGAAGTTGAACAATTACGTAAGTCCCCTTGGAATACCCAGCATATTCACATCAACCAACTGAGCCTATTCGCTACATAAGGAACCTTGGAGTTGAACGCATGATCTTTCACGCAATCTTAGCATGCGGAATATTTTGATCAAGAGAGGATAGGGTGTCCGTTGGAAACTTTATTCTGTGTTGGTGCGGTCATAAAACACCCGTTAACAGGGTGCATTTTACCTAGTGGCCTCTTATTTTATCCTTAGAAACTTTTCAAGCTTCTAGCCACCATGAACGCACATGAAGGGGGGTCATTTGATTTTTACTTCCATTTTGAATTCATTACCTTAGAGAAATTTCTTTCATCTTGCCTTCAACCTTGGGCGCATTTCTCTAGTGATGCTTCTACTTTTGTGCCTTAGGCATTTATTTTCACATCCTCCTCTTGACTTTGCCTTAGGCGCACATGAGGGGTCAAGCTTACATCTTCAACACCTTAGAAAATTCTCAACTCATTTCACTTGCTAAGGGTGCATTTGAGGGGGTCCTGTTGGCGGGTGTTTTATGACCACACCAACATAGAATAAAGTTTCCCAACGGTTACTCTATCCTCTCTTGAACAAAGTATTTTGCATGCTAAGATTGCTAGAAAGATCATGCATTCAACTCCAAGATTCCTTCATGCAGCAGATAGTCTTAGTTGGCTTGATGTGATTTGCTAGTTATTCCAAGGGGACTTACACAATTGTTCGATCAAAGAGAAGAACTTGTAGGACTGGAAGGATTTATCGATGATGCTTAGGTTTCCTAAACTAACCGGGAAAATACTGAAATTAAAACGATAGGGATTAGGGATTCTACGATCTAATCTAAATGCGGGATGCGGAGACCAATTCTTGCAAGCTTAAACCAAGTTTTGCTTCGCCTCACTTCGGACAACTTCCATAGAGCCGGTGCAATCTTCAAAGGAATAACGAGAGATATTCAAACCACGACTCGACATGCAGATACCATCACAACGACGCATACCAACATATGAACCGTAATTGAAGTTAAGTTCACAATGTTCCAGTTGAGCACGCAAGGTGAACCCACCATCAATGAGCCCGCTAGTGGTATGGATAAACGAAGCTTGCTCAAATCAAACACCACATTCCACAACTACCAACTACTTGCATGAAATGAAATCTACTTTACTTTAAGCTACTCTAAAATTCTAAGTGAATTGGAAAGACGAAGAAGCCTTGCTAGCTACTCACAACAAAAGATGGAACCATCAAGCAATGATAACTCTTTATATTATGATAGTGTTCACAACAACTTCTTACAAAGTATCCAAATGGAAAACTTTCCTTCCTCCTCAATCTATGCTAACAATCTATGCTCTACTCATTATGCTATTCTCTCCTCTATTCTAATCTCTAATGTCTAATCTAATGAATTATAAATGAAGGGGGGATGCCCCTTTTATAGCTGGCCCAATCCAACGGACGGCTCAGATTCAATTACAATGAAGGGCTCGGATTGAGCCACATATGCCCTAGTCAAGGTTTTGCCCTAAAAACCGCCATAGAGAGGAGTGGGGTAATAAATGTACAAGAGATTGTCCACTACTCTATAGGAACCACTATGAACAATTAATGCCCACTATCATCTAGAAGATTCTCGTCCAGAAACACGTTCCACTGTTCTTCTCCTTGACTGCAAATTCAATGAATCTGGCTAAAACAGCCTCAACCTCCTGAACTGAAATGGTTGGAACGTGGTTGAGCTGGAATTCAAGCACTGTGACTGCCTGTGCCTGTCGGATGCAAGATTTTCTCCAAGTCTCTAAGGCATCTTGAGTACTTTGTATGATGTTGGAGAAAGTTGATATGTTTTCAAAGTCCACCTGCACAAAAGATCTCACATTTGAGAATAAGGGTTCCAACCTGCTTCTTAGGCCATCTGCAATCACCTCCTCTGGGGTTAGCCTTTTAGCAAATAAGGCTTCAAGCGTGTTGAGGACTCCCTCTTGTAGGTTTCCCATGGTTTTTCTAACCTTAACCGATTACGTCTGTGCTGCATCATAGAAGCCTCAGACAGTGAAAGTTGAAGAGTACCAACTTGGGAAATCATATCTGTCACCATCCTGGATTACTCCTCCTCCAACCAGCGTTTACATGGGTACTTGCATCAAAGCGGCCAAACGTGGGATAGTCTTATCTCGATACATGTGTGTTTCACTCCAAGCTTGGTCAATATTTTCCATGCGAGAAAGAATGTCGGAGGCCTGCTGGAAAGAGTAGGCGAGATCATCAATGAACCTTTCTGCCTCCACACGAATACCACCGACCCATTTATCTGCCTCCAACGCCATCTTCCTCAAATCCTCCAATTTGTTGACCGATTCTCTGGGAAGCTCAGTCGGGAGATCAACTGCCGGATTCTCCTGCCCACACGAACGCATAAGGTTCTGCACATATCTGATCAATGTTCTATGCTCCTTCTTCAATCTTTTGTACTTTCCTTCTATACAGAGCAATTTGTCCTTCAAAGCCTGGTAGGAGTTATCATATTCCTCAATTATCTAGGCTCCAGTCGGGCGGCCCAACTCAACAGTAGTAATTACATAGTTCTCCGGCCTCTCGTCATCTCGATCACACTCTTCCCTAGGAACAACCACCTGAAGCGTGCGAGAGCCGGACTTATCTGTTGAAATCTTTGAGAACTTCCTAGCCCTCTTCTTCTCTGGCGGTGCACTAATCCTACTGAGGAATTCCTCCATCTCGATTGCTGGGTCAGTATCATCCTCAGGATCCTTCCTCATTCTCTTCGTAAGCCAATCGGGCCTTGCCTGCCGCGGATTGCAAACAATAAGGGGCTGCTCCTCGGTTGCTTCTTCTCGCACTTCCTCTCTAACAACACTTTATTGAGGCTCACCAATCTCCATTTGTTGAATACCTTCCCCCGAACCTCGAGCCTCTTGCCCCGTGGTATTTTCTTCTTCCAATGTTGTGTCAATCATCTGCTAGAAACGATTATATGTTGTCATTTTCTCTTCCTCCTCCCGTTGGCTCTCCCTTCTAGGTGCGTTAACACTCAAGCTATCTGACTCCCTGAGTGGTGGCTGGTTTACTTCCTCAAATTCTCGCTCTCCGTTAGATTTACTTCTTTGGCTTCCAAATAGTGGAAGCTCCCTCACACTGGAAGACCGAGTCTGTCATCGTGCAGGCGATGCCTGTTCTACCCTCTGAGGCATTGGCTGAACCGGTACTTCTCTATGTGGCTCAGCAGCTTGGGCAATCTGTTTTCTCTTCTTTGTTGATGACGGCCTCTGATCACCCATGAGATTATAAGTGAGAGCAATCAACTTACTTTTGAGCCGACTCACATTCCTCTCAACCCAGCTCCTCGTGAATGTCAACACCGATATACATAATGTGTCCAAATCCGTGATTTCCAGCTCAGACCAATCTGGTGGTGGGACCGGTGTGTTCCTTACTAACTCATAGTCAGGCTGTATGACATTGACGTTTTCGTCCACTTGATCTGGAACTGGAATGACTTCACATTCTCTAATTAACTTCAAGGGTAGCCTAGTGAACATTCTCCCTGACTCCGGCATCATCAACTGCATTAGCCCAGAAGTCCTCGATATGAGCCCTGTGCCTGTACTCCACACCTTGTATCATCCGGATATTATTGTAAGGATCGAAATCCTACTTGTCGGTGTGGTATGAAAGGTGAAAGAACTATAGCTCGTCCTCAGCTTCTCTGGCTACCTGTAAGGAAGGACAAACTGCACTTGAATTTCCCATGATGATAGGGAAGTCCAATTCTCCTTTCTTCTTCTTCTTCTGAATTTTATCATAAGCAATGAGTTGACTAGATACTTCTAACATCACCATTCTATCGATGGGGTACCTCGGCAATCTGTAAGGATACAAAGTGAACCCCTGCAGCCTAATATATGTAAACTTCGAAAATTGGATGAGCCAATATCCGTATTCTTCAATTAATTCCTGTGCCTCCTTTGATATCCTCTACTAAGTTTTCTGTTGAAGAGTTCTCGCTATGTGCATGGTGAAGGCATCATTCACCCGTTTGTAGTTGGAGGTGCTGGTCAAGTGCAACTGTGGACAAACCTCGTAGATTTTGAACTGTTCAAGGCCACACCCAATTGGCTCCTTGTAGGTTATTCCTCTATACTTAGTCATTCGCGCCAACGTATATATGACATACGAGCTCATGTAGAACATCTTTGTTCTTCTTAGGCTCCTGAACTGCTCATTTATATTGTCGCTTATCATTCTCGCCCAATCAACACACTCTTTTTGTTCCATCACAATCCCAATGTAATAAAACATCCAAGGCTCGAAGATGAATGCTTGAGGACTTCCGTTCACCCGGCTAAGCATCATTATTAGATCACAGTATTCTTGCTTCACATCATCTGCAATTATCTGTTCAGGAAGCTTGGTGCGAGGAGGTCTGGACTTCTGCATCCAAACTGAATTTATAATACTAGCACATCTCTCAAAGGTGGAGGTGTACATTTTGTCAGCTCTATCCTTCGTTTTGTACACCATCCTCTCAGAAGTGGGAATCCCCAGTGCCTCTTCAATGGCATCAGGCGTGAAGTTGGCAAACAACTTGCCATCAGGAGAGATGATCGTCCTTCGCTTTGGCTTGTAACAATTTGCGCACTCCATGATCAACTCCGGACACTGAATTGCTGGTGGAAAACCAGCAGCTGCATAAATTCCACTCTTCATTATCTGGTGTGCAGTGATTGATGGAGGATGGCTTCCCAGCCCATACATTCTTCCTCTTAGTGCTCCCAAGTTGAACGAACCGAGGTTGGTATCACTCAAGCCTGCCAGTTTTGAAGTAAAATTTGATTCAGGTAGGAATGGCTTGCCGAGTTTCTTTATCACTGCCTGCCTGGACGCACTAGCCTTGCTTGCTTCAAAATTTGCAGCCTTACTTGCAGCCTTGCTTGTTCTTGCAGCATCTCCTCTTCTTGCTTCAGCCATCCTGCAAAATAAAATATAGACGTTAGAATTCAAACTTAGAAAAATAAATCACCTCGAGATGGCCACAATATGGAGTTAAGTTTCAAAAATAAGAGTCCTCAGTATAAAAAACTTCTAACTCCAAACCTCAAACTTTTAAACTCTGGAGCTTGACAATTTCAGCAATGTAGCTTTCAACACTTAGAAAATTTCACTCAAGCTTGATACTTCAAAATTATCACTCAAGCTTAATACTTTCAGCGACGTAGCTTTCAGCACTTAGAAAAAATTCGCACCAGCTCACTCACTTCAGCAACTTCGACTTTCAGCACTTAGAAAATTTCCACACTCAGCAATTTCTCAACTTCTCAAAACTTTCTTTCACTCGGCATAAAAAACATCCCAATAGTTTTCCTCTCACTTCAGCAACCTCAAGAATTTTCTTCTCACTCAGCAGAAATTCGCACGTGCAAATGATGAGAAGAAATGAAGAAATTCGTTGCTTAAATAATCGAGCTAGAGAATCTTGCTAATTCGCGCAAGAGTCTATTTAGCAACTTCATTAAATCTCCACTCCCACTACTTAGAAATTTTCCAACTTTGGCGAAGTGATGGGCGAGTTGTCAGCCAACCGTCATAGAATTTTCCTTAATTGGAGATTCCTTCCCATGCAGAATTCGAATTTTTTCCTCCTAACTACTAGTTAACACTTTGTTATTTTAATTACTCGCAAAGGAATCTCTCTGATTTATTTTGAAATTTCCACTTTGATTTCTCGTAATGTTCAGTTAAATCCAACATTTAAAATTTCATCCATGACATAGGCATACTTAAAAAATTTATTTCTTATAATCATCCATGCCTTAGAGAATTTTAATCCACCCCAAAAATACTTCACCACGTCAATTAAAATCACAAGCCAAATCCAACTTCGAAATTTATTTCCTCTTAGAAAATAATCAAGGCAATCCTTAGAAAATATTTCCCTTTTGAAAAATATTAAAATTCCCTAGGAAAATAATTCCTAACTTCATTTATTCATGGGGCGCACTTGGAAGGGGTTGATTTGATTTTTCTTTTTATTGTGTACCCCTTTGAAAATATTTCATTATTAATGTTTACTTCAACCTCTCCACCTTGGGCGCATTCACTAGGTGGCTCTTTTTATTTTTTTTGCCTTAGAATATTTTCATCAAATTCTCCATGTCAAGGGCGCATTTGACCCCTTTAACTTTTAATTCCCATGCCTTAGAAACATTCTCGACTTATTTTCTTCCTGGGCGCATTCATCACCTTGTGCTTTTATTTCCACGCTTTAGAAATTCTTCCCTAGCCTCCATCACAAGGTGGGTGCATTCAAGGGGTTCAACTTCAAGTTTCAACGCCTTAAGAATTTCAAACTCATTTCACTTTCCCTAGGGCGCATATGAGGGTGTCTAGTTTTATTTTTCTTCACTTAGAAAACTTTTCACCCTTGAGTTTCTATTTTCCTTTACTTAGCCAGTTTTCATGTCATCACCTTATCAAGGGCGCATTCTAGGGGGTCAACTTTTGTTTCCATGCCTTAGGCTTTTTATACCTCCTCTTTGCTTGTGATGGGCGCATATGACCCCTTGTGTTTTCATTGTCTACGCCTTAGAAACTTTTTGGGTGGCCTCTTCATGATGGGTGCATTTGGCATGTTGTGCTTTCATGTTTTGTGCCTTAGAGAATTTTCACACCTCCATTCACCTTGAGGGCACATATGAAGGGGTGGGCTTTTGTTTTCAACACCTTAGGAAATTTTTCTATCTCCTTGCTTGTGGTGGGCGCATTTGCTAGGCCAAGCTTCCATTTTGTCACACTTAGAGAATTTTCATGTTTCTCTTTCATGATGGGCGCATTTCATAGGGTCCTCTTCAAGTTGAGGGCGCATTTCATAGGTGGTGGCTCCATTTTACTTGCCTTAGAAAAATCTTCAAGTCTTCTTCTTCAAGGGCACATTTGGGGTGGGAGGGAGGCTTCATGCTGAGGGCGCATTTAGGGGGTAATACTTTGATTTCCAACGCCTTAGCAAATTTTCCTATCTTGACTTCCGTAGGGCGCATATCAAGGGAGGTGGCTCCATTTACTTGTCTTAGCAAAATCTTCAAGTCTTCTTCTTCAAGGGTGCATTTGGACTGGGAGTCTTCATGCTGAGGATGCATTTAGGGGGTAATACTCTGATTTCCAACGCCTTAGCAAATTTTCCTATCTTGACTCCCCTAGGGTGCATATCATAAGGGCTCCTCCCATTTTCATTGCCTTAGGCAAATTTCAAACTCACCTGACTTGGGCGCATTCTACCTTGTGAGCTTCATCTTGAGGGCGCATCCAAGGGTGCCTCCTTCCATTTGATGACTTAGAGAAATTTCTCATTCTCCTCATTCTTTTACAAGGGCGCATTTGATAGGTGGAGCTTCAAGTTTCACATAGAAAATTTTCAAGGCCTCCTCACCACAAGGGCGCATTCAAAGGGGTGTGCTTTCATTTTTTACTTAGAAATTTTTTAGAACACCTTCATTTCAAGTTGGGCGCATTTGAAGGGGTCTTCTTCCAACTCTCTTGACTTTGAGAAAAAATTTAATGCCTTTAGCTGACCCCTGCCTTCTATTTTTAGTAAATTCTGGAGGCTTGTGACTTTCCATGGATTTTCAATAGTTTTGATCCTGAAGTTGGCTCGATGTGGCCCTCGTGGCTTGATCAACCTATTTATACCTGTTGTTCATGCTTGCCTGCTATTCTTAGCCCACCTGCTATTTTTAGTAAACCCTTGATTTATTGATTTCTGCAGCTCCTCTTGACTTGAAATTTGTTCCATGAGCTTTTGATGACTTGTTTGACTTGTTCACACTTGCCCCTCGTGTTGACCTGCTATTTTTAACCCTGAAATGACTTACTAAAAATAGTAAGTATGCGGATTTTTCTCAAATTTCACCAATGGATTCTCTGAAGGATGCTGATTGTGGTGGGATACATCAGTTTCTCAATTCCTCAAATTTCACCCCCCATTTTAGGCATGAAAGTAGGAAACCCTAATCCTGTTTGCATGTGCCTCAATCGATCTCCATTTAACTCTGTTTCTGTTGCATGTTGCTCTGTTTGTGAAACTGAAGTGTTGGGACTACTGGAGTGAACCTGCTAAAAATAGTAAGTGTCGGAAAAGTGATCAATCCACTGTCGAATGTATTTGCATGTCATACTGCCCAAGAGATCTCAAAAAACCCAAAAAAACCCAAAAAAACCCAGAAAACTGGTCCACACGCGAGCACCTGCTAAAAATAGCAAGTCATCAATTTGACTTGCATGTCACATCATCACGAAGCTCTCAAGAAACCCAGAAAGAATATCTTGACATGCACTGAAAAATCCTACATGCAAACCATAAAAACTGCCTCCGAAGCCAAAACTGCTAAAAATAGCAAGTTGTCCAAATCAGTTCAAATTTTGCGTGCCAGTACCTTGAAGTGTCCTGAGTGTGGTGAAGCAGTCGGAATTCCAAAGTTCTAGGGAAAAGACCTCAAATTGAGTACTTACTAAAAATAGTAAGTTGTCAGAATTCAATGAAAATTTAGTGGGATCCTGCTTGAAGCCTCTTGATTGTAGTGCCAAGCCCAGATTTCAATTTGCCAACTTGATTTGACCTCAAACAAGCCTAAAGAATGAAAACCCTAATTCATCAACGCGCATCAGACTTAGCCAAAATTTCCAATTAGGTCAAGGATAGGGACATCCCTGAAAGGAAAGAGAGATCAGAGAGAGAGAGAGAGGCAAAACCAAAGCCAAAAGACCAGAATGGAGCAAAAATTAGGGGGGTACCCATTTTGAATGGGGTGATGTGTGAAAAGGTCACAACAGGTCCTACTTCCATTTTCCATGCTTTAGAAATTCTTTCCAAGCCACCTTGATGCCTAGGATGCATATAGAGGTGTGAGCTTCCATTTTCTCATGCCTTAGTCACATTTTACCCCTTGCACTTTCATTTTCAACGCCTTAGGAATATTCTCAACTCATCTTGGCTTGGGCGCATTTAGAGGGGTAAGCTTCCAATTTTTACCTAGGCACATTTCCATGTCTTGCTACCTCAACCTTAGGGCGCATATTACCCCTTGGCATTCCATTTCTTATGCCTTAGGCGTTTCCTACTTGAGCATCCTTCATGGGCGCATTTGAGGTGGGGTCATGCCATTTCATGCCGTAGGAAAATTTCTCAAACCTCCTTCATGTCAAGGGCGCATTTGATCCCTTGAACTTCATGCTACTTGCCTTAGAAAAATTCTTAATACCTCCTCTTCATCATGGGAGCATTCAATGGGGCTACCTTTATTTTCACGACTTAGAACTTTTTTGATGCCACCCTCCTTGTCAAGAGTGCATTTCTCATGTCAAGCTTCATGTTGAGGGCGCATTTGATGGGGCTCACGCCATTTTCAATGCCTTAGCATTTTCCTTGCACCTAGCTTACCTTGGGCACATTTCATAGGTGGTGCTTCCATTTTTCATGATTTAGAGAAATTTTCATACCTCTTCATCCTTGGGCGCATCTAGGGTGTCAAGCTTCCATTTTCTCATGACTTAGTTGTTTATCAACCCTCATTTCCTTCATGGGTGCATTTAGAGGGGTGTTCTCCCAATTTTCCTCACTTAGAAAATTTTGCATCTCCACTTCCTTCAAGGGCGCATTTCACCACCTCTAGCATCATGTTTCTCGCCTTAGGCAAATTTTCTTCCTAGGCACTCCTTCCTTCAACGCATTTAGAGGGTCTTACTTGAGTTTCAACGCCTTAGAAAATTTTTGCTTGCCATACTCCAACTTTCCACCTTGGGTGCATATGGAGGTGTCTACTCTCATTTTTCTCATACTTAGAAATTTTTTTAAAGCCTCCATGTCCTTGAGGGCGCATTTAGGGGTGTGAGTTTCCACTTCACATGCCTTAGGCACATTTTACCCCTTGCACTTTCATTTTTGTGACTTAGAAAAAATTTCATGTCTCCTCCATGAGCCTGGGCGCATTCCATGGGGGAAGCTTCAAGTTTTGGACTTAGAAAGATTTCCAACTGACTTAGCCAATTTTGCCCTGCTCGCCCTTACCTTCTATTCTTAGCAAATTTTGAAGACTTGTGATTTTTCATGAATTTTCAACTGTTTTGAACTTGAAGCTGACTCAATGTGGTCCTTGTGAGCATCTAACTTGTTCACACCTGTCGTTTGCATGCGCCTGCTATTTTTAGCCTTGCTCTAGAAGTGACTTACTATAAATAGTAAGTATGTAGATTTTGCTCAAATTTTACTAGTGGACTCCTTGAAAGATTCTGATCTTGGTGGGATACATCAGTTTGACATTTTCTCGAATCACCCCCCATTTTAGGCATAAAAGTAGGAAACCCTAATTTCACTTGCATGTGCCCCAATAGACCTCTGTTCAACTCCGTTTCTATTCTGCACTGATCTGCTCCCGGAACTGAAGGTTTGGGACTGCTGGAGTGAACCTACTAAAAATAATAACTATCTGAAAAGTGATCACCTGACTACCGGACTTGGTTGCATGTCATATTGCTCGAGAGATCTCAAAAAACCCAGAAAAACCCAAAAACTGGTTTGAATGCGAGCACCTGCTAAAAATAGTAAGTCATCATTTGACTTGCATGTTATATCATCGTGAAGCTCTTGAGAAACCCAGAAAGATTATCCTAACATGCACTGAAAAATTATACATGCAAACCCTAAAAACTGCCTCTGAAGCTAGAATTGCTAAAAATAGAAAGTTGTTTGAATTTGCTCAAATTTTGCGTGCAAGCCCTTTGAAGTGTCCTAAATGTGGTGAAGCAGTTAGAATTCCAAAATCCTAAGGAAAAGTCCTCAAATTAAGTATTTGCTAAAAATAGTAAATTGTCAGAATTCTGTGAAAATTTAATGGGAATCTACCTGGAGCCTCATGATTTTAGTGCCAAGCTCAGATTTCAATTTGCAACTTGATTTGACCTCAAACAAGCCTGAAGAATGAAAACCTTAATTCATCAAAATGCACTTCAGACTTAGCTAGAATTTCCAATTAGGTCCAAGATAGGGACATCCTCGGAAGGACAAAAGGGACACAGAGAGAGACGCAAAACAACCCAAAAACCAAAGCCAAAAGACCAGAATGGAGCAAAAATTAGGGGGCTACCTGTCTTGAATGGGGTGATATGTGAAAAGGTCACAACACCTCCCAGCTACGTGGTCAATCCGACAACACGTTCACAAGACATGCTAAACGATCACACGTTGAGATCAAGCAGAAAAAGCCAAAACGGAAGACTGAAAAGACAAGCCAAAAATTGGCTTAAGGATAGAGGAAAAGCACCCCTCTTGGAGAAAGGTGCCCTTTCTTTGAAGCATGCAGATTCGATCCGATTGCTTACTGCCCTCCAAGATGACCTTCTCAGCTTTGACGAATCTCGACAACGAGACTGTCAGCAAAGGAACCTGACAACTGAATCATCTGATGACAAAGATCGAAGCAGACAGTTTTCAAAGTAGATAAAAGCAGTCAAAAGGTCAAAGGCACCCCTGCTAGCCAAGGGCGCCCTTAGATTCAAAACACAAACTTACAGTCTGAACTTAAGAAATCAGTCATCTTGTGTAGGATTGAGTTGGTTACCCAATGCATCATCAAGCTGAGTTATCTGACTCATCAATCAACGGGAACGTCAAATCAAAGCATGGAGGGTTTAAAAAGGCCCAAAATGAAAAACAGTCAATGAGAATTGACTAAGACACAGCCAAAAGCGCCCCTCCTGAAGAAAGGCGCCCTTTATTCTAGAGGCTCAAATTCAGTTTTTTGAGTTAATCTCTCCCAGGCATATCTCATCAGGCTGCTCCCATCTCAACAACGGATCCGTCAGCAACTACCGAAGATCAATTGAGCAACTAGGATCGAAGATCAAATGGAGGCACTTCAGCCTACAAAAATGATCAAAATGATCAAAACTCCAAGAGGGACACCTAAGAAAGTCAAAAGCAAATGTTGACTTGAGTTAGCAAATTTTGGAGGCAAAAAGAGGCCAAACACTCCACAATCAATGGAAATCAACTTTTTGAACTCCAAATCAAGCCTAAATCACGAGTTGGCACCCATACTTGGTGGATCTCAACTTGAATCACCATATATTCATGCTAGGCGTCCCATTCTCACTTATTCTTTTGCAGGTTGAAGGATAAAACAACTAATTGCTCCCAAGAACGTATTTTCAAGATCTAGCAGAGGTTTTGAACAGATCTTTGATATTTTTGAAGATCAGTGGCAGTAAAACTTTTCTTCTCCAAGGTTGATTCTCGAGGTAGTTTTTTGCAAGGAGGAAGATTATAACTTCCAATCCACCTTTTGTCTACTTCCTCTATTTCTATCCAAAATTCTTTGCATGTCACAGGAAACGACAAACCACCTCAGATCCGACCAACTGGGTATGATCAGCGCATTTTTGTAGTGAAACCCATCTTTTCAGATTTGCCAGAATCAGCAAACTTGTTGTCCCTATTTTTAGGGATCTTTTCGGAAAAGTCTGTCTCCAAATCAAAAATCCAAGGAACTGGGTCTGTTCAACTGTTAAGCATGAACAAAACCCACGTGCCAGATTTTTCCCTAAAAAGTACTTCACGGCAGGCGCTATTTTTGAGGGTTTCTTGAAAGTGTCAGAACAATGTCAAGTGCACAATCAATCTTCAAGTCTTTTAGAATGCAGTACTCCCAGGTACAATACAAGACCAAGACGGTCTTGTACCATGATTATCTGAAAACGGCTGACACGGACTTATGGCAGAAAAATCCGGAAGTCAATTCTGAGGACTTGGAGGGCATGAACCAAATTACATTGCAGAACATCAAAGAGTCCGACTTGTTCCAAGCTGCATCCATTCCTATCACTTTACAAAGCATAGAAATTGTAATGGCTTGCATCAAGCATTACAACCCTACTACTAGAGAAATCCTATGAGTTGATGGAAAATTGATTTGCAGTTTAAAGCCGAAGGACATAGAGACATGTTTTGCAATTCCACCATGCCCTGCCAATAAGGCCATATCTGTGACGTAATGTGGAAAGGCATTCGACACTTCCAGAGACAAGTGATCGCTGATAATGGTCGAATATTGGTTGAAAGTGAAGAAAGCTAGCATGCCCAAATTGGTTAGGCGAGGAGAGTTCAGAGATGAGTACACAGTGTTAATCACTCCACTCAGTAGAGTCACTGGACAAGAAGAGGGAAATCACTTCCAACCGTGGATGTTCTATATCATTGGCAAAATCATCAGCAAGAAAGAACATTACAATTGGGCCTCTCTGATCAGTGACATGCTCCACCAACAATTTACCAGGTTTCTAGAAGAGCATCGTTTCCACATGTGTTCCTACCTGGTATACCTGATTGCCTTCCAAGGCGAATTCAGAATACTAAACATTGTGGGAACCTTGGGTGTGCAGAAGGTACAAGAATACTTTCCACGTCTTGAGTTTACTCAAGCGGAAAGTCACTTCAAGAAGATGAACGACCTCTTCACCATGCACACCGTGCGCGAGTTAGACCATGAGATGCACGTATGGATATCACTAGCAACCAAGGCGGCAATGGTGGATTGGGCGGATTGGTTTATCCAATTCCCCACTTTCACCTACATACACATGTATGGCTACAATGGACACCCCGCCATGATGCCACGCTACCCTTCAGATAAGGTAGTGTTCATGGAATTCCTGAGGCAGTTGGCCAAGATTCACTCTTACCTTCGCCAAAAGAAGAAGTCAGCTGCAAGCTTTCCCATTCAAATGGGACTCTATAGATGCAAGACGACAGCCAATGCTAGGATGATGAGCTAGGAAACAGTGAGATTTAATCGTACCTCATTGAGAGGAGGTCATCATATGATCCAAGAGGACTCTTTGCAGCACACCAACAACGCCCATCACATGAATCTTCCATAGAAGATTATTGGGTCAATTGTGACGATGAGTTTGAGGTGCGAAGAAGGAATTATAGTAGGTTCAAGCTCTCGCAAATTGCAGATTTTATGTCAGAGGACATCGAGGGCTTATCTGAGGACGAAGAAGTCATTCTTCCTTCCTTCTTCATGGATCAGGTGGATGCACAACCACTTGGCAAAGTGGATTGGTACGTGAAAGAGAGTACATCTATAAAGGAAAGAACGGGTAGAGTAGTCAGACACAGTTGACTCTACCTTGACAATAAAAGGACAAGGAAGGTAGTACTTCCCTGATCAAAGCCTCCAACGGTTCAGTCTACACTACCTTCCACGTCCAGGAAGAGACCCAGACAAAAGAAGATGAGCATCCTTCCCGAAGGAATGCGAATGTCAAGAAGCACATGGGGGAGAAAAGGAATTGCTAGTACAAATCAGCAAGAGGTACAGGTGGAGACAGCCACCAATTTACCTGAAATAGTTGACACCGCTGCAACTGAACCAGAGCCAGTGATTGAGATAATCACAACAGAGATGGAACCCATTGCAGAAGCAGCTGCAGCAAAAACGGTGTCTGTAATATAAACAGAGCCGCCCACTTCACCACCATCACAGAGGTCGCAAAGTCCCATTGACTTGGATTCGCCACCACGAGACATCACCACGGCATAGTCTCGTTCATCCAGCATTCAAGGGACCCATGTTCCTCCTTCCACCGAAGCTAGTCGAGATTCTATCTGGCTTGAGAGTTCCCTTGGAATGAAGAGAGAAAGGCCTTCCTATCAGCTTGACTTCTCAGAGTTTGACCATGTCCCCCAAGACATTCCGACAAAGAAGTTGAAGAAGCAAACACATGTAGAGAGGAATACAGAGAACGAGGTCATCATAGAAACTGCTGCCCCAACTGAGGACAGAGACATATATAATGTAAGGGTTGAAGACTTCATGCTATCAAAGGTGAATCTTGGAAAGACCAGTCGTCAGGTGGAGGCAAACCTTCTCGGAATTGCCTTAGCGAGCGTCCAAGAGAGGATGACCAAGGATGGACAGGACAAAGCAGCCCTAAAGACTGAAAACCGGCAATTGAGAATGTGTATTTCAAGCTTAATGCATGGCACTCCCAACTCCTCGGCTTTACCTCAAGAGTTGCTAGATCTCCCGGCAAAGAGAAACCATCATCAGTTGATCACGTACGGCAAACACTTGAGAATTCAAGTGGATGAGTTCGTTGTCAGAGGACGGTGTGTATTGGCGGAAGCATATCAGCTGAGAGATAGAGCACATGGACTCTGAGCAAAGATCCAACAATCAGACTTGAAGGCAGTAGAAAGGAGGCCGAGAGATGAAGCGACTATTGCTGATCTACAACTAGCATATCAATCAGTTACAACCACGGAAAACAAATGCCATCTTTTTTATTGGAAGGAACAATTGGCATACAAGGTGAAAGCCTACGATGCCAATTCAGTGGCACTGATTGACTACAGGCATATTGTCGCAAATATTATCAACTTCGCAAGAACGTTGGTAATATCCTTCCCTCAAATAGAATATCAACATGAGGGTGGAGAATACATTGAGCTAGGAATGGTGCAAAGACAGTTTCAAGACATCATCTGCGGTTTGTTCCTTGATGATCCCAAGGGTTGCAAGTTAGCCAAAGTTGCAGCCATGTCTATCTAGTTGGATGAAGCAGCTGCCAAATGCATAAACTATCAGCAGCAACTTGTGACTGGCAAAGAGATGCTGAGACGTCACACCGTCATCTTGAGAAGCATTAATTTCCAAGGAGCTGAAGAAGTCAACAACTGGATAGAGACACTGTTGACCAGTGGTGAAGAGGTGTAAAGCACCTAGAGAAGGACATCCTACCCACCAAAATAGCAATAACTATGGCTGAAGTCAACTTGATACCCCTTTCCAAGTTGACTCTAGATCTCCACAGATCATGCATGTCAGATCCCACTAATCAAGGATGTCTAATTGATTCCCACGATTTGTGGATCTCAGATCTCCTTCAAAGGTGGATGTCTATTTTTGAGACATATTTGTAATTTAAGTTCACTTTTAGTTAGGTGCAGTCAACTGAGGTAGACTTCCAATTTGACTTTTGTTTAGTTTCAGTTAACTGAAGTAGTTTTCTAGTTAACTGCTTGCTCACCTACTTTTAGACATAGGAATAAATCTTGGTGATTGGCAAGAACTAATTGTTAACTCAAGGAGATTTTAGGGTTGCCCACTCCTTTGAGTTTCTATAAATAAGAGCCTTGGGCTCATTATTTGTTTAACCTTTATTTACTAGGCAAAATTGTTGTGCCATTGTTGCCAGAGTTCAATTATTTATATATGTTCACTCTTGGATGGGAGTTTGTTGGTTGATCATAATTGTGCATGATTTCGTGCCTTTGCTATCCCAACCTTTGTAATTCTTTGAAGAAGCTTGAAGAAGAAAATCAGATGGCGCATGCTTGCTTGATCTAAATATTTGAGTTGTTTCAAAGTCTTGTTCTCAATAGTTTATTGTTTCAATCTCCTCCTCGGGCAGGGGTTCCTCGAATATTTTGTTATCAGTTGCTATCGTTTGATGTTGTTTCATGAGTTGTCTTTTAGCCTACACTTTGGACAGGTGTCGTCACCTCCTCAGGTTCCTGTTAGCCAAATCATCATACCTTGTTGTTTCCAAGCCTATACCTCAAATAGGGGTTCCTCCTCCTTGGCAAGTCTCAGATCCAGTCTACTGTAAAGAGTGTTTACTTGCATAAAACCTTATCTTGCCATATATCCGAGAGTTCAGACCCTCAGCCATATTCTACAGAGACGGTGGATTCAAGTAATCCAACCCATCCATTTCGCTCCTATGCCCTCATGCTTTGTTTATCTTGAGGAGGTAGGATAGTCTAGAAGCTAGTTAGTCGTAGTTAAGATCTGCGGAAACCAGAGAAAAAGCTTAGCTACGATGCATTGTGTCTATGCACCCTTGTGTCCTACCGCTGAGTAAAAAAGATAGGAACCTTAGTACACCTTTTTTACATAGAACATCAGCAAAGAGAGATCTTCCTCTCTATAATCCGAAGAGCAGTACTAACACACTTGCAATAGTTGTTCGTTTCCAATAAGCACTCCAGAGGTGCTAATTGAAACGCCAACACCTTTCTCAATTTTCCCTAGCCACGATGATATCTTGTTCTACAAAAGTCTTTCCTTTAAATATCCCATAGATTTTCCTCATGGGACGTGACTTTAGGCTGACTAGTAACCCTTGAGGAATTGCACCAATTTTCAATCGCTGATATCTGAGGGTCGCTGATCTTGGATGCATCATTGTCTAAAGTTTGGGTTAACTATTTATTAATAAAAATTTATGTTTTTCATAATCAGCATGGCAATTGTAATATTATTATTTTAAGAGCAAGCTTATAACCACAATAAACATTATTATAATTTATATATTATTAAACTTAATAAACATTCATTGCTTGAATTTGATTATGTGAATATTTTTTGCATCAACATTTCGGATCACGCTCCGTGATCCATCATCAGGATGAAAATGAGAGCACAAGGACAAGAATGATAAGTTGCAGACCAAGAAAGCATAAAAAGGTGAGAGGAAAGATGGAGAAGGGTTGCGTTGCAAACAAGACACAAGAGGGCCGAGACTTGACAGGAGAGAGAAAAAAGGGAAATAAGAAGAGAAACAAAAAGGAGAAATTAAAGAACTACATAAAGAACAATAAGAATAAAAATAATAATTAATATTATAATCCTATTAAAAACAAGAAAAATCAAATCAAATAATGCCACAAAGCAAAGAAAGAACAAAAGATAAGAAAAAGACAAAAGAACCAAAATTAAAGATCAAGAACAAATTATCTATTATCATTAATGATAATAGATAATGCTATCTATTATCATTAAATAAAAGACAAAACCAAATAATCAAATAACATTATTCAAAATTAGAAGAAAAAGGAAGAAGAAAAATAAAATCTAAAGACAATATAAAAAATCATAAAAAACTAACTAGAAATCAGAGAGATAAAAGAAAATAAAATAATATATAGAAAATATTAAAACCAATTAAAGGACACAAATTAATTCTAAAAATAAGATCATAAAAAGATAGGAACAACAAAGAAAAATGACGAAAAGGAGAAAGGAAAAAGGAGAGAGAAAAGAGAAAGGAAAGAAAGGAGAAGAACAAGGAAACTAAACCTAAACACAAAGATAACAAAAAGAAAAAATAAATAAGAAATTATAACAAGAGGGAAGGGTAAATAAGAAGGGAACGACAATTTATAGAATAAATCAAACGAATCAAAGAGGAAAAAATGAACTTAAAAGAAAAGACAAAAACAAAGAATTATTAAATAAAATGCACAAATTAAAATGAAGAAATAAAAATGAAAATAAGAAAGAGATAGAACCAAAGATGGAAAAAAGAGAAGAAAATGAAAATACAAGAAGCTAGATCTAGAGGAAAAAATTAAACATAAAATTAGAAAAAAGATGAATTAAAGAAGACAATGAAGAAAGACAATTAAGAAGGAAATATAAGACGACGAGAATAAAATAATAATCAAAAAATTGAGAGAACTAATGCTAATAATATGAAGAGAAACTATAAGAAGAAGAAACAGGTTAATAAGAAAGGAGGAAGAAAAAAATACAAAAATAAGAAGAAACTAAAGGAAAAATTAGAAAGAAAAGAAAAAAGGAATTAAAACAAAAACAAAAGGAATCAAAAAGGGGAACAAGGAAACAGGATAAAAATTCGAAAAACTAGAAAGAAAACTAAGCGACACAAAAGAATTAAAGGCAAAAACTCAACGAGAACAAGGATGAAGAAGGGGCAAACACCCTAAACCTAGGGAAGGGATGCCACCACCGAGAGGACGGCAAAAGGAGGCAAAGAGAGTGGGAAAGGAACAAGGGGAGAGAGAACACCTGGGATTAGTGACACGAAAGAAATTAAAGACAAAAAACACGACGAGAATGAGGAGGACGAAGAAGGGGCGCCAATCTAAACCTAGAGAAGGGACAACAACACTAAGAGGAGGGCAAAAGGAGGCAAAGAGAACAGGGAGAGAGAGAACACCAGGGATTAATGATTGGGGGGAAGATGACGGGTCCTCAAGTTGGCTAATAGAGGATGCCACGACATACTTAGTAGAAAAAAAATCTCAAGTGATTGGGGGGAAGATAACGGATCCTCAAGTTGGCTAACAAAGGATGCTAACAAGGCTTAGTATACAAAAATTTTCAACTGTGCAAATGTTGGGATAAATAAGAAAATAAAGAAAAAAGTGTAGCATAAACAAGAGGACAGAAAAATATGAACATCGAGGAAATGGAAGAAAACAATTACAATGGATATGAAACTAAATGATATAAGGACTAAGAACGGATTATTGGACCTAGGTGCATGTGTTAACATCACACCAACAGGAACATGGAACTCTAATACAAGAATCACAATATAATATTGCACTAGTGGATGGGACTCTAAGGAGCCCACTAGGAGTCCTAATAGATTGAGAACTGGGAGTCATGGAAATAAAGGAAATGATGTCTGCAAATAGAACTCATCATCTTACCCTGTTTTATTAAATTTAGAATGATTTGTCAATGCAAATGGGATGCTTGTTTCAGAATAAGTGGAGATCACACTACAAGGGAATGGTTTAATTGCAAACTTCTACTAGATAAAGATATGGCAGCAGCATGGGTAGAAGAAAATGGGAAGTTAAAGAAGAAAGTGATAATAGTTATTTTAAGGACATCAATACGATCAAAAATCACCTCAGTTAAACAACAACAAGAACCTAAATCAATGACAAATTGATATTAGAAAGTGATGGAACAATGTCTGAATCAAAGATCAATGGCAAAGTTTTGACATATGGTAAGCATAGGAGGATATATAGAAAAATACTCAACACAAGAAAACAGAAAAAAGTATTTT
The DNA here is from genome assembly GCA_007115665.2 of Sequoiadendron giganteum. Classification (NCBI taxonomy): domain Eukaryota; kingdom Viridiplantae; phylum Streptophyta; class Pinopsida; order Cupressales; family Cupressaceae; genus Sequoiadendron; species Sequoiadendron giganteum. The sequence continues at coordinate 13,002,850 of CM021107.1, forward strand.
GTTGAGGTACCACACACAAGTATACAGTACCGACCAAGATGATTAAAAGGGTAAACATAGTAACCAAACTGTTGGAAATGTTGTCATTGATGTCAAAAGAAGACAATACTGTCATTGATGTCAAAGGAAAATTATCGTCTCAATTGAAGCATAAGATTGTCATTGATGTGGTAAAAGGCAGATGTATAAGACAGTGATTACTATGTTATAGGCAGTGATGCATTATGAAGGCAAAAATTATATCTTTCAAAGGCATTGCTGGAATAAAGTAAAATTAAAATAAAATTATTTCTGAGAAGGCTGCAACTATATAAGACAGAAAAAAAGAAAAGACAAAATAAGAGTAGAGACAAAGAAAAACAAAAGGAGAAAAGTTAATGATTCCTTAGAGAGAATAATTAAAGTTTGTTAAGAGCAGCTATTAGTAAATCAAAAGATAACAAAGAAGCTGCGACCCATTGATAAATAAAAGACAGCAACTCGTTCTATAAATAAAAGGCAGCGATCCATTATAGGCAGCAATTTATTAATTAAAAAACAGCACTTACAAGATAAGATTCATTAAGGAAAAGGCATTGAATGTTTTTAAAAGGACACATCCATTTAAAGAGACATATCCCTCATAAAAAGACATACTTGTTGACGGGTGTTTTATGACCACACCAACACAGAATAAAGTTTCCCAACGGTTATTCTCTCCTCTCTTGAACAAAGTATTCTGCATGCTAAGATTGCTAAAAAGATCATACATTCAACTCCAAGGTTCCTTATGCAGTGGATAGTCTCAGTTGGCTTGATGTGATATGCTGGTTATTTCAAGGGGACTTACACAATTGTTCGATCAAAAGAGAAGAACTTGTAGGACACGAATGATTTATCAGTGATGCTCGGGTTTCCTAAGCTAACCAAGAAAATAGTGAAATTAAAAGGATAGGGATGAGAGATTCTACTGTCTACTCTAGATGCAGGATGTGGAGACCAATTCTTGCAAGCTCAAACCAAGTTCTGCTTCGCCTCACTTCGGACAGCCTCTACAGAGCCAGTGCAATCTTCAAGGGGATAACAAGAGATATTCAAACCAAGACTCAACATGCAGATACCGTCACAACGACACATACCAACATACGAAACGCAATTTAAGTTAAGTTCAAAGTGTTCCAGTCGACCACGCAAGGCGAACCCACCGTCAGTGAGCCCACTAGTGGTATGGATAACAAAGCTTGCTCAAATTAAACAACACATTCCACAACTACCAACTACTTGCATGAAATGAAATCTACTTTACAATTCTAAATGAATTGGAAAGACGAAAAAGCCTTGCTAGCTACTCACAACAAAAGATAGAACCACCAAGCAATGATAACTCTTTGTATTATGAGAGAGTTCACAACAACTTCTTACAAAGTCTTCAAATGGAAAAACTTTCTTTCCTCTTCAATCTATGCTATGCTAACTTCTATGCTACTCTCCTCTATTCTAACTTCTATCCTCTCTACTCTCTGATTTCTTAATCTAATTCTAATGAATTACAAATGAGGGGGCATGCCCCTTTTATAGTAAGGTCAGTCCAACGGATGGCTCAAATTGAAATACAATGAAGGGCTCAGATTAAGCCACTTAAGCCCTAGTTAGGGTTCTGCCCTAAAAACCGCCACAAAGAGGAGTGGGGTAATAAATGAAGATTCTCATCCGGAAACGGGTTCCCACTGTTCTTCTCTTTGACTGAAAACTCGATCACGACTTCCGATATTGCCGGAGAGGGACTTCACACTTAAGAAGAATTTCTCCACTTTGTTCTTCAATCTATCTTGCTGTCACTCCTTAACATTGAAGTTTTTGCTCATTCATCCTCCTTAGCCTTGAGGACATTTTAGTGCCTGAGGATGATCTTTAATGCTAGGCCTTCATCATTTCCTCCATCCCGATCTTGAAGGATTTTCTTGTGTTGGACTCGACCATTTCTTCCTCGCCACCTGCCTGCCTGAGTTGGGTACATATTAGGTCTTGGTGAAGAAATTCCAGCACTTAGCCGTTTCCTCCAACATCTCCCTTCATGACTTGGGCGCAAATGAGACATCATGGAGGAGTTTGAAATGTGTAACTTTATCGCCCTCCAAGGTTATAATGTTGTCCTACTCCATCACCTCAAGTCATCATGCTTTGGCCCCGGTGTTCACCCTGCAAAACAAACAAAAAGAAGAGCATCAGAACACTTATTATATAAATTTCCTTCACTTACCTAATTTCCATGTTCCGATTTCCAAGGTCTGCTTGATCTCTAGATCTAATAAAATTCATCATTTTTCTCTAGCGTAACTTTTCATCATGGGCGCATCTAGAGACTTGTGTGTTCATTTCATAAGGCCTTCTTCAAGGGCGCATCTACCACCTTGTGTTTGGAGTTTTATTTTCCCTTTCCTTAGAAAATTTTTAATGACCCTCATTCCTTCTTCATGAGCGCATTTGGAGGGGGTCCTCTTTGATTTTGCAATGCCTTAGAATCCTTTTCCACTTATTTCATCCCACCTCCCTTTGGATTTCACACTCCTGCCTTAGAAAATATTTGCTTTCTCTCACATGTTTCTTGCCTTAGAAACTTTTTAGCATCTTGTTCACCTTGCTTGGGCGCATTTCCTTACCCTTTGCACTATGTTTTAATGTGTTATACCCAAAATGAAATTTTTGGCATTCTACTTAAATTGAGCTAAATAATGTAAAAATGTCGTCAAAAGTATGTTTTAGGTCAAAACAAACATGAAGTCTTTGTGGGTTTTTGTCAAGGAACCTATGGTTAAATTTCTGAAAATCTGAAAATTAGGGTTTATGCCCCTATTTTTAGGGAAAACCCTTAAAAATAGGACCTTCTCGGAAATGATTGAAAATAATTCTGATAGGATTATTCGACTTCACGATCACACTGATCAAGTCAGAATCATCAAAAGATATGTTTTACTCTGGTGGGTCTATTTCTATTTTTCAGGAACGAAGTTAGGAGCTCCGCAGCCATTAATGGCAGATTGGCCAGTACCAAGTGTTGAAAACTAAACCTCAAAAGCTCCAACAAAGAAGCCATGGCAGAAAAGGATGAAAATGATGTTGTTCAACGAAGGAGATTCTCAAAACGGAAAAGGCCTAAAATTGGCTAACTCTGGAAGATGGACGTTTTGGCTACCAAGGCAAAACACAGTCTACAGTGAAAAAAAAGGCGCCCCTCTTGAAGAAAGGCGCCCTTGGATCTCAAAGGCCAAATGTAATCATTTGACATCTTCAGATCAGTTCTCCTCTTCACTTTCGTGTTGGCTTGACAACGAAACAATCAACAAGATCATCTGATTCAAGGATCATTGGCCAATCGTCAGCAAAGTATGGAGAATCTATAAGCATTGAAGATGCCAAATCAAAGAACTTCAAGCTAAAAGCGCCCCTGCTGACCAGGGGCACCCCTCAGTTCAAGACATCAAATGAATCCATAAGTTGTTGCTTCATACACGACATCTTTTCAGCTTCCTCCTAGCGACGTGATCAATCTGACAGCAAGTTCACTGGACACGCCAAACGATCACACGTTGAGATCAAGCAGAAAAAGCCAAAACTGGAGACTGAAAAGACAAGCCAAAAATTGGCTAAGGACAGAGGAAAAGCGCCCCTCTTGGAGAAAGGCGCCCTTTCTTTGAGGCATGCAGATGCAGCCTGAATGCTTACTGCTCTCTAGGGACAACCTTCTCAACTATGATCAATCTCGACAACGAGATTGTCAACAAAAGGATCCGACAACTGAATCATCTAATGAGAGAGATCAAGGTAGGCAGTTTTCAAAGTAGACAAAACCAGTCAACAAGCTAAAAGCGCCCCTACTGGCCAGGGGCGCCCTTGAGTTTGAAGCACATAAACTCACTATCATCAACTGAGAAGTCAGTCATCCAGTGCAAGACCGAGCTGGTTACCCGATGCATCATCAAGTAGAGTCATCCGACTCATCCATCAACGGGAACGTCAGATCAAAGCACAGAGGGTCTGAAAAGGCCAAAACGAAGAACAGTCAATGAAAATTGACTAAGGCACAACCAAAAGCGCCCCTCTTGAAGAAAGGCGCCCTTCATTCTGCAGGCTCAAACTCAGTTTTCTGAGTTAATCTCTCCCAGGCATATCTCATCAAGTTGGTCCCATCTCAACAACGGATCTATCAACAACTACCAAAGATCAACTGAGCAGCCAGGATCGAAAATCAAATAGAGGCACTTCAACCTGCAAAAATGATCAAAACTCCAAAAGGGATGCCTAAGAAAGTCAAAAGCAAATGTTGACTTGAGTTAACAAATTTTGGAGGCAAAAAGAGGCCAAACACTCCACAATCAGTGGAAATCACCTTTTTGAACTCCAAATCGGGCTCAATCATGAGTTGGATGCCCAATTGATGCTTGCAACTCCAAATTGACATATCAAAGCATCTAGGCATCCATTATTCATTATTTCTTTGTAGGTTGAGGAGCTCAAGAACGGATATTTTTCTTCTCCAACATTTTTGAAGATCTGACAGAGGGGTTTTCACCGTTCTTCATATTTTTGAAGATCTATTGCACAAAACGACTATTTATCAAAGTTCGCATCAAAAGGCATAATTCTTCCAGATTGACAATTGATAACTTCCAATCCACCTTTTGTCTACTTCCTCTATTTCTGCCTAAAATTCTTGCATGTCTGAGAAAACGACAGATAATCGCAAATCTGGCCAACTGGGTATGATCAACACAGCTTTTTCTAGAAAACCCACATGTTAGATTTTTCTAGAAAAAGTAGCCTTGCTGCCCCTATTTTTTAGGGTTTTCGAAAAAATTCATAATTTTGAAAATCAAACAAACTGGGTTTGTTCAGCTCCGAAGCACGAACAAAACCCATGTTGTTGGATTTTTCCAAGAAAATCACTTTCTGGTGCCTCGCTGCCTCTTCCATCGAAGGGCTCTTGCATGTCAGAAAAACTCGTTTTTCCGAATTTCTGACGATCTAGGTTTGTTTAGATAATCATTCTCAACAAAACCCACGTCTCAGAATTTTTCGTAAAAAGTTGCCCCAGCAAGGCTATTTTTAGTAGTTCTAGAAAAAGTTGTCCGAACAGCATTGTGTGCACAGTCAATCTTCAAGATTTTCAAAACGCAGTTCTCCCAAGATGACTACAAGACCAAAATGGTCTTACTCCATGATTTTCTGAAAACAACTGGCACACCCAGAGGTCAATCTAGATAGATTAACAAGCATAGAAACAAGTCCATAGGTTCCATAATGGTTTCACCTCGTATATCTGATCGCCTTCCAAGGCCAGTTTGGAGGATTGTAATCGTTGGAATTTTACACATGCAGCAAGTTCATGTGCATTTCTCACGGTTGGAGTGATCGTGGTCAAACTTCGCGGTTTCATCATCAAGCTTTGCGGTTTCACCTACAACACTCTTCCATTGAGAAAGATCAAGGAAAACGTCAAAGTTGCAAAAGAGCACGGAAGGTAGCCATTCCCAACACAAAGCTGCAATCGATTAAAACTACACTACCTTCCACATCAAAGTGGAAACACAAACAAAAAGAAAAGGAGTAACCCTCCTAAGGGAAGCAGAATGAAGGAGATACATACATCAAGTTGTTGACAAGCGGTAAGCTGACAATTGACAGACATGTAACAACATCTGTATGAAGAAGTCAACAAATGAACAAAAGCACTGTTGACCAATGATGATGAGGTGTCAGACACCTCAAGAAGGACATCCTACCCTCCAAAATAGCAATAAATACGACTGAAGTCAACTTGATGCCCCTTTCCAAGTTGACTCCAGATCTCCATAGATCATGCACGTCAAATCCCAATGATCTAGGATGTCTAATTGACTCCCACGATTTGTGGATCTCAGATCCCCTTTTAAGGTGGATGTCTATTTTGGAGACATATTTGTAATTTAAGTTCACTTAGTTAGGTGCCAGTCAACTGAGGTAGACTTCCAGTTTGACTTTCGTTTAGTTTCAGTTAACTGAAGTAGATTTCCAGTTAACTGCCTGCTCACCTACTTTTAGACAGGAATAAATCTTGTTGATTGGCAAGAACTGATTGTTAACTCGAGGAGATTTTAGGGTTACCTACTCCTTTGAGTTTCTATAAATAAGAGCCTTAGGCTCATTATTTGTTTAACCTTTATTTGCTAAGCGAAATTGTTGCGCCATTGTTGCCAGAGTTAGCTTGTTTATATCTGTTCACTTTTGGATGAGAGTTCGTTGGTTGATCGTAATTGTGCATGATTTTGTGCCTTTGCTGTCCCGACCTTTGTAATTCTTTGGAGAAGCTTGAAGAAATAAATCAGATGGCGCATGCTTGCTTGATCTAAATACTTGAGTCTATTCAAAGCCTTGTTCTAAATAGTGCATTGTTTCAATCTCCTCCTCGGACAAGTGTCGTTACCTCCTTGGATATTTTGTTATCGATCATTATCGTATGATGTTGTTTAATGATTTGTCTTGCAGCCTACACTTTGGACAGGTGTCATCACCTCCTCGGGAATCCTGTTAGACAGGTCATCGTACCTTGTTGTTTCCAGTGAGCTGTTTCCAAGCCTACACCTCGGACAGGGGTTCCTCCTCCTTGGCAAGTCTCATATCCAGTTTACCGTAAGAGAGTGTTTACTTGTATCGAGCCTTATCTTGGTATATATCCGAGAGTTTAGAGCCTCGACCATATTCCATTGAGACAGAGGATACAAGTGATCCAACCCATCCATTTCGCTCCTACGCCCTCATGCTCTGTTTATCTTGAGGAGGTAGGATAGTCTAGAAGTTAGTTAGTCATAGTTAAGATTTGTGGAAACCAGAGAAAAAGCTTAGCTACGGCGCATCGTGTTTATGCATCCTTGTGTCCTGTCGCTGAATAAAAAAGATAGGAACCTTAGTACGCCCTTTTTTACATTAGAAAATCAGCAAAGAGAGATCTTCCTCACTATAATCCGAAGAGCATGTACTAACACACTTGCAATAGCTGTCTGTTTCCAATAAGCACTCCAAAGGTGCTAATTGAAACGCCAACATAATGCCTTAGAGAATTTTATCCCCCCTATTGGCATTTCAAATCGCACCTCTGGAATGCATTTTGGAAACGGACAGCTATTTGCAGTAAAACCACTCTACGAATTAGGAGGGGAAGCTCCCTCTTTTGATGAGTTGCATAAAGAAAGTAAACTCTAATTTTTCCTATCTTTTTGGTTCAGCTGCGAGAACACAAGGTTATAGAACTCTAGATGTTGTAGCTGAAGTTTTCCCTTTAATGAAACTTGACAACTACAACTTAACTTACGCTAAAACGTTTCTATCCTCTCAAGTAAACGCAGAGCAAGAGAGTTTAGAAATGGACGAGATTGATTTTCTAACAAAGATATTTAAATAAACTTTCCTCAACATACATCTACTGAATTTCAATGCAAGCTGAAAAAGGAGATCATATAAGTATTACACAATAACGGAAATATGAGACTTTATATCAAGGGCAGCAAAGAAAGCTCCAAGACTTTATTTTCCCACACTTCGAGCACAAAGATTACAATTCCGAGACAGCAAGTTGTAGCAAAATACTTGCAACATGCGATCAAAACCAGATTACAATTGACACATAACACATGCACTAAACAAGGATTTGTAGCTAAGGAGGCATGCAAACTTGCTCTTTACACAAAGTGAACTGACACTAATTGATAACAAACATGAAGGCATAAGCTCAGTGATTCTGTTATCTCAAGCACGGTTAAACTAAAATGAGCAAACACTACTCTTATTTATACACAAGCAGAGGAGTAGGGAACCCTAAAATCTCTTTGCTTTTACAACTACTGCTTGCCAACATGCAAGCTTTATTTCTAATACTAGAAAAGATAAGCATCTAACACCTAAGCATCTAAAAATGGAAAGTGCCAACTCGTTACAACTGTTTTCTTTCTATCCTCAAAGAATGGATAAGAATTGAGACAAGAATAGAAAGAAAGCATGGAAGAAGCTTCTAGAAGAAAGTTGATTTAAATCTCGATCACATCCGCTAAAAAGCAGACAACTTCATCCTTGGTGGGAGTGCCAATACTATTAATAGCAAAATGCCGCTTTTCCAAGATTTCTTCACCATCTGCAATAGATCTCAAGAAATCTTCGCTCTCATTGGCCGCTTTCTCAAACTTCACTGACATCATTGAAATCAACTTCATTCTTCCAACACTGCATCGCTACCATCCATGATACTCTGAAACTCTACTTGGACTACATCAAGCCCAATGTATGAACCATCTTCAAAGCAATACTAACAAGGAATTGCTGCAACAAATTCTCTGATGAACTTAAGAGTATCAATGACTCTTTGCCTATACACTACAAACTCCTCAGACATTCTAACATATGTATTAACCTTGAAAAAGTGACCTTTCCACTCCAGGATCTATCTTTTGTGTTTTCTTGCCATTGTAGAGCCATAAGCCATCTCTAAATCTGCAATTATGATTTCGTGCATAGGCTTGAACTCGGCTATCAACTGCTCAAAATCCTAGATACCTTGACGTAAGTCCTGAGCCTTGTATCTCAGCTGGAAGACCTATGCTAGAATCTTTTTTCCTCTGACGATGAGCTCTTCAATCCATTCCTGAGTTTGTTTTCCACAAATAACCAACTGCCTCAACTGCTACTGATTAGCTGGTGTCTCTAAAACTTGGGGCAGAAACTGTGTTGTTTGTGAGGTGCCATGAATGAGATTTGATATACACAACAGGAGTTGACAATTTTTAGCCTGGAGGGCTGCCTTGTCTTCTCCATCCTTCTGCAATCTTTCTTGAATATTTTCAGTTACCATCTTAAACAAACTCATGTTAGCATGTCGGACACTTTTACCAAGATTTGCTTTGACCATTATGAAATCATGAACATCCACCTCATCCCTGATTTTATCTTCAAGAGGCGTAGCTGTCTCCATGACCATTTCACCCTCAGGATTCCTCTCAAAGTGGATTTGTTTCTTTGCCTTCTTCTTGGGTGCTTCCTGATATACGTTGAGATCATCAACATTCACCTGATATGAAGGCCTTCTTCTTGACCTTCCCAAGGAGCTCTCAAGCCAAGACATGATATCTCTACTAACATCCATGGGAGGAATAACTACAACATCGGCCTCTATCTTCTCGTCTTCCAAATCAATGTGAATTGGTGAAGACCTAGGAGATGGTAAAGGGTCTTGTATCAAAGGTACATCTTGTGTTTCCTCCTGAGGTATGGGCTCATGTTGAGGAACTTCTGTTTCAGCTGTAGGCTGCTCCTATATGACAATACCCGTGTAGTCCAACCTCTTCTTTGCACTCTTTATAGACCTACTACCCTTTGCAACCTCTTGAGACTGAACTTTTCCTTTCATCTTCGTTTGAGCTCTTGAAGAAGAGGGAAGAGATGAATGTTTCTTTGGCAGCTCTGCTACTAGAATAGACTCCTTCCTTTCGAGGATCAAGAAAGTCTTGGTGTACTCTACCATTTGTCGTGTCCTTTCTTCTACTGTAATGCATTCTTTGTTAGCCCAGTTAACTTGTGGAAGAGGTTGTTGTTCAATTTGATTTCCAGTATAGGTTCAGAGAATTACATCCCCGTCATCATCTAATAACCCTTCAATGTCTTAGGATAAACAATCTTTCATTTGATGAAGGGTGAGCCTTCTATTGCTTTGCCTTCGTACCTCGTACTCATCTCTGCAGTTAGCCCAAAAGTCTTCAAGTGCGGGCACATGAGCATAGTTTTGACCAAGTCGAGTTGCATAGACACCATGGGGATCATAAGATCGTCTCTCGCCGAAAGGCTTGAGACCAAGTTTATCTAACTCATTACCCATTATTTTAGCGTCTGCGGATGATTTGCACCTGTAAATACCTAAAGCAAAAGGGAAGCTGAAGGCTGGTTTCTTTTTGTTGCGCAGGCGGGTGTGAACATCTGATACTTGTCTAAGAAATTCCATACACACGACTTCATCTGACGGATACCTTGGCAACATAAGAGGAGCACCTGAATAGCCGTAAACCCTTAGGTAGGTGAAAGTGGCAAACTGAATAAATGAAGTGAACCACCACTCTGCTGATTTGTTTCCGCTGAGTTTGTAGGTCTGATTTTGTTTAGTTTGATATTTCTCTTTTTTTGCTTTTGAATTTGTTTGCTAAATATGCTAATAAGGAACCAACAAGCATATACATACTATGGAAACTTCAAATAAACTAACTATTGAATACATTGCTCAATTTAGCGGCCAAATATGTTTTCTTCATTACATAATAAGATGCATTCAACATATAACTTACATCAGATTTCAAGTTAACTATATCTTATGCTACACTTTAACTTATAGCCATACAACTCTGTGAATAGTAACTTGCTACAGTACCAAACCCCAATAAAATGCTGATTACTCTTGTAACACGAACTTCTCCCACCCAAATCCAAAATGGGAAGCTTCTTCTACCAAGGGCGCCCCCTTTTGGTGAGTTTGTAGCCTCTTAGAAGAGGCGTTTCTTTTTCTTTGCTAATGAAACCCTCATGAAAAGGGACGGCTGGCTGTAGTTGCAAATTTCAATCCCATAAACCTTCAAAAAGCGAACAGCTCCCGTGCAAATGTAAATGGAGTCTATGGCTGTCACCCCTACTCAAAAATCAGCTCAAAACTTAAACCAACAGCTCCTAAAGTCACCAAACTTTGCATCCAAAAACTGACCAGCAACCTTAAGGTGGTGTTTCACACCCTCAAGCAGCTCCAAATGAAGAACCAAGCCCCACCAGGCTCACCCACTGCAAGAAATAAGGAAACCCTAGCCTCCCTCTTCCTCCAAAGCCAAACTCCCAAGTCAAACAAGCCAAATGATCAATGCATGAAGAGGGTCGAACTTTTCCTCTTGATATTTATAATTTCTCATTAAAAACACTATTCATTAAAGTGAGCACTATTCACTTAAGTTATAACATTTTTCACTTTAGGAATGAATAGTAACTAAAAAATATAAAGTGACCACTTCATTTTAAAGACACGCGGTCCTTAGGCCGAGGATGGTGAAATAAAAGGTGAGTATCATTAATTTAAGCACAAGTATCATGCCAAACGCAACAATTCACCTTGCCACCATACTCCGGAGATCAACACTGAAGTTTGACAACCAAGTGCCCGTCCAAGTGACCCTCTATCCAGAACCATTAGCCTACGAGGGTCGACATGATAGGCTAATCCACTGACGTACGAGTGTCTAATGAGAAGGGGACATCACAATAAACCAATCCGCCCATTTTGACATTGCTGCCCTGGCAATAGATGAAATGTGAACATGTAGTTCGTTGTCCAGATCACGCACTGTATAGATTAAGAATGCTTCATTCACTCTTTTATAATAATGTGATGCAGCAGAGAACTCCAACTAAGTGTAGTAATTGTAGACATGTTGAACATTTAAAGAACCCTCCGTGTTTAACCCTCTGAATTTACCCTGAAAGGCAACCAAGTAGACTAGGTAGGAGATCATGTGGAATGCATGTCTATTGAAATATTCAATTATTTGACGATGAAGGCAATCACTGATGAATGTAGGCCAGTCATAGAACTCTGTCTTCTTCATGATGTGAGGTATCATGTAGAACATCCAAGGCTGAAACTTCGTTGCATCCGCTTGAGCAGTAATTCGGTTGAGTAAGGTGATTATTATAGCAAATTCATCCTTGAACTCTCCTCTCCCGATGTTCTTTGACAATGTACTATGTTTTTCCTTTAGCCACCTGTGTCTAATCTTCTTGCTATACTTTTCTTGGTGCTCTTCCCATATCCTTTCACATTCTTCTATGTTGATGGTAACACTTCCAGGCCATGGTGGAATTCAAAAGCATTTCTCGATCATGTCCGGCTTTAGGCTGCATATGATTCTTCCATCTACTGATTGGATTTCCCTTGTGGCGGGATTGTAATGCTTGATACAAGCAATTATGAATTCTAAGCTTTGTACTGAGAAAGGTATGGATGTTGTTGCAAGAAGACCTGAATGGCCAAGATGCCTGATGGTGGCGTTGCCTGCATCTTCCAAAGGACGTAGATTGAATACTGGCTTGATATGGTGTAAGTCAGTCTCGGCTGTTTCTATGAAATCATGGTACAGTGCTGATTTGGTCTTAAACTCTGTAGGGATGTACTCCATTTTGCAAAACTCGAAGATTGACTGTAAACACGCCTAGGTTTTGACAAAATTTGGCAAACTTTCTAATTTTAGATTGCTGATTTTTCTTCATCAAACGGATGAAATGTTGAAAAAAAAATCTGAGATATGGGTTTTGATAAGAATTTCATTACAAGCCAACCCAAATCATCTGTTTTTGAAAATTTGGAGTGAAGATTGAAAAAGCAGAAAACCCTAATTTTCTCAAAAAAAAAAAAAAAAAAGTTGGCATCTGGGTATTGTTCATGAGCATATTCTGGATGAACCTAGTTGATTAGATGTTAAAAACCTTGGCTTCTGATTGAAAAAACAACCACTTTAAGTTTTTCTGAAAAAACTGTGATATGGGTTTTGTCCAGAAGAAGGTTTGGTATAGACCTAGAAGATTAGAAATGGAAGATTTTGAAGTTCTCTCTGACATGCAAAATAAACAGCAACTGCTTCAACCTTGAGAAAATCCTTCAAAAATTTGTCCAAAAGATAGAACAAATATGAACCAGCTTGCTGAAAATTGAAAACAATAGCCTCCTTCACAAATTTGATGTTCTAGATGAAGAAATATGAAAAGGCAAGCCTTCTTTGAGTGCTGATCTGAAAATTGATGAAAAACCAACAAGTTTATGTTCTTGAATCTTGAAAATAAGGGTTTGAAGTTGCTGCTGTATTTCTCCTTGAAGCCACCTGCAAGAAAATATGAAAAATAAAACATAGAGATGCTTTTAAATAAGTTTTACCTTGAGAAACATCTCTCAAACCCTAATTCTTTGAAACCCTAAATTTAGTTCATGCAATGAACTTAGGCATTTTTTCTTTCTCTCAAAATTTTTGAAATTTCCAAAAATTTCACCAAGGCATGAGAAGTTGGGCACCCTTCTTGAGGTGAGGTGCCCAGTCTCTCCAGACTTAACCAATTTTCCATCTTTTTCAACTTCTCTTCAATTTTCCGCTCTAGTTCGATCTTGTCTCCCAGCCTCTAGATTGATCCGACGGATGAACTGAAAGTTTCATCATGGAGACTGATCGAATCTGACGACATTGTTCTGGAGACGTCTTCTGACAAAAACTTCATTTGACCCTTCAAATTGTCCGGTGCCTATCTCTACCAGGGGCGCCCATTTTCAACAGTGCTAGCCATTTTAATGATCTTCAAACTTTGCTTGTCTTCTGACCTTCAGATGAATTCATCATTCCAGGCGTTGCACTGATCAGATTGACTGACTGACGGATTCACTAGATAGCTAAGAAGATTTTGGAAGGGGTCTTCTGGATACTTGATCTCCCGAAACTGACATTTGATGGCTCTAAACCCTAGGCACCCTTCTCCTTCAGGGGCACCCATCTTTACCAAACTTGGGAAAAAAATTATCTTTTTCATGATTTGCATTTTGTCCCCAACGTGAAACTCTTCCGTTTGATCTGAGATTCTGATTGACTGGATGGTCGGATGATCGTGCTAATTGATTCGCTGCGGAGCCAAGAAGATTCTGAGCAACAATGGCCTGGAGGCAAAAACCCTAATTTTGACTTTTGATCCCTTGAAAAGTTGGGTGCCTTTCTCCTTCAGGGGCACCCATGGCTGGCAGACTTAGCCATTTTTTATGCAATTTTCAACCTTTGCTTCGTTTGACATGCCTTAACTGCTACTGACTACCGGAACATAAAAAGTTTCTAAGGCATTGAAGTATGGGTGCCCAAACTGAGGAGGGGCGCCTGGATTCACTAGCCTTAGACAAATTTTTGCATTTTCCAATTTTTCAATCTTCCTTTCTCCGTTCTTCATTTTTCATGCACATTCCTCGTTGACAGCTTCTGTTTGACGCTTGAACATCTGATTCTAACACCTGGCCACTGACTGACCTCTATTGATGACCTTGGATCTCTGAAAAAGCATAATAGACCCAGTAGGGTAAAACTAATCTTTTTGTGATTCTAACTGCACCAGCCTGATGAGGAAGTATTTCAAGCCAATTAAAATCAATCTTAACCCTAAAAGCCAAACTTTCTATTTTTAGAAGTGTTCTATTTTTAAAAAATTTTACAAGTATCCGTTTCTTGAGAAACCCAAAAAAAATTATATTTTTAGAAAACTGCTAAAAATAGAAATTTTCCTAAAATTTAGGGATGAAAAACTGAAATCTGGGTATTGTTGGTTTGATTGTTCTGAACTGACCCAGATTGTCGGATTTTGAAAATTTCAAGTTTTTGACCCCCATGCAAGACATGCAAACCCCAATTTTGACCTTTTTGACAGATTTGACAGTATTTTGACTCATTTCTTCAAAATGCCTAAGCGTAGCGAAAATTTTAATTTCGGGTACAACACCCCCTTAGAAAGTTTTCACAAGCCATGCGTTCATTTAAAATCAATAGCCAAAACTTATTTCCTCAGAAAATATTCAAGACCCCCTTGACTTTTTTTTTTTTTAAAAACACATTCCCCCCTTGGAGAAAATATTTTTCTTTTAACTTAGTTATTCATGGGGGTACACGAAGGGGTACATTTAATTTTTCTCACCCTTGAAAATATTCTCCACCAATGTTTATTTTATCTTCACCAACCCTGGGCGCCTTTGGAAGCGTCTTCTTTGAGTTTCCAAGCTTTAGGCAAATTTCTTGACACATTCACCCCTTGGGCGCATTTGAAGGCTTGAGCTTTCATTTTTATTCCTTAGAGATTTCTTCATCCACCTTCTTCTTCTTATCAACTTGGGTGCATTTTGCCCTTTGAGCTTTCATTTTGTGACACTTAGAAATATTTCAAGTCACCTCACCTTGAAGGGCGCATTTGAGGTGTCCATCTTCCATTTTCAAAGACTTAGAAAATATTCCTAACACCTCCTCATGATGGGTGCATTTGACGCCTTGAGGTTCATCTTCCATTTCTTAGACAACATTCATGCTTCTATCACAAGGTGGGCGCATTTGCTAGGTGATGCCTCTATTTCCAACGCCTTGAATATTTTCATTCACCCCTGCTCAACTTGGGCGCATATGATAGGTGCTCCTACCATTTTCAATGCCTTGGAAAAAAATCTTCAAGCATCTTCTCCCTTGGGCGCATTTGGAGTGTGTAGCTTCCATCTTTGCCTATAAAAATTTTCATTCACCCCTGCTCATGATGGGCGCATTTAGAGGGGTCAACTCTCATGTTTTAACTTAGAGAATTTTCTCAACACTCCCATGCTTACCTTGGGCACATTTTGGGGGTCAAGCTCTCATTTTAGCTTGCCTTGGAAAATTCTTCAACTCCTCTACCACCTTGTGGGCACATTTAGGAGGTGGCAATCATGTTTTAAGCCTTAGAAACTTTTCCAAACTTCTTGCTTGCCTCATTCAGCTTGGGCGCATTTGAGAGGGGTTACTTTTATTTCCACAACTTAGAAAGTTTTCTAACTTCCCATTCCTCCTTCATTCCTCTTGGGCGCATTTAGGGAGGTGGCACTCTCATTTTTCTTATACTTAGAAATTTTTTGCATCTCCACTGCCTTCAAGGGCGCATTTCATCACCTCTAGTATCACGTTTCTCACACTTAGAAATTTTTTAGGCCTCCATGTCCTTGAGGGCGCATTTAGGGGTGTGAGCTTCTATTTCTCTATGCCTTAGAATATTTTCATTCACCCTTGCTCATGATGGGCACGTTTCAAAAGGTGTCATTGTAATGTCCCCTTTTTCACGAGCATCAAAATTGGGGGATTAGCCTATTTTCCTGACCCTCGTAGGCTAATAGTTTTGAATAGAGGGTTTTTTGGACGGGCACTTGGTCATCAGTTTGCCGTATGGGTCTTCGGAGTATGGTGACAGGGTGAATTGTTGCGTTTGGCAGGATACTTGTGCTTAAATTTATGATACTGACCTTCTATTTCACCATCCTCAGCCTAGGGACCATGTGTCTTCAAAAGAAAGCGGTCACTTTATATTTTTCAGTTACTATTCATTACTAAAGTGAAAAAAGAAATAACTTAAGTGAATAGTGCTCACTTTTATGAATAGTGTTTTTTAATGCAAAAACTTATAAATAGAAGGAGAATTTCGACCCTCTTCATGGATGAATGATTTTAGCTTGAAGAAACTTGGAAGTGAAGCTTGGAGGAAGAAGGAGACTAGGGTTTCCTGATTTCTTGCAGTGGGTGAGCCTGGTGGGGCTTTGTTCCTCGTTCTTGAGCTGCTTGAGGGTGTGAAACACCACCTTAAAGTTGCTGATCAGTTATTGTTGCTTCAGTTGGAGACCTGTGTTGCTGTTTGCAGGTTATTTGGAGCTGGTTTTTGAGTATTCTTGACAGCCATAGACTCCAATCGCGTTAGCACAGGGGCTGCTTACTTTTCATGGAGTTTTGGAGCTGTTTTGGAAAGCTACAGCCAGCTGCGTTTTATTGAGGGTTTCAACCAGCAAAAGGAAATGAAACGTCTTTCTTTGGTGGCTGCTATCTTTCCTAAAGGGGGCGCCCTTATCCTAGAAGGCTTGCCAATCCGGATTTTGGTGGGAGAAGTTCGTCATCCAAAAGTTGTGTGCACTTCTTTGGGGGCAGGTACTGTAGCAAGTCACTATTCACAGTGATGTTTGGCTGTAAGTTAAAGTATGGTTTATGAAATACTTCGTTTCGAATATGATGAAAACTATATGTTGTAAGCATCTTATTTTGTAATGAAGAAATTATATTTGGCCTCTTAAATTGAGCAATGTACTCAAGTTGTTTCAGTAGCTTAGTTTATTTGAAGCTTTCATTGCATGCATATGCTCTTTAGTACCATTTTAGTGTTAGTAGCAAACAAACTCAGGAGCACAAAGAAGGCAAACACAACTGAAACAAAATCAGATCTACGAAACTCAGTGAAAATCAGATCAGCAGAGTGTCGGTACACCACAGTCATTCATATTTCCTTACTTAGAACATTTCTTCAAGTCTTCCTCCCTCTTTAGGCACATTTGAGGGGGTGTGCTGCAATTTTCATACTTATAAATATTATGCCTCTGCTACCTCAACCTTGGGCGCATTCCCTAGGTGATGCTTCCACCTTACATGCCTTAGAAAACTTTTCATGCTTTGCTACCTCAACCACTTGCTTAGGGCGCATTTTAAGGGGTTTAGCTTCCATTTTCCTCAGACTTGGATGCTTTCTTCATCTGGGGTGCTGAGTAAACTTCTAAGGGTGACTTAGCCAATTTTGACTGGCTTGCCCTTGGTTTCTATTTTTAGTAACCTCTTGATTTCCTGACCTTGGCAGCTCTGTTTGACTTGAAATTTTCCCAACGTGATCCTCATGACCTATTTGACCTGTTCACACCCACCCCTCATGCCGACCTGCTATTTATAGCCCTGTTCTGGAGTTGACTTACTATAAATAGTAAGTGCTCAGATTGCGCTCAAATTTTACCAGTAGACTACTCGAAGGATGCTGATCGCAATGGGATACCTTCGTCTTTCATTTTTCTCGAGTTTTACCCCTCTTTTAAGGCATCGAAGTTGGAAACCCTAATCGGACTTGCATGTGCCTCAAATGACCTTCGTTTGACCCCATTCATGTTGCATGTTGCTCTATTCGTGAAACTGAAGTGCTAGGGAGCTGCTAGAGTGAACCTGCTAAAAATAGTAAGTGCTTGAAAAGTGATCAACCAACTGCCGAACGTGTTTGCATGTCATATTGCCTGAGAGATCTCAAAAAAGCCAGAAAAACCTAGTAAACTGGTTTACATGTGAGCAACTGTTAAAAATAGCAAGTCATCATTTTGACTTGCATGTCACATCATCGTGAAGCTCTCGAGAAACCCAGAAAGAATATCCTAACATGCACTGAAAATCCTACATGCAAACCCTGAAAACTGCCTCCGAAGCTGGAACTGCTAAAAATAGAGTGTTGTCCAAATCTGTTCAAATTTTGTGTGCAGGCACTTTGAAGTGCCCTGAAGATGGTGAAGCAGTCAGAATTCCAAAATCCTAAGAAAAAGATCCCAAATTGAGTACTTACTAAAAATAGTAAGTTGTCAGAACCCAGTGAAAATTTGATGGGATCCTGCTTGAAGCATCGTGATTATAGTACCAAGCTCAGATTTCATTTTGCCAACTTGATTTGACCTCCAATAAGCCTGAAGAATGAAAACCCTAATTTCACAAACTAAGCCAAAATTTTCAATCAGGTCAAATGATGGGACATCCCCGGAAGGACAGAAAGATCAAAGAGAGAGACGCAAAACCAAAGCCAAAAGACCAAAATGGAGCAAAAATTAGGGGGTCCCCATTGTGAATGGGTTGATGTGTGAAAAGGTCACAACAATACCCTTTGACAAAATAAAATGATATAAATAAAGTTGAAAGGAGAATCAAAAAGCAACAATTTCAATGAAAATTATGTGAATAAAAAGCAGATATAAAGAAGGAAAATGAAGTGCAATTCAGATGTATATCAGAATATATGAAGAGTATTGATATTATGAAAAGAAGAATTTTAATGATATATTTCTGAGTAAAAAAGCAGATTGAAAAAGAATTTAAAGCAGATTATAATGTTAGTGTTTGATAGCTTAGAGAGCTATTTTCTCCTTGTTCAAGGCTGGTCGGCCTTCTTATTGTAATTTATATTTTTATATTATCTTCATCTAAAGGAGCTGACCTAGATGAAAGGTCACCTTGCTGTGTATATATACAAGGTGGAATCAAGTCATTCACATATTCATATTCACATTATCAACGCAAGGAGAAGTTCGCCTTCAACAGCAGATTATCATCTTGTAGAAGCAGATCGACTTCAAGGAGATACATATTTATCTTGGCATCATAGGATAGGTGCTATTATCCATTGTATTAATTCACCCTTGAGAAGGGTCTGATTGTAAAGCAGATTTCTGCTCTTATTCTACATTTTCTGATATATGAGAGATATATCGTTGCTGGGTTTTTCTCCCTCGAGTAGGAGGGTTTTCCCAGGATAAATTCTGTGTTCTTTGCTCACTGTGTTGCATTTTCTGCTTATTCATTTCTGATCCTAAAACTAACATATAAGGCAGAAATTTATGTGAAGATATTGCCATAATTATGATCAGTTGTGTGAAAATAATCGGTGCATAAATTGGATCAGATTTGTCAGAGGTATTGTGCAAAATAGTGATATTTGAGAGTGGATCAGATTTGAGGAGAAAATTCATAAATTGGATTACATTTGAAATTGGAGAAGATTCAAGATTTGTGATCAGATTTATAAGGAAGGAAGTTTGGATCAGTTTGTGTGTGGGGGTTGGAGCCTCCAATAGGTTGGAGCCTATCAAGTTGAGGTTGGATCCTCTTGCTGGGTTGAAGCTAAGTTTGTGTGTGGGGGTTGGAGCCTCCAATAGGTTGGAGCCTATCAAGTAGAGGTTGGAGCCTCTTGCTGAGTTGGAGCTCAGTTTGTATAAGGACTTTGATAGTAGGTTGGAGCCTACAAGAAGAAGGAGATTAAAACTACATATAAGCTATATTGTGTCGTGGTTTTCTCCCGAAAGGGTTTCCACCTAAATCTTGTGTTCTCACGATGTTCCAAATTACTATATCTTTCTTGAATGTTATTATGATTGGTAAATTTTGAAAAGTAAAGATTGTTAGATATTGATTCACCCCCTGCCCCCTCAGAATCACCATGTGCTCAGCAAAATCAAACTCCCCTATCAAACTACCTAAAATTCACAAAGATGGAAAATGTGGAAAGCATAAGATACAAATGAAAAAGGGAATTTTGCAAGAAAAACAAGCATATCAAATACAAAGTACTTAATGCGAACCTAAGAAAAGAATAACAAAAAGGAAGAGTTTAAAGTTAGACCCCACAAGAAGAATAACGAAAATTTGAAAAAGTTCACAAGGAACAAAGTAGGGAAATAAAAGGGGAAACGTTATATATAATGTCTCCTTAACATTTCAAATAAAGAAGAAAAGAGAAGAAATAGAAAGAAAACACTAAGCATGGAAATCAGAATGAATAATAAGACATTAAATACGAAAGGAAGCCATTAAAACTAAGTAGAATAAACATAAATAGGAGGCAGCAGCAAGCAGAAACTTACAATCCTGTTTAGAAAATACACTATAAGAACACCAAGTAAAAAGTAGTTAAGCATTTGAAAATACAGTTACTTAGGGTTTTGTAAGGAACCGAGAATCAATCATAGTTAGCGAAGTGTCAATGAAGAGAGCAGAAATCAGCTAAGGGAAGATGCAGATCCTGCAGATTATCCCTCATGCAACCATTCCACGGACAAGATTCAAAAAACATTCAGCCAAGGCATATAGATCAGATCTGTAGGGGGCATTCCCCAAAGTACCATTCAAGGTCCTCTACTTTGAGGATATTTAAAAATATATCCATGCTAAGCTAGGAGAAATAAACCATATGATGATGTAAGATAAGAAAAAACAAATAATGGTGGTAAACCTTGCCGCTAGAGTAATGGAAAGCAAATCAAAATATGCAATGATTCCACATATGATATTAGATGCATGGTTAAAATTCCCTATGTTCATCCTCTCTGACAACATAGTCTAAATTCTGCTAAGTAGGGTACATGAAGATTTCATGCATTTAGACCAACCCTGTTGAATTACAAAGAAAACAGTAAAGGGGTAATGGAACTAATGGATATGGGGATGGATACTCAAAAATGGGATCGAAGAGGTGCCATAAAGATTCAGAAGGTGGCAAAGCTTACTAGCACCGCATCAAATAAAAGGATCATGTTCATTAGCGAAATAAAGGACAATAAAGTAAAGTATGCAGCCAAAGCTATTACATGGAAAGTCTACTATACTAATTGTGAAGACTCCACCACAACCAAAAGCATACAAATTCCCTGGGGCATGGTACAAAGAGCAAGCTACAACCTATGCAAAGCCGTAAGGAACTAGCGTAATGTACCCCTCTCAACAGTGATCTTGGAGATGACCATTAGCCTATTTCTGAGACTCGTAGGCTACTCGGATGTGGAAGTTAGGGTTTCCTTCTTTGGCAGAGGTTGTTTAGCTTTTTCAGAAGTTTGCCCTTGGATTTCCGAGGTTTTGTTTGTGGATTCTTTCTGGGTTTTCTGAGAGCTTCGGAACGGTATAACTGGCATGCTGTTCCTGAGCAACTTTTTGAATTTACTATTTTTAGTAAATTCTATTTCTGGTAGTGGCCTTGTTGGCATCAATACTTTTGGCTTTCCTCTTCGAGCAATCAGTTAGCAGTGTTTGATTTGGCCCTTGGTTGCTTCTCTTGGTGAGATAAGTCATTTTAATCAGAATAATGTTATATTTTAATATTATGACCTTGGCCTAGTGACATAACATAATGTTGTGTTTAAAAAGGTGGTCTTCATGGGTGGACGCCTCATCAAGAGGAAGGATTAATATTTCCAAAGTTGAAAACATGATTTACTTAAGTGGACGCCAACTTTGGGACAAAAGAATTATTTTATTTATCAAATAATTCATTCATGAAAGGGGACGCCAATATTGAGGAGGAATCAGAGTCAACATGGAATTTGAATTTTGTTTGACTCTTGGAGTGGGCGCACTTTTCTAGAGGCTTCTAGAAAGTCTTCTCAAAGCTATATATGGAGAGGTTGTCTCTTGAGTGGGTTATCTTATGTCTTCAGTATTGTTATGTTGTCGGAATAGTGCCAGAGTTACTTCGAGGGATGCACACCTCCTAGCTGGCTTGACTTCTTGCTTGAAAGATAGCAACTAGTTGAGAATAGGTTACTTTAGAGTTGTCTTGCAATCTGCAGTTGAGTTTTTGTATTTCAGTTGAATTTTACAGTTGTTGTCTTGAATGTGGCTGATCTGGTTTTCTGCTCATATGTTTGTGAGTGATTTTATTTTGCTTGTGGGTAGTGGGGGAATGTTTTTGGTTGGTTGAGGCGACCCCTTCCACCAATTCTTAGATTTTAATTCCATGTCTTTGATTTTATAGAGCAAAATCGCCCCTTCTCTTGGGCCGTACCATTCTGAAAATGCATTGTTTTGCGTGCCAAATAAATACGGATCTTTTGAGTTGGTTTTGTGGTTCCATCTTGAGCGCCATCAATTTTAGAACATGTTGCATTTTATCTCATGAAGTTTGAGTGAGTTTTGAGGGAGTTATCAATAATTTAGTGAATTTTTGTGTTGCTGGTCATGCATTTTCAGTGCAGGTCTGTCATAATCAGATTGTCAAAAATTGGGTTTGTAAGCTGGATTTGAGTTTGGGGGATCAAGATAGGTATAGGAGAGTCTCCCCATTTCATTGCAACATTATATACTTGTTCTTGATGACAGGCAACTCTATCATATTGTAAGCTGAACAGTAGTACTGTCAGCATTCTTGGTTGTGTGCCATTTCCCACGATTGTGGAAGAGACTGGCATCCTTTCAGTCTTTAGCTCAGGTTTAATTATTGCATTTCCTCGCTGAACAAGTGGAAGAGGTCGGCTTGCCACCTATTTACTTATTGTAATGCATTATCTCTTCATTTTGCTGATCAGCTGAACCATCAACATGCTCCCGCTGAATAAGTGGTCGAGTTGCATCTTACTTTCAGTAATGTACTTTCCATTTCAGTCCTCCCGCTGAATAAGTGGTTGAGTGATTGCATTTCCTTTCTATTACTCTTTCAGCAAGTTTCAGCAATGCTAACCATCCCCTTTCAAGTATGCTCTCAACCTTGCCCGCATTGGGATCTGGGTTGATTAGAGGAAAGGGTTCCCTTCTGTTGGATTGAGTTTTCATAACGTTAATGGGTGAATTGAATTGTGGAAAAATTGAAAAAAATTGGTCCGGTATACTTCAACTAGCTCATCGACACTTTAACAACAGAAATAAGCATGAATTCTGCTATGGTTCCCTTTTGATATGCATTATTTTATATTTCCAGAAGGAATTACAAATGGTTAGATGAAAATTGGAGTGCAATACACACATTAGTAGGAAGCCAAATATTAGGACATTTCAAAACATACAACAGTAGCACGACATTCACCTAAGAATTCAATGTATATTTCGTTGTGCTCCACGGGGACGCATCCCCTATTTTTACCTGTTGTTTCCCATACCAGGTACTATTGACGAGTTTTTTATGACCGCACCAACACAAAATAAAGTTTCCCAACACTTACTCTATCCTCTCTTGAACAAAGTATTTTGCATGCTAAGATTGCTAAAAAGATCATGCATTCAACTCCAAGGTTCCTTCATGCAGTGGATAGTCTCAGTTGGCTTGATGTGATTTGTTGGTTATTCCAAGGGGACTTACACGATTGTTCAGCTAACGATCTAAATGAAAGGGGTTCTCACAAGCTTCGAAAGATTTGGCAATGAATCACGGGCTTCCTAAACTAACCAGAAAGTACTGAATTGAATGGTTGCAGGGATCAGAAAAGCTATGGACTAATCTACGTGCAGGACGTGGAGATCAACTTTTGCAAACTTCAACCAGGCTCTGCTTTGCCTCACTTCGGACAGCTTCCGCAAAACCGATGCAATCTTCAAAGGAGTAATTAGAGATATTGAAATCACGACTCAACATGCAAATACCATCACAACAACGCATACCAACATTCAAACCGAAACTGAAGTTAAGTCCACAATATTCCAATTGACCACACAAGGCAAACCCACCATCAGTGAGCCCGCTAGTGGTATGGATAAGCGAAGCTTGCTTAAATTAAAGACCACATTCCACAACTACCAACTACCAACTACTTGCATGAAATGAAATCTATTTTACTTTAAGCTACTTTATGATTCTAAGTGAATCAGAAGGACGAAGAAGCCTCGCTAGCTACCCACAACAAAGATGGAACCATCAAGCAATGATAACTCTTTTTATTATGAGAGTGCACAACTTCTTACAAAGCATTCAAATAGAAAACTTTCCTTCCTCTTCAATCTAAACTATGCAATCTATGCTATGCTACTTCTAAGCTCTATCTCCTAGTTGTCTCTCTATCTTCTGTTATTCTAATCTAATTCTAATGATTACAAATGAGGGGGGATGCCCCTTTTATAGTTGGCCCAATCCAATGGACGACTCAGATTCAATTACAATAAAGGGCTTAGATTGAGCCACTTAAGCCCTAGTCATGATTTTGCCCTAAAAACTACCACAGAGAGGAGCGGGGTAATAAATGAACAAAATATTCTCCACTACTCTGCAGAAACCACTATGAGCAATTAATGCCCACTATCATCTAGAAGAATCTCATCCAGAAACGCATTCCCACTATCCTTCTTGTTGACTACAAATTCAATGAATCTGGCTAACACCGCTTCAACTTCTTGAACTGATATGGCAGGCACGTTGTCAATCTGAAACTCCAAGACTACAACTTCTTTCTCCCGCTTGATGATGATTTTCCTCCTTGCTACCACTGCATCTTGAGTTGTGCGAAGTATGCTAGAGAACATTTTTTGGGTCATTGTCAGAGAAGGACTTCACACTTAAGAAGAATTCCTCTAGTTTGTTTTTTAATCCATCCTACTGTCACTCTTTAACATTGAAGTTTTTGCTCATTCCTCCTCCTTAGCCTTGAGGACACTTTAGTGCTTGAAGATGATCTTTAATGCTTGGCCTTTATCACTTCCTCCATCTTGGTCTTGAAGGATTTTCTTGCCTTGGACTCGCCCATTTCTTCCTTGCCACCTACCTGCCTAAGTTGGGTACATATGAGACATCAGGGAGGAGTTTGAAATGTGTAACTTTATCCCCTTCTAAGGTTATAACGTTGTCTTGCTCTATCACCTCAAGTCATCATGTCTTGGTCCCGGTGTTCATCCTACAAAACAAACAAAAGAAGAGCATCAAAACACTTATAGTATAAATTCACTTCACTTACTTAATTCCCATGTTTTGATTTCCAAGGTCTACTTGATCTCTGGATCTAATAAGATTCATCATTTTTCTCTAGCATAATTTTTCTTCATGGGCGCATCTAGAGACTTGTGCGTTCATTTCATAAGGCCTTCTTCAAGGGCGCATCTACCACCTTGTGTTTGGAGTTTTATTTTCCCTTTCCTTAGAAAATTTTTAATGACCCTCATTCCCTCTTCATGGGTGCATTTGGAGGGGGTGCTCTTTGATTTTGCGACGCCTTAGAATCCTTTTCCACCTATTTCATTCCACCTCCCTTTCGCTTTCACATTCCTGCCTTAAAAAATATTTGATTTCTCTCACATGTTTCTTGCCTTAGAAACTTTTTAGCATCTTGTTCACCTTGCTTGGGCGCATTTCCTTACCCTTTGCACCATGTTTTAATGCCTTAGAGAATTTTCACTATCTTTTCCCCTTCTTACCTGCCTTGGGCGCACTTGGGAGAGCTCACTTCAAGTTTCCAAGCCTTAGAAAATACTCTTCAACCTCATACCACCTTGGGCGCATTTTGACCCCTTGGCATTCTATTTCATGCCTTGAAAAACATTTGACTCTCTTTCAAACCCCTGGGCGTATATGAAGGCTTGAGCTTTCATTTTATACCTTAGAAATTCCTTCAATTCATCTTACCTCCTCTAGGCGCATATCACCTCTTGTGCCTTGGGTGCATTAGGGAGGTGTAGCTTCAAGTTTGTTGCCTTAGAAACTTTTTAAGCCTCCATTATCTTCCTTGGGCGCATATGACCCTTTGTACTTTCATTTTCAATGACTTAGAAAATTTTCACCATCAAGCCTCCTCTTTCCTTCACAAGAGCGCATTTGAGGGTGCCTTCTTTTATTTTATAACTTAGGCAAATTTTCATGTCTTGCCTCCTCAACCTTAGGTGCATTTTGAAGGTGCCACTCATGTTTTCTTACTTAGAAAACTTTTCCAAGTCATCTATCCCCTTTAGGGTGCATTTGAGAGGGGCCACATTCATTTTCACTACTTCGAATTATTTCTCACCTCACTCCTTGCTTGGGCGCATATGGAAGGGTGTGCTTTCAAGCTTGCATACTTAGAAAGTTTTTCAACTTCCCCTCTTCTCAAGGGCACATTTGGGGGTGTCTTCTTTCATTTTCCCTTGCCTTAACATTTTTCTTGACACCTCCCTCTATCATCCTCCTTGGGTGCATATAGGAGTCCTTGGTTCCATTTCACATGACTTAGAAGGTTTTTGCTTCCTTACTTCCTTCAAGGGCGCATTTACGGGGGGGAGCTCTCATGTTTCTGATACTTAGAGAATTTTCACTTGCTTCATGCTCTGGGCGCATTTTGCCCCTTGAGCTTCTGTTTTCATGACTTAGAAACCTTTTCCACTCTGCCAGCTGTCTCTTCCACCTTGGGCACATCTAGAGGGGTGAGCCTCAGGTTTTCAAACTTTGGAATTTCTCAGTGCTGCCACTTCAATCCTGTTTGCCTTGGCCTTCTATTTTTAGTAAATTTGTGATTTTTTTACTTCTGCAACTCCTCTTGACTTGAAATTTGCTCCATGTGCTTCTGATGACTTATTTGACCAGTTCAGACTTGCCCTTCGCGCTAACCTGCTATTTTTAGCCTTGTTCTGGAGGTGACTTACTATAAATAGTAAGTGCTTGGATTGCGCTCAAATTTTACCAGTAGACTGCTTGAAGGATGTTGATCGTGATGGGATACATCAGTTTTTCATTTTTCTTCATTTTTCCCAAGTTTTGCCACTCTTTTTAGGCACCAAAGTAGGAAACCCTAATCTAACTTGCATGTGCTCAAATGACCTCCGTTTGACCCCATTTTTGTTGCATGTCGCTCTGTTCATGAAACTGAAGTGTTGGGGGGCTGCTGGAGTGAACCTGCTAAAAATAGTAAGTGCCTGAAAAGGTGATCAACTGACTACTGAAGGTATTTGCATTTTATACTACCCGAGAAATCTCAAAAAACCCAAAAAAAACCCAGAAAATTGGTCCACATGCGAGCACCTGCGAAAAAATAGCAAGTCATCAATTTGACTTGCATGTCACATCATCGCGAAGCTCTCGAGAAACCCAAAAAGAATATCCTGACATGCGTTGAAAATTTTTACATGCAAACCCTAAAAACTATCTCAGATGTCGAAACTACTAAAAATAGAAAGTTGTCCAAATCTGCTCAAATTTTGCATGCAAGCACTTTGAAGTGTCTTGAATGTGGTGAAGCAGTCGGAATTCCAAAATTCTGAGGAAAAGACCCCAAATTGAGTACTTACTAAAAATAGTAAGTTGTCAAAATTCGGTGAAAATTTAGTGCGATCCTATTTGAAGCCTCTTGATTGTAGTGCCAAGCTCAGATTTAAATTTGCCAACTCGATTTGACCTCAAAAAAGCCTGAAGAATGAAAACCCCAATTCATCAAAATGCACTTCAAACCTAGCCAACATTTCCAATTAGGTCAAAGATAGGGACACCCGGAAGACCACGAGGAACAAAGAGAGAGACGCAAAACAACCCAAAACCAAAGCCAAACGACCAAAATGGAGCAAAAATTAAGGGGGTCCCCATTTTGAATGGGGTGATGTGTGAAAAGGTCACAATAGGTACGAAACGGAGTCGCGGGGACGGCCAAGAAACGTCCCCTAACCATCCCTTTTTCCATGCAAAGTACCCAGACCTTCTGGGGGACATTTTTGCAACTTCTAGGGGACGTAGGGGACAGCTAGTTATCCCCTAAGGCCCAGCCAAAAATTGAACGCACTTTTTTAAAAAAATGATGGTTTTTAAATGCAAAAAAAGGCATCGGCGGGCCCACAAAGTCCCCCCCATGCCACTTAACTAAACCTAACTCAATATATGCCCTAAAATCAACAAAAGCAACTCATTTTTATAATTTGCATTGTGAAGTGAAGGAGAGCAAAAGAAGAGCAGCCGAGTGAAGGAGAGAACACTAGGTTCAAGAGGAGCTTAGGGCATCATTTCAACCATATTAGAGATATGTTTTTCATCTTTCTTTTGTATTTGCAATTTGTTTTTAATTTTTTCAAGATTCTTTTAAGTTTTTCAACACATAGGAAGGGCATTGTGGGTTTATTTTATTTTTATTTCAACTTGCAGCTCTTTGAAATCAAAAATTTCATAAATAAAACCATGAGTAACAACAATGAAGTGAAAGTGAGGATATTGAAATTCAAATGCAAGAAAGAAGTAGAACTCTGTTGGCGTTTCAATTAGCACCTCTGGAGTGCTTATTGTAAACGGACAGCTATTGCAAGTGTGTTAGTACATGCTCTTCGGATTATAGAGAGGAAGATCTCTCTTTGCTGATTTTATACTGTAAAAAAGGGGTGTACTAAGATTTCCTATCTTTTTTACTCAGCGGTAGGACACAAGGGTGCATAAACCAATGCGCCGCAGCTAAGCTTTTTCTCTGGTTTCCGCAGATCTTAACTAAGACTAACTAAGCTTCTAAACTATCCTACCTCCTCAAGATAAACAGAGCATGAGGGCGTAGGAGCGAAATGGTATGGTTGGATCACTTGAATCCTCCGTCTCAATGGAATATGGCCGAGGCTCTGAACCTTCGGATATATACCAAGATAGGGCTCGATACAAGCAAACACTCGTTACGGTAAACTGGATCTGAGACTTGCCAAGGAGGAGGAACCCCTATCCGAGGTATAGGCTTGGAAGCAGCTCACTGGAAACAACAAGGAACGATGGCCTTTCTAACAGGATTCCCGAGGAGGTGACGACACCTGTCCAAAGTCTAGGCTGCAAGAAAGATCATTAAACAACATCAAACGATAATGATTGATGACAAAATATCCAAGGAGGCGACGACACCTGTCCAAGGAGGAGATTGAAACAATGCACTATTTAAAAACAAGACTTTGAATAACTCAAATAATTAGATCAATCAAGCTTGCACCATCTGATTTATTCTTTAAGATTCTTCAAAGAATTACAAAGGTCGGGACAGCAAAGGCACGAAATCATGCACAATTGCGATCAACCAACGAACTCTCATCCAAGAGTGAACAGATATAAACAAGCGAACTCTGGCAACAGTGGCGCAGCAATTTTGCTAGCAAATAAAGGTTAAACAAATAAAGAACCTAAGGCTCTTATTTATAGGAACTCAAAGGAGTAGGCAACCCTAAAATCTCCTTGAGTTAACAAACAGTTCTTGCCAATCAGCAAGATATTATTCTATGTCTAAAAGTAGGTGAGCAAACAGTTAACTGGAAATCTACTTCAGTTAACTGAAACTAAACAAAAGTCAAACTGGAAGTCTACCTCAGTTGACTGACACCTAACTAAAAGTGAACTTATGTTACAAATGTGTCTCCAAATAGACATCCACCTTTTGAGGAGATCTGAGATCCACAAATCGTGGGAGTCAAATAGACATCCTAGATTAGTGGGATCTGACATGCATGATCTGTGGAGATCTGGAGTCAACTTGGAAAGGGGCATCAAGTTGACTTCAGTCATCATTAATGCTATTTGGAGGGTAGGACGTCCTCCCTTGGTGCTTTACACCTCTTCACCACTGGTCAACAAAGTCTCTATCCAGTCATTGACCTCTTCGGCCTCCGGGCAATTAATGCTCTTCAAGATGACTATGTGGCGTCTAAGCATTTCTTCACCCGTCGTAAGCTGCTGATGATAGGTTATGCATTGGGCAGCTGCTTCATCTAACTGGACAGACATGGCTGCAATTTTGGCTAATTTGCAGCCATTGGGATCTTCAAGGAATGAAGATCGGATGACATCCTGGAATCGTGTCTGCACGGTTTCAAGTTCCACATATTCTCCTCCTTCCCGCTGATATTCTAACTCCGGGAAGGATATTACCAACGTTCTTGCGAAGTTGATAATATTGGCGACGAAGCGTCTATAGTCAATCAGCTCCACAGAGTTGGCATCATAGGCTCTCACCTTGTATGCCACCTGTTCTTTCCACTCAAAGAGATGGTGTTTATTTTCTGTGGTCGTAACTGATTCATATGCTTGTTGCAAATCAGCAACTGTCACCTCCTCTCTCGGCCTCTCTTGAGCTGCCTTTATATCTGACTTCTGGATTTCTGATCGAAGTCCATGTGCTCTGTCTCTCAGCTGATATGCTTCTGTCAACACACACCGCCCTTTGACAACAAACTCATCCACTTGACGTCTCAAGTGTTTACCGTATGTAATCAACTGATGATGGTTTCTTTCAGCTGGGAGATCCAACAGTCCTTGAGGCAAAGCCGAGGAGTTTGGAGTGTCATGTATCAAACTAGAAATGTACAACTTTAGCTGACGGATTTCAGCCTTCAAGGCTGCTTTGTCTTGTCCATCTTTTGTCATCCTTTCTTTGACACTCGCCGAGGCAATTCCAAGAAGGTCTGCCTCCACCTGTCGAGTGGTCTTTCCAAGGTTCACCTTTGAAAGCGTGAAATCCTCAACCCTCACATTATGTATATCTTTGTCTTCAGGTGGGGCAGCAGTCTCTATGATAACCTCGTTCTCTGCATTCTTTTCTACATGCGTCTGCTTCTTCAACTTCTTTACCGGCATGTCTTGTGGGACATGATGGAATTCAGAGAAGTCAAGCTGATAAGAAGGCCTTCCCTCTTCCTCCCAAGCAAGCTTTCCAGCCAGATAGAATCTCGGCTAGCATCGCTGGGAGGAGGAACATAGGTCCCCTGAATGCTAGAAGAACGAGACTGTGCCGTGGCAATGTCTCGTGGTGGCGAGTCCAAATCAATAGGACTTTGTGACCTCTGTGATGGTGGTGAAGCTGGTGGCTCTGTTTCTATCACTGGCACCGCTTCTGCTACAACTTCTTCTACAATGGTTTCCGCCTCTACAGCGATTATTTCAATCACTGGTTCTTGTGTAGTTGCAGCGGTCTCAACTGTCTCAGGCAAATTGGTGGCTGTCTCCACCTGTACCTCTTGCCGGCTTGTGCTGGCAATTCCTTTTCTCCCCCATGTGCTTCCTGACATCCGCATTCCTTCTGGAGGAAAGCTCATCTTCTTCTGTCTGGGTTTCCTCCTAGACGTGGAAGGTAGTGTAGACTGAACCGCTGGCGGCTCTGATCGGGGAAGTACTACCTTCCTTGTCCTTTTACTGTCCAGGTAGAGTTGACTGTGTCGAACTACTCTACCCGTTCTTTCCTCAATAGACGTACTCTCTTTCGCGTACCAGTCTACCTTGCCGAGTGGTTGTGAATCCACTAGACCCGTGAAGAAGGAAGAAAGAATAACTTCTCCTTCGTCTTCAGATAAGCCCTCGATGTCTTCTGACATGAATTCTGCAATCTGCGAGAGCTTGAATCTGCTATGGTTCCTTCTTCTCACTTCGAACTCATCTTCGCAGTTGACCCAAAAATCTTCCATAAAAGGTTCATGTGATGATCTTTGCTCAAGGTGAGCTGCGAAGATGCCTCTGGGGTCATAGGATGGCCTCCTGTCGATGAGGTACTTGAGATTAAATCTCACTATTTCTTGGCTTATCAACCTTGCATCAGCTGCTGTTCTGCATCTGTAGAGTCCCATCTGAAGAGGAAAGTTCACTGCAGCCTTTTTCTTTACGCGAAGGTAAGAGTGAACATCGGCCAATTGCCTCAGGAATTCCATGAACACTACCCTATCTGAGGGGTAACGTGGCATCATGGCGGGGTGGCCATTATAGCCATACACGCGTATGTAGGTGAAAGTGGGGAATTGTATGAACCAATCCGCCCAGTCCACCATTGCTGCCTTAGCTGCTGGTGAAATACGCACGTGCATCTCATGGTCTAGCTCGTGCACGGTGTGCATAGTAAAAAGGTCATTTATTCTTTTGAAATGTCTTTCCGCTAGAGTGAACTCCAAGCGAGGAAAGTATTCTTGTACCTTTTGCACACCCAGGGTTCCCACAGTGTTTAATGTTCTGAAATCGCCTTGGAAGGCTATCAGGTAGACCAGGTATGAACACATGTGGAAACGGTGCTCTTCTAGAAATCCGGTGAATTGTTGGTGGAGTGTGTCACTGATCAGGGAGGCCCAGTCGTAACGTTCTTTTCTGCTGATTATCTTGCCAATAATGTAGAACATCCACGGCTGGAAGGATTTTCCCTCCTCTTGTCCAGTGACTCTGCTGAGTAGGGTGATTAGCACTCCGTACTCGTCTTTGAATTCTCCTCTACCAACTACTCTGGGCAAACTGTTCCTCTTTGTTTTCAGCCAATGTTCAGCCATTATAAGCGAACACTTGTCTTTTGAAGCCTCGAATGCCTTTTCGCATTCTGTCACTGATATGACCTTCTTGGTAGGGCATGGTGGGATTGCAAAACAAGTCTCTATGTCTACTGGCTTCAAGCTGCAAATCACCCTCCCGTCAACTGACAGGATCTCTCTTGTAGTCGGGTTGTAATGCTTAATGCAAGCAATTACAAGCTCGATGCTTTGTAAGGTGATTGGAATAGATGCTGCTTGAAACAAACCGGATTCTTCGATGTTCTGCAATGTGATTTGATTCATGCCCTCCAAGTCTTCAGAACTGACCTCTGGATTTTTCTGCCATAAGTCTGTATCAGTCGTTTTCAGGTAATCATGGTATAAGACTGTTTTGGTCTTGTATTGTACCTGAGAGTACTGCATTCTGAAAACCTTGAATATTGACTGGGCACTTGACCCTGTTCTGACACTTTTCTGGAAATGCTAAAAATAGCCTCGCCGGGGGTAGTTTTTACGAAAAAATCTGAGACATGGGTTTTGTTAAGAATGATTTTCTAAACAGACCCAGATCGTCAGAAATTCGAAAAAACGAGTTTTTCTTTGACATGCAAGAGCCCTTCGGTGGCAGAGGCAGCAAGGGCACCAGAAAGTGATTTTTCTCGAAAAAATCTAACACATGGGTTTTGTTCGTGCTTCAGAGCCAAACAAACCCAGTTTGTCCGTTTTTCAATATTATGACTTTTCCGGAAACCCTAAAAAATAGGGGCAGCAGGGCTACTTTTTCTGAAAAAATCTACCATGTGGGTTTTGTTGAAAAAGCTATGCTGATCATACCCAGTTGGTCAGAGATGTGAAAATCTGTCGTTTCCTGTGACATGCAAAAGAAATATAGACAGAAGTAGAGGAAATAGACAGAAGATGGATTGGAAGTTATAAACTGCCACTTGTAATAATCTGTCTCTGGAAGCAATCTTGGGAGAAGAATGCTTTTACTGCCAATTATCTTCAAAAATATTGAAGATCCGTTCAAAACCCCTGCCAGATCTTGAAAACTTGTTCTTGGGAGCTACTTGATGTTTTATCCTTCAACCTGCAAAAAAGAATAATGAGGAAAAGGGACGCCTAGCATGAATATAAGGCAATTAGGGTTAAGATCCACAAAGTATGGAAGATAACTCATCATTCAGTCCTGATTTGGAGTTCCAAAAGATGATTTCCACTGATTGTGGAGTGTTTTTCTCTTTTTTGGCTCCAAATTTGCTAACTCAAGTCAACATTTCTGTTTGACTTTCCTTTAGGCGTCCAACCTTGAGTTTGATCTTTTTTGCCTATTTTGCAAGCTGAAGTGCTCCTGTTTGATCTTCGATTCAGGTTGCTCAGTTGATCTCGAGCAGTATCTGACAGTTCTGTTGTTGAGGCAGGATCAATGTGATTAGATATGCCTGGGAGAGGTTAGCTCAGAAAACTGAGTTTAGGTCTCCAGAAAGAAGGGCGCCTTTTCTTGAAAGGGGCGCTTTTGACAATGCCTTAGTCAATTTTCACTGACTCGTTCTTCGTTTTGACCTTTTCAGACCCTCTTTGCTTTGATCTGACGTTCCCGATGTTTGATGAATCAGATGATTCTGCTTGATGATGTGTCGGGTAGCTGGTTCAGTCTTGTTCACGATGCCTGACTTTGCAGTGGCAGCTGGCAAGTTTTGGGCCTCCAAACTAAAGGGCGCCCCTGGCCAGCAGGGGCGCTTTTAGCTTTTGCTTGGTTTTGTCTTGTTTGTGGACTGCCAGCCTTTGACCTTCTTCATCAGTCGATTGATTTGTCGGAAGTTCTTGCTGATAGTCTCGCTGACGAGATAGGTCATAGCTGAGAAGGTCATCTTGGGAGGTAGTGAAGATTCCGGCTGAATCTGGACACCTTTAGGAAAGGGCGCCTTTCCTTGAGAGGGGCGCTTTTAGCCATGCCTTAGCCATTTTCTGGCTTATCTTTCCAGTTTTTCAAATTTGGCTTTTTCTGCTTGATCTCGTCTCGTGATCGTCTGGTGTGTCTTGTGGACTTGCTGTTAGATTGATCACGTGGCCGGGAGGAAGCTGGAAAGATATCATGTATAAAGCTACAGCTCTTGGATTCATCTGATGTCTGCAACTGAGGGGCGCCCCTGGCCAACAGGGGCGCTTTTACCTTGAAGCTTTCAGATTTGGCACTTCTGTCGTCAAGGGATCCTCCATACTTCGCTGACGGTTTGGTCAATGATTGTTGAATCAGATAATCTTGTTGATTGTTTCGTTGTCGAGCTAGTATGAAAGTGAAGAGGATGACTGTTTTGACACTGCCAGATGATTTGATTTGCCCTCTGAGGTTCAAGGGCGCCTTTCTTCAAGAGGGGCGCTTTTAACCACTGTAGACTATGTTTTGCCTTGGTAGACAAAACGTGCACCTTCCAGACTTAGCCAAATTTTGGCCTTTTCCGTTTTGAGAATCTCCTTCGTTGAACGTCATCATTTTTATCTTTTTCCGCCATGGTTTCTTCGTTGAAGCTTTTGAGGTTTAGCTTTCAGCACCTGGTACTGGCCAATCTGCCATTAATGGCTGCGGAGCTCCTAACTTTGTTCCTGAAAAATAGAAATAGACCCACCAGAGTAAAACATATTTTTTGATAATTCTGACTTGATCAGTGTGATCGTGAAGGCAATTAAGCCTATCAGAATTATTTTCAATCATTTCCGGGAAGGTCCTATTTTTTAGGGTTTCCATAAAAATAGGGGTGTAAAACCCTAATTTTCGTTTTTTCAAAATTTTAACCATAGGTTCCTTGACAGAAACCCACAAGGATTTCATATTTGGTTTGACCTAAAACATACTTTAGATGGCATTTTTACGTTGTTTAGCTCAATTTAAGCAGAATGCCAAAAATTTCATTTTGGGTATAACAAACTCAAACTCAAAGAACAAGAAATAGACCTAGAAGTAGTGCAACTGCAAACATTGGGGGATGTTTAGTGAGTGGGAGTGGAACAGGGTCAGCAAGTTCAAACCCATTTGATTGTCCATCTGAAATTCTCAAAAAATGGGCAAAAGGCCCATTTAACCCCAGGAAGCCTCAACTAAAATTTGCAACAAGAGTGCAAAGATATTATAGTTGTTGGTCCATCATATGTTCCACCTGGAGAAACTAAGCTACGCACCACCCTTCTTGATAGAGTGTACTCCAAGGTGAGTATTTTGATGGAGGATATGAGACAAACATGGTTGACAGATGGTTGCTCCATAATCATGGATGGGTGGACCGATATCAAACATCGGCCACTCATCAATCTTATTGTCACTGGTACAACAGGCTCTTATTTTCTTAGAGCTATAGATTGTTCGGGCAAAAGGAAGGATGCAACCTTCCAATTTCAGAGAGAGATGCTATAGAGGAGGTTGGAGCCTCTAATGTTGTGCAGGTAGTGACCAATTCAGCCCGTGTGTGTAAATTAGTTGGATTGATGATGGAGAGTGCTTATAAGCACAATTTTTTGGACCCCTTGTTGTGTGCATGCATTGAACAATACCTTGAAGGACATTAGGAAGATAGATTGGGTGAAGGAAGTGGTTGCAGAGGCTAGAGATGTGCAAATGTTCATTTGCAACCATCAGACCTCACTTGCTTTCTTTAGAACATTTGCGAGGAAGGAATTCCTCAAGCCCATGGAGACTAGAAATGCCAATTACTTCATTTTATTGGAAAGGATGCTTGAGGTCCAAGAGGCTCTACAATTAATGGTGGTCAATGTAGAGTAGGGTAGATGGCATGAGTCAAGCACACCGAAGGGATGAAATGTGAAACAAAAAATCCTTGATGATGACTAGTGGTCCACAATGAGGTAAGAAAATTGGCATTGCTAATTTTATTATTTATTTGAATTATTCCTTAATTTTATTATTGTTGATTTTATTATTTAATATTTATAGCTGATTTTAATTTTTGTAACTTATTTGCACTTGCAGATATGTATGCTCCTTCTTCCAGCCTATTGTGCAAGTGATTAGATAAGTTGATACTAACTCACCTAGCCTTGGAGAGATTTATGAGACCTTTGATAGTATGCTTGAACAGATCAAGCAAGCAATTTATAGCAGGGACCCTACTTTGGGATTTTATGAGGAGCAGCTTAGGCCCATTGTGACGCGATAGTCGAACATTATGAACACCCCACTTCATATGGCAGCCTATGTTCTCAATCCCAAATGGTATGCACCGAGACCTAGGAGAGTGGCTCCATCTCATGATGAAGAGGTGAAAGAAGGCTTCATGAAGGCCCTTACAAAAATGTATACTTCAGAGGAATCTACTGTACTTTGCACACAGTGACTTGCATTTGCCAATCTTCGTGGTCCAACCTTCGGAAAACCAAAAGGTGAGGACGGATAAAGTTACATTGGCTCAAACCGACCCTATTGTGGGCGTGGCATGGGAAGGATGCACCAGAGTTGAGATTACTTGGCATTCGTCTTCTTTCACAAGTTGCCAGTTCCTTTGCTACAGAGAGGAATTGGTCCACATATAGCTTCATCCAATCACTCAAGAGGAACTGTCTTACCTCTAGACGATCGGAGAAGTTGGTGGTAGTACATAGTGCTTTGCGGCTACAAGATCGTCAATCTAGTGAGTATCGTCAGATTCCAGCCTTACATTGGGATGTTAATCCCGAAGATGCTATGCAAATTGAAGAGGAGGATACACATGAGGAATTGGTTGGGGTTCCATTGGTTACGACAGATCCTTCTATTGACATGGACACTGACACTGACATAGACTCGAGCTTCGATGGCGAGGGCAATGATGATTTAGACCTACCTTCTGCTGATTAGGGACACTGGACAGCCATATATTTTCTTAGTTTTATGTTTATCATGTCATTTCATAGTTGAGACTTGGAGCCTTTGGGCTTTTTGGTTATAATTATCAAACTCTTATATGATATGTATGCATTTATAATGAAAAGCATTTAAATTTTGTTAATTTGTTTGTCGATTCTCATGTGAAATCTCAATTCAAGTCTAATGATATGTATTAAGCTTATAGAATGTCTAGAATGAATGCTTTATCAATGTTATGCTATGAACATTTGAAATTTCTCTATATTTTTAAAAATTTCCCTATTTTTATCAGTGGTCCCCTACCATCCCCTAAAAAATGACTGAAAAGTACCCTTGTACCCAAAAGTACTAGAAACTGAAATACGCAGAAATGCAACACACTGAACAAAGAACATAGCAAATTAACCTGGGGAAACCCTCCTCGAGGGAGAAAAACCCAGCAAAATATCTCTTATATATAGAAAGAATAAGAGCAGAAATTTTCTTATAAGTCAGACCCTATTGAAGGACGAATTTGATACAATAAATAGTGAAACCTCTTCTTGATACAAATGAATATAATTCTCCTTGAAATCTGATCGGCTGCTAAAGATGGCAATTTGCTGCTAAAGTGTGAACTTCTTCTTGAAAGTGCGAATTGAATTGAGAATGAATTGATGTGTAAATGAATGATCTTCACCTTGTATATATACAACTCTAGGCAACTTCTCTAGGTCGGCCTCTTAAAAAAAAATCAATGTTCCACGGGGATGCGTCCCCCCCTAAATTTTAGCCGTCCCCCCGTCCTGGACGTTTCAAAAACTTGGAGACGGCAGGGGGACGTCCCTCCGCCATCCCGCTACCACCGTCAGGACGTGAGAAACGTCAAGGGGGACACAGGGGACACCTGGGCGTCTCTGGGCATCCCCGAGACGTCTCGGAGACGCCCAGGCGTCCCCCGCGTTGGGACATCATGAAAAGAGACTTTTTATTAAATTTCTTTTATTTTTATTGGTCTTTGTGCCTAGGGTCAAACCCTAAAGGCTTGTGGGACCCATCTAAAAGCCTCTAAATGAAATAAAACACTCTAATTGCTCATTTTTTTACTCACATATGCATTTGATGTTTTGGAGCAGCTAGGTGAAGAAGAGGAAAATCAGTAAGAAGAGTGATGAGGAGTTTGGAGATGATTAGAAGCCTCCCTTCACTACATTTTTGCATTTTGTACTTATTTTGATTATGATTCATATCAATGTATCATGCTACTCATTGTAATCATTTTTATGATATGATATTTTGATGTGACATGTCATATTTTCGATATTCATATAATAGAAATCTAAAATTCGACAATTTCATTTGTCAAATTTCAATATTTATTTACTTTTAGTCTTTTAGTAATAGTATTCAAGTATTCAAAATGTTAGTATTTGCAATTTTACTAATTTGCCAAAGTTTAATTTGAAAGGTTATTCTTAAACATCTTTTTATAACTAGTTATTCAAGTACCATATGTATATCAGCACCGCCCCCCCACCGCTGTCCCCCCGTCGTCCCCAAACTTAGACCCCTTGTCCCCCTGTCCCCGAGACGCATCCCCGACAAGGGACACGTCCCCTTCAAGAAACTCCGTGGAACACTGAAAAAAATATAAAATATAAAATATCATTTGTAAATCAAGGCCGACTTGCCTTGGGAATCATTTATTTGATTTTTGATTAGGAGAAAATATCTCCCGATGCTACAAAAACTAACACTCCCTCTTAGCTAGGGAGGTATTTTTCAGATATCCTTGTCATGGAGTTTCTCAACATGACACCCACAATGGCTACACCCATTTCTAGAAAAGAGTTCATCATGGAGTCTCTCAACGTGATGTCATCATGGAGTATCTCAACATGATGTCCACCATGGCTACTTCCATGTGTGGAAAGAAACACATGTACAAGTGTCCATCATGAGTCTCAACATGATGTCATCATGGAGTCTCTCAACATAATGTCCACCATGGCTACTCCCATGTGTAGAAAAACACAAGTACAAATAGTTCATCATGGAGTCTTTCAACGTGATGTCATGGAGTCTCTCAACATGACGTCCAGGCTACTCCCATGTGTGGAAAGAACCACATCTCCGTCTCAGAGATGTACGAGGGCTTTCACCTCATATTTCTCCGTCTCAGAGAAATATGCATTGTAGCAAGGCTCACTGATGTTGAGTCTCCCTCTCAGCAAGGGCAACATTCCCCACTACCCAAAGCTTGTCTCGGAAATATGCAAACTTCACTTTGGAAAGAGGCTTGGTGAGAATATCAGCCGTCTGATCATTAGTGCAAATGTACTTGAGTTGAATTGCTTTCCTCAGCACCATGTCTCTGATGTGATGATACTTGATTTCCACATGCTTTGTCCTATCATGAAACACCAAATTTACTGAGAGCTTCACACAGCTTTGATTATCACAATGAATCACAGTTGGCTCCAATGTTTGACCAAACAATCCTGCAAGGAGCTTTCAAAGCCACACTGCTTCTCGAGCCACCACACATGCTGCAATATATTCAACCTCTGCAATGCTTAGTGCCAGAGAATTTTGCTTCCTACTACACCAAGAAATCATGGCAAACCCCAAATTGAAGCAACATCCAAAGGTGCTCTTTCTATCAGTTACACTCCCGGCCCAATCAGAATCAATATAGCCTTGTAACTTTAGATCTTCACAGGAAGTATATCTCAAGCCATATCCCGTAGTGCCACGCAAGTATCTCAAAATATGCTTTGCAGCAACTAGATGTATTTGTCTTAGCTCACACATGAATTGACTGAGAGCACTCACAGCATAACAAATGTCTCGTCTAGTGTTGACTAGATACATTAATGATCCAATCAATTGTCTATACATGGTGGGATCTACCAAATCTAAATCAGCTGCTGAGTCACTCAACTTCTTCAAATTTGTCTCCGTAGGTGTAGACATGGATTTGCAATCCATCATGCCGAATCTCTTCAAGATGTCTATAGTGTATTTCCCTTGACTTAGAATAATCTCATTAGGTCTTTGCCACACTTCCAATCCCAGGAAGTAATGCATAAGACCAAAATCCTTCATTTCAAACTCGGAGGCTAACTCTTTCCTTCATCTCAAACTCGGAGGCTAACTCTTTCTTGCATTTGACAATGAGATACTCTACTCCAGTGAGAAACAAATCATCAACATAAAGAACCAATATCAAAGCCTCACCATCAACTATCTTGAAGTAAAGATTGGAATCTGCATCATTCTTGGAGAATCCCAAGCTCATTGGATATCTATCAATCCTTTCATACCATGCTCGAAGTGCTTGCTTAAGGTCGTACAATGCCTTCTTCAATCTGCATACATGAGACTCCTTCCCATGAATCACAAAACCATCTAGCTGCTCAATGTACACTTCTTCAATCACACCATTAAGAAATACAGTCTTTACGTCCATTTGATGTAACTTCCAGCCTTTAGTGAATACAATAGCAATAATTGTCCTGATAGAGGCATATCGAGCAATGGGAGCAAACGTCTCCTCATAATCTATTCCCTCCTTCTGAGAGTATCCTCTTGCCACAAATTTCGCCTTGTGCTTCTCAATGCTACCATCACCTCCATGTTTGATTTTGTAGAGCCATTTGGAAGACAACTGATTTCCCTTCAGGTCTTGGAACAACATCCCATACATCATTCTTGATGATAGACTGATATTCTTTTGTCATTGCATCTCTCCACACCTGCTGGTTGGATGCTTCCTCAAAATTGGAAGGCTCAAAATCAATGATGTGACTCATCAATGCCACATACCCTAGAAACTTTTGCGGTCTCTTGCTTTCCCTAAAGGAGCCTCAAGGAGCTACATACTTTATCGCCTCTTGCATAGTTTGTCGAGCCCATAGAGGCCTCTTCCAACCTACGGCAATATCTCTAGGCCCATCAGTTGGTTCTATAGGATCAACTGGATCAATAGACTCGACCGGTTCGCTAGACTCCCTCTAAATGTTAGGAGTATGATCAGGAGATATGTCCATATCTTGAGGAGTCTCCTACTCTTCACTATCTATCTCTATGAAAGACCCTTTAGATCTTTTGAAGGCTACTTCCTCTTCGGAGGAGACATCCCTACTGATCTAAATCTATTCCTGCCCTGAAATATATACTCTGTAGGCCTTTGAAGACTCACTGTACCCTACGAATATACCCTTCTTTCTTGAAGGTTCTAGCTTTGATCTTTTATCCTTGGGCACATGAATGTAAACAAGACAACCAAAAATTCTTAAATGACTAACCTCAAGTTTCACACCTGTGAAGGCCTCCTCAAGAGTCATATTTCCCAATATTCGATGGGGGCTTCTGTTTTGAACATACACGGCGGTTCTGGAAGCTTATACCCATAGGAAGGTCTGTAAATCTTGATCATGAATCATAGCCTTGGCTGCCTCAACTATGGATCTATTCTTTCTTTCGGCAACTCCATTTTGCTAAGGGTTGCACGAAACACAAAACTCCCTCTTGATCCCTACCTCAATGCAGAAATTACGAAAGCCTCCAAAAGTGTATTCTCCTCCATTATCAGACCTCAAAACCTTAATCCTTTTCTCGAACATGTTTTCAACTTGAGCCTTGAATTCTTTGAATCTATCAAGTACTTCTTGAGACTCCTTAGATTTCAATAAGTAAATCCAAGTCTTTCGAGAATAATCATCAATGAAAATCACATAATACCAAAATTCACTCAAAGATGCCACAGACATTGGTCCACATAAATCAGAATGAACAAGATCTAAAATTCCCTTTGATCTATTGTCACTACTATGAAAGGGACTCTTGATATTCTTACCAAGTGCACATCCTTTGCAAATGCCATTGTGGTCCAAACCAGTAACCACCTTCTCCATAGACGGAAGAGCTTTGAAGTGTAAGTGAGCAAGTCTCCTATGCAATAGCTCACTCGAACTGATAGAGTCATGCAATATTGCCTAAACTAGACGAATAGAAAGTTTGTACATGCTCTCTTGATGAACACCAATCACATGAGCTGATTTGATACTAGAGTTCTTAGGCCAAGCAAGAACTTTCCCTTCAAAAAAAGCAACCTAGTAACCCTTTGTCCTCCAATGCTGAAATGGAGACAAGATTTCTTTTGATTCTTGGTACAAACAAGACATCACTCAAATGAAGAGGGATGCCAGAATCTAGATGAAGAGAGGTGGCCCCAGCTCCTTTTATGGAATAACAAGCATCATCTCCAATTATCACTTGCAAGTTGGTTTCTCTTTCTACCAAGTCCGTAAGATGCTCTTGGTATCCTGTAATGTGACGAGAAGCACCACTTTTTATCGACCAAGTGTCATTGTCTGTTGGAACATTGCTTGAAAGAGCGAAGATGAATAGAAATCCCCCTGAGTTGTCTCTAGATTCCTTTTGAGGTGACACAACATCAACATCTGCAATAGAAGCATGTTGTTTTGGTTTTGATATGCAATCTCGAGCATAGTGACCATACTTGTCACACCTGAAACACTAAATGTGAGAGAGGTCCTTCTTCTTCTTTGGTTTTGGAACAGAATCTGATTTTTTGTCTCTATTCCTCTTGAAATTGCCTATTCTCCCTTCTCTTCCTTTCCTTCTAGAAGCTTGAGCAGCAAGGACATGATTTTCTTCATTATGAGAGCTTCGCCCATTTCCTCCTGCTGCCAATTTGGATACCTCTTGAATGCAATTAGCTCGAAGATGATCAAACTTGGGCAACTTAGATCTCCCACTGATGCTTTGGATAAAGGGCTCCCAAGATTGAGGAAGACAATTCAATGCCAACATAACTAGATCTCTATCTTCAACTATATCTCCAATAGGGCATAGTTGATCTGTCAAATCAGAAATCTTCATGAAGAAAGAAATGACTAAATCTCCTTTAGCCATTTTTATATGATGGAGTTGTTGTCTCAAAGCAAGGGCTCTGCTGGTATTGTTGATCTCATACAATCCTTGTAGAGCCTCGAACATTTCCTTGGTTGACTTCATCTTGGAGATAATTCGAACTAGATGATCCTCCACAGAGTCTATCATGATCTTCCTAGCCTTTGTGCGATTTTTTTGCCATTGAGTTT
Organism: Sequoiadendron giganteum; assembly: GCA_007115665.2. Taxonomy (NCBI): domain Eukaryota; kingdom Viridiplantae; phylum Streptophyta; class Pinopsida; order Cupressales; family Cupressaceae; genus Sequoiadendron; species Sequoiadendron giganteum. The sequence goes on from CM021107.1 coordinate 13,046,079, forward strand.
TCTCTGCATCATTGGATGGTTCGGGCACATCACTTTCCACGAAATCTAGAAGATCATTTTCTTCTAAGGCAATGAGAACTCTGGATTTCCAAGAGTTAAAATTTGATGCTCCATAAAGCCTATCTTCGACCTTGACTCCGTTCACCATCTTCGATACTTTAATCGACTGCCTTAGATAAGGAGAAGACTTGATTGCTTAAACAAATCTGATCCAATCTTGCTTAAACCCGCTCTGATATCATGTTAGTTTTAGACCAGAAATGTAAATAAGCAGAAATGCAACACACTGAACAAAGAACACAGCAAATTACCTTGGGAAAACCCTCCTTGAGGGAGAAAAACCGAGCAAAATATCTCTTATATATACAAAGAATAAGAGCAGAAATTTTCTTATAAGTCAGACCCTACTCGAGGGTGAACTTGATACAATAAATAGTGAAACCTCTCCTTGATACAAATGAATATAATTCTCCTTGAAATCTGATCTGCTGCTGAAGATGGCGATCTGCTACTAAAGTGCGAACTTCTTCTTGAAAGTCCGAATTGAATTGAGAATGAATGATCTTCACCTTGTATATATACAACTCTAGGCGACTTCTTCTCTAGGTCGGCCTCTTTAAAGAAAATAAAAATATAAAATATCATTTATAAAATCAAGACCGACTTGCCTAGGGAATCATTTATTTGATTTTTGATGAAGAGAAAATATCTCCCGGTGCTACAAAGACTAAAATGACTTAGACTCGAGCTCCAATGGCGAGGGCAATGATGATTTAAACCTACCTTCTGCTGATTAGGGACACTAGACAGCCATATATTTTCTTAGTTTTATGTTTATCATATCATTTCATAGTTGAGACTTGGAGCCTTTGGGCTTTTTGGTTATAATTATCAGACTCTTACTTTTGGGTACAAGGTTACTTTTCGGTCATTTTTTAGGGGACGGCAGGGGATGGCTGATAAAAAAATAGGGAAATTTTTTAAAAATACACAGAAATTTCAAATGTTCATAGCATAACATTGATAAAGCATTCATTCTAGACATTGTATAAGCTTAATACATATCATTAGACTTGAATTAAGATTTCACATGAGAATCGACAAACAAATTAACAAAATTCAAATGCTTTTCATTATCAATGTGCATACATATCATATCAGAGTCTAATAATTATAACCAAAATGCCCAAAGGCTCCAAGTCTCAACTATGAAATGACATGATAAACATAAAACTAAGAAAATATATGGCTGTCCAGTGTCCCTAATCAGCAGAAGGTAGGTCTAAATCATCATTGCCCTCGCCATCGGAGCTTGAGTCTAAGTCAGTGTCAGTGTCCATGTCAATAGAAGGATCTATCGTAACCAATGGAACCCCAACCAATCCCTCATGTGCATCCTCCTCCTCAATCTGCATAGCATCTTCGAGATTAACATCCCAACGTAAGGCTAGAGTTTGACAATACTCACTAAACTGGGAATCCTGTAGACGCAAAGCATTGTGTACTGCCACCAACTTCTTTGATCGTCTAGAGATAAGGCAGTTCCTCTTGACTAATTAGATGAAGCTATATGTGGACCAATTCCTCTCTACAGCAAAGGAACTGGCAACCTATGAAAGAAGACAAATGGCAAGTAACCTCAACTTTGGTGCATCCTTCCCATGCCACATCCACCATCCAATAGGGTCGTTTTGAGCCAATGTAGCTCTATCCGTCCTCGCCTCTGGTTTGTCGAATGTTGGACCATGAAGATTAGCGAATGCAAGCCACTGTGTGCAAAGTACAATAGATTCCTCTAAAGTATACATTTTTGTAAAGGCGCTCATGAAGCCTTCTTTCACCTCTTCATCATAAGATGGAGCCACTCTCCCAAGTCTCGATGCATACCATTTGGGATTGAGAGCATAGGCTGCCATATGAAGCGGGATGTTCATAATGTCCCATCGTCGCGTCACAATGGGCCTAAGATGCTCCTCAAAAAATCCCAAAGAAGGGTCCCTACTATAAATTGCTTGCTTGATTTGTCCAAGCATACTATCAAAGGTCTCTTAAGTCTCTCCAAGGCTAGGAGAGGCAATATCAGCATATCTAATCACTTGCACAATAGGCTGGATGAAGGAGCATACATATCTGCAAGTGCAAACAAGTTACAAAAATTAAAATCAGCTATAAATATTAAATAATTAAATCAACAATAATAAAATTAAGAATAATTCAAATAAATAATAAAATCAGCAATGCCAATTTTCTTACCTCATTGTGGACCACCAATCATCATCAAGGATTTTTTGTTTCACACTTCTTCCCTCTGGTGTGCTCGACTCATGCCATCTACCCCGCTCTACATTGACCACCATTAATTGTAGAGCCTCTTGGACCTCAAGCATCCTCTCCACTAAAATGAAGTAGCTGGCATATGTAGTCTCCACGGGCTTGAGGAATTCCTTCCTCGAAAATATTCTAAAGAAAACAAGTGAAGTCCAATGGTTGCAAATGAACATTTGCAAATCTCTAGCCTCTGCAACCACTGCCTTCACCAATCTATCTTCCCAATGTCCTTCAAGGTATTGTTCAATGCATGCACACAACAAGGCGTCCAAAAAATGTGCTTCTAAGCACTATCCACCATCAATTCAGTTAATTTACACACACGAGCTGAATCGGATACTACCTGCACAACATTAGAGGCTCCAACCTCCTCTATAGCATCTCTCTAAATCTGAAATTGGAATGTTGCATCCTTCATTTTGCCCGAACAATCTATAGCTCTAAGAAAATAAGAGCCTGTTGTACTAGTGACAATAAGATTGATGAGTGGTCGATGTTTGATATCGGTCCACACATCCATGATTATGGAGCAGCCATCTGTCAACCATGTTTATCTCATATCCTCCATCAAAATACTCACCTTGGAGTACTCTCTATCAAGAAGGGTGGTGCGTAGCTTAGTTTCTCCAGGTGGAACATATGACGGACTAGTAGCTATAATATCTTTGCACATTTGTTTAAAATATGGTGAATGTGAGACATGAAATGGCATGGCATTAGCATAAAAAAATTGGCAATGGAGGAATCACCTCCATCTTTTACTGTAATATTAAACATATCAACAACATTCATACTTCTTTTCTTTCCTCTAGTAGAATCCTCCCCCACATGAGATTGAGTAGCTGAAGCAACATCCACTGATGGTGCAGGCATTCCCATACTAGGCTGCAAACTCTCAATTGAGACCCCTTTACTTAATGCCTCCCCCTCCATATGCAATCTAGTTGCCTCAATTTTTTGTTATTGGGTTATTTTTCTACACCCTTTCACCCCTTGACCACCAATCCACAAAAGATGGCAATAAACTCTTGTATAGCTGCCCCTATATTGTTTGTGGCACAAATGACACTCCCATACTCTACTACCCCCCGAATTTTTTTCTTATCTTTATCAACTCTTGTTGCAAATTGTTAGTAGAGGCTTTTTGGGGTTAAATGGGCCTTTTGCCCATTTTTTGAGGATTTCAGATGGACAGTCAAATGGGTTTGAACTTGCTGACCCGGCTCCACTCCCACTCTCTGAACACCAATGTTTGCAGTTGCACTACTTCTAGGTCTATTTCTTGTTCTTCGAGTTTGAGTTCTACTTCTTTCTTGTATTTGAATTTCAATATCCTCACTTTCACTATCACTACTGCTGCTCATGGTTGGTTTATGAAATTTTTGATTTCAAAGAGCAGCAAGTTCAAATAAACCCACAATCCCCTTCCTATGTGTTGAAAAATTTAAAAAATCTTGCAAAAATTAAAAAACAAATTGCAAATACAAAAGAAAGATGAAAAACATACCTCTAATATGGTGGAAATGATGCCCTAAGCTCCTCTTCAATCTGTTGTTCTCTCCTTCACTTAGCTGCTCTTCTTTTGCTCTCCTTCACTTCACAATGCAAATGATAAAAATGAGTTGCTTTTTGTGATTTTAGGGCATATATTGAGTTAGGTTTAGTTAAGTGGCATGGGGGGGTCCTTGTGGGCCCGCCCATGCCTTTTTTTGGATTTCAAAAACTTTTTTTTTTAAAAAAAGTGCATTCAATTTTTGGCTGGGTCGTAGGGGACAGCTAGCCCTACCCGGTACGAGCGAGGGACAGCCTGGCTGTATCAAGTACTACTAGCCGTCCCCTATAAGTTGCGAAAACATCCCCCAGAAGGTCCGTGTACTTTGCGTGGAAAAAGGAACGGCTAGGGGACGTTTCCAGGCCATCCCCGCATCCCCGTTTCGTACCCGATGCGGGAAAAGACTGTACTGAGTCCTTCCCGGTTCTGCTCCGAAGACTTAGTTTTTACCTTTTGACATTTCGTCAAGTGGTTGGCATGCAATGTCTAAGTTCTGGTTTTCCGAATGTATATGTGTTTGTTTTGTTTGTTTTTGAATGATTTGCAATTCTAGAACATATACCAATACATAGAGATGATAACCAATATCTTGCATAAGCAAATAATGAACATTCAACCCCTCAAAATGATTTTATTGCCACTAAATCAGGTCTGATTACAACTTTCCAATGTAGCTATAGATAAATACAACAATTGCACATTTCAACAAACATATAGCATGCAATCTTCTTCCACTTATTTTATTGAATGTAAATGCAGCTTATTACCATGTCAATTGAATCAGGTTGCACATAAAAGCACTGAGATTAAATGCAATAACTAAGAAGACTTTTCATGACTCACGAAAGACTATAGCAGCACCGTTTACTCTCAGAACTTGATAAGACAGTGATCAGATCTGAACATTCAGTTCTAACAGAACAACTCAACATATTGTCTCTCTAATCGATACAAATACTGATATTCTCATTTCATGGCAGACTTAGGAATGTTCAGAAAATACAGAAGGAATATATCGAACCAGACCCTTACCACTTAAAATGAATGACTGAAGGACTAATCTTTTCATGATCAAGACTCACAAATTACAACAGTAGTTGCTGCTCAGATTTGTAGCAGATTACACAGCTAAGTCATCCACTATGCATAAGGAAATATGTATTTAACTTTCTGATCTGGAAATGAACACTTGCCAATATGATTAGAGGCTCGAACTGCTGTAGAAGAGGTTCCACAACATGTGCATCCTCATACCAAACCTGTCTTTCTTCAGTCACCACACTATAGGCTGAATAAAGCCTTCTAAACTCCAACGCAGCCTCAATCTGATAACCCACAGCTGCATGTCACTATAGTGAATCACTGTATGCGGGTACTATAGCGCGTACTGTAGCAGCCAACAATTAATGTATTCTACATTGCATCTTCAATGTCTTTATGACCTGCAAGAAGATATTCATCAAACCCTTGTATTCTTTGTATTTCTTCTCCAATTTAAGCACAGATTGGACCCCTGAAATGAAACCCACAATTAGCAATAATTCAGCTGATATCTAACAGCCTCAAAATTGCTCAACCAATGAGGGTTTTCGTCCCCAAAGGTTCTCCAATGGCTGAAACCCTAGCTGGCTTCTCCACCACCCAAAAGTCTTCAATTCAAATAACAAACAATTCTTGGATGCCAAAGAATGAGCTCTTAAGTTTCTTTTATTCTTTTCTTGTGAAAGCTCAAACACTTTCCTTGCCAATGTGGGATAAAAGATATATTTCCCACTTTAATTATTCACTTAAAGCACTTTATAAAATTAAAGTGACTTTATTATTATAAAGTTACATTATAACTTTATAATAACATTTAAATATTTTAATTATTCCTTAGTCACTTTAAAAATCACTTAAATGAGGGTCATGAACCCATTGCACATTATAATTGCACTTTATATTTAATTATTAATAAAGTATTCCATTGCACATTATAATTGCACTTTATATTTAATTATTAATAAAGTATTACTTTATTAATAATTAAAATAACATAACTTCATAAATACTTATTATTTCTTGATTTTGTCTAAACCAAGGAGTTAACCATTGCATCCACTGCGCATCCAACTGCCTTACTAAAAATAGTAAGGGTCCCTCTCTATCAACCATTGATTTACTATAAATAGTAAATCCCTCATTATTTGATCAAACCAATGGTGTAAAGGATTGGCACTGCAAATAAAGCCTGTTCAGGGCCCTGCTATAGATAGAAACCCTGACTGTCTCGAAATAGTCACTTACTATAAATAGTAAGTGTGTCAAACTGAGTCCAACGAAGGTCAGACCTGAACTCTCACTGATCAGTGGAGGCGAAGCCATACCGAATACTGCCAAATAAGACCCCCTAACCATCTGCTCTAGCCTACAAGGGTCAGGAATAGGTTAAACCATCCACAGTCATGATCACGCTAAAAAAGGGGACATTACAATGACAAAAAAGTACAGGGGAACACTTCCTCGTGGAGCATAGACCACAAGTAAATGCATTTCAACTCGTAGTAGGTGTATCACGTGCAAGAGTCTCACCATCATCATCACCATCTGTGGTGACTCTAGAAAGCTCTGCAATAGATGCATCCAAGTTGGCACACTCAGGGGCTATGTCCCAATTCTTCATTGAACCATCTATGTACTCATCTTGCTTATGTGATAGAAGACGCAAGTTGGAATGGATATAAACCAAGTCTTTTGCTTTTTTGCAGCCAAGCGGTTATGCTTCACTGAGTGGATATAGGAGTATGTACCCCAATTCCGTTCAGCCGAAGAACTTGCAACCTATTGAAATTGGAGAGAAAACCAAAACAACTTAAAAATAAAAAATAAAAAATAAATTAAAGAATGGTAAGTACTAAACTTAAAGTCTACAATACAAATGTTAAATAACAAAAAGTAAAAATTATTTACTTGTGATAGAATCTTGATTGCAAGAGGTTGGAGGAACATAAAATTTTGCCCATGGAGGTACCACCACGTACGAGCATCTACATTGTATTAGTCTTGAAGAGCACAAATACTATGATTCCGTCCTAAGATGAACAAAACAAGCCAAACTCTTTCCTAACATTTTCCACCACTTCTAGATCTAAGAAGAGTCTTTTGAATACTCGCTTGTACCCATTAGCAACTTCACTATCTCTATATAGTGGAGTTCTCCCTGGCAAAGCAAGTATTTGTGCACTATAGTATTTGGGAGACAATGCATATGCAAGGAGATACAATGATGTGTTCATCTTGTCCCAACGATGATGAATGATTTTTTCAACTCTACAAAAAAATGTTTCTTGGGGGTCATTCTCTTTTTCTGCTATTATCACCTTTATTTTTCTATCATCGAGTCAATGCCATCACGGATTTCCCCCAAACATGGTCAATCTATATCAGCAAACCTGATCATACTCATGATAGGCTCGGTGAATCTGAAGACATAGTCCACACGAGCCCACCAATCGTCATCTAGGATGAATGACTTGACCTTTTGGGCCCTCTATGAACTTGATGTCCTCCAAATACTCCATTGGTTGCTAATAACCATGGCACCCAATGCCTCTCACACCTTCACAAGTCATCTCAAAACGATTGTGTGATGCAAATCGGGTCTCAGCAACCTAGGGTCATGTAAAACATAAGTTAATAACACGTTAAAATATAAAAATATATTATACAAGTATACATGGTATAATTCATAAATGATTAATAAAATTAAAAAATAAATTACATAGTTAAATTAAATTTACCTTCAACAATTCCAATCTCGAGAAAGTCCTAAAGATGCTTTGTGACATATGGTGGTTTGTCACAAACATTTGGATCTCCTCAGCCTCTTGGTATACATCTTTCACTCACTCTATTTGAGTACCAATTGCTTGCATCACCAAGTTAAGGGAGTGTACAGTGCATGGTGTGCAAAACAATGTGTTCATACCTTTGCTCAACCAAAATACCTATAGCCCTACAATTTTTTAGATTGTCTGTAATGACTTGAACAGCATTTTCAGGACCCACCATCTCTATGGACTCAATGAGGATTTTTGAAATGAATTTTGCATCCTTGATTTGCCCCTCACAATCAATTGCCTTCAAAAACATAGCCCCTTTGGGGGACACAGCAATAACATTTATCAAAGGTCGGTTTTGCAATCTTTCCATCCATCAGAAACAATAGACATTCCTATTTCAATCCAAGAATCCTTAATTGGTTTGAGTGATGTCTCTACATGATTTATTTCTTTTCCTAATAAGGTGGTGCACACCTTTTCATACCCAGGACATTTGAAACCAAAAGGTGCAGTGTTGATTGCCTCCACCATATCATGCCAATATGGTTATCTCACCAAGTTGAAATGAAGACCATTGGCATAAATGTAACGTGCAATTTTTTCCTCTGCAATGTCTCTTGCTTCATTTTGAAATGCCTTATCCAATGGGCCTCTTTTGCGGGAAGGAGTGGGGTCTTCTACTTGGATAGAGGGTGTCTCCAAGAAAGGATGTTAAGAGGCCAATACTGAATTTGTAGGTAAAGTCATTGTTGTTCTCTTTACTAAAGGATCATTTTTTATTTTTCTTTTTCACGCATGGCATCAGCTTCTTCTTGTTCTTTAATGTATTCCATATTTTTTACTTTGGCAACCCCTTCTTAGTTGGCCCTACACATATTCTAATCCCTTTCCCACTTTGTGCATATAAGTGAGATTTCACTCGACTATATGAGCTCTTAAATTGGACTCCACACTCACCACAATCCCAAACAGATGCCCCTCCTCCTAGAAGTTGTTCAAGCATTGTAACATGATTCCATAAAGGAGATGCTTGATCAATTTTAAATTTTTGGTTTCTATCAACACCCATTGAACTTGAACTTGTAGCCATTTGAAGTAATTTGCAATTTGATTTTGCTGTTATAAGAAACATAAAATATTGAAACAAATTACAAAATGAACACCAAAACACATTGAAACAAATAGAAAAACTTATTTCTTCTTTTCTATTAAAAAATTAAAATCTTCAAAAACTTGAAAAAAATCTTCAAAAACTTGAAAGAATGAGTTAAAATGCATACCTTAGGTGATTAGATCTCCTTTGTGCAAGCTATCGTCAATTCATTTTCCACTTGATCGATCTCCTTCAAAAAACTAGCAACCTTCAAAAAGAGAAAAATGGAGGGCAAAAATGTTTGTTAGAGCAATGAAATGTTGAATGAAGTGATGAATGCATATTATGGAGGCATTTTAGGGTTTTTAGAGCACTTAATTTGGTTTTAAAAAAAAAAAATCCACTTTTTGGCGGCCAAAGTCCGCAGGAGTGTTTGGGTTCTCTCGGGAGCGGTTGGGAGCGCCCAAAGGGTGCCCAGGCACTCCCAACTGCTCCCCAGCCTGCTTTCGCTCCCAAACGCTCCCGAAGCAGATACTCAGGCCAAAAGATAAGAACCCGGTAACATAGAATAAAACCTATGGAGTTGATAACATCTTACAAGCAAAAAGTTAGTGATGCATTGTTACAAATGAGTCCATAGAAAAGAAAACCTATATGTCCTCAAAAATTAATAAAGAAGGCAAAAACAAAAGCAACAAAGGCAACCAATGTCGCAAACCATATGTCTAAAGAAGAGGATGTTGAAATAAAAGAACCTAATGTGAAAATGTTGATTAAAAAATGTACTATAAAGATGGGATTGGCAAGGTAACCCACAAATACGCAAGCACCACCATGGCTAGCAAAGCAAGAACCATTGAGGCCCTACTTACATTTATAGATAGTGCATCCATATATCTTGATGAAATCATGTAAAAAGCACCAACAAAAAAGTGAAAGAACTAGTGATGGAGAAGACAAAACCACAATAGTCAACACATGAGATTGAAATATCCTATAAACAAAAATCCTTAGACCAAATAGCAAGGCTCAACAAGAAAAAAAAACTGAGAACAAAAACTAAATAGACCTTCTAATAAAAACCATACAATACAAAAAGGAAATGAAAAGAGTCATCATCTACTGAGGCCTGGGAGAAAATCAAAGCAAAGTTGCAAGAAAAAGAAATTGATTTAATGGTCCACAAGTGACAAAAGTTTGTCAATGGGACTCAAGAGTACATTAGTATACAATAGAAAGTTCTAGGAAGAGAAAATCCTAGAGAGGCCCCAAAAGGGGAAGGAACAAGAGCGAAACTACAATATAGCTATAGACCACTAACACATGGTCAAGAAACTAATCCAAATAGCCAAGTAATGGAAACAAGATCCCCAAACATCATAAGCTAAGGAGTATTGGAGAGATAGGAGGCGAGTCTCAACGAATATCTCTATTTGGGCTTGAAATGGAGGAGTCATCAAAATCGTCATTGATCACTATGAGAGGACCAATACAAGATCTAATAGTGCTCATTGGGGAGTGTCTAAGGTCAAGAGGGTCGAGCTAGGGGATTCCAAGAGGAAGCAAGGGAAGCAAGGTACTCCCTCTAGAATCACTCCTAACATCCAAGACCATTGTAACTCTCGTAGAAATAGAAACAAAGGCAGCACAAGACAAAATTGAATAGGCCAAAAGCAAAAACGTAATGGCAGAAAAGGATGAAAAAAACTAAAAGAACTAGCTAAGAAAGAAGAGATAAATAGGAAAGAAAAAGAAAATAAAAAACAAAAAGAGAAGGAAGAAGCAATTAAAAAGAGAGGGCTGAAGTACAAAAGGAAAGACAAGAGGATCATGTTCAAAAAGAACAAGAAGCAAAAAAAAATAAGGAAGCTAACAAGGAGAAACAAATTGCACTATTTGTACAACAAGGTAATCCAAGAAAACCCTTGGATAAATTAGAGCCTTCTTAGCACAACAAAGAACATAATTGCTAGTGTTAACACTTGCTCCAAGAACCATAGAACCTACCAAGATAGGACAAGTTGACATAGGCCAAGTTAATCCATTCCAAAAATAACTAGGGGATATCTCAAAGCAAAGTGCTAGGGCAGATTGGAAGAAGAGATGTTTACAAAACGAAGAAACCATTACTTCATTGATCAAAAAAATTGGCCCAGCTAAACCCTCATTTGATATAGATCAGACATTAACTATAGAAGACAAACTTCAGGAATTGGTGAGAAACCTAATAACACATTTGGAACCAGGGTCTCCGCAGGATCAAAACAACAAATGCAGTTATCCAGAAGTTTTGTGAAAATTAAGAGTAATTAGTGTATTACTCTCACTGTCCTCTCAACTTGATCTTTTGGAATTTATGTTCTTAAATAACAAAAGCTTCAGAACCAACATGAAAAAAAAGGTACATCCCACAGAATTTTATTGAAATAAAAACTAAACTATAACATGATATAATAGAATCATAACATATAATTTATGCAAAGATCTCTAAGTTATCTGCCACTGACTTGTCTAGAAGTAAATATAAACTAATTATACAATCAAAATGATAAAACAAAACAACATGGTCCAAGTTTATACTTTAAGGTAAAGAATAAACCTGTAGATCCTCAAGTAACTTCCCACCTTCTGCCTTGACCTGTATGACAACCTGCAATAAACAAATTTATCGTTCCTTAGCAAAATCCATTACCATCAAGACCTAAATAGCAAACAGAGGTTGCCAACATTTCCAATATGCAATATCAGAGCCACAGGCCAAAGTAATATTCAAAATCTTTGTGCGTGCTGTGAAAGTATTGTATCATTGAAGTAGTTGGTTGCATACTTTCCTGCTTGCCTCATGCTAGTCGGGTTATAATTTAAAAGATCAGAGATAAATCAAATGGGATTATCTTAAAATGCCACATGCATAGTCTACAAAGTTCATCACAGTTAGTGATGACTGCAACATTGTTTATTACAATCAAGTCTTTATCATAGTTACAAGACTCGGACTCGGCAAGCCGATTTTTGACTCGGACTCGGACTCGGAGCCTAGACTCGCCCAAGACTCGGCAAATAGAAAAACCCTTGAAATTTAGAGATTTTTAAGGATTTAAAGCTTGTTTCATGCACCCTTTAGTGAATAAACCTCAAATACACAATAACATCATGAAATAGAAACTACTATGATCCTATACACAAACATATATCGATCACATAAGTATAAACGCAAATTTTAGCTGAAGGAAATAACACATTCAGATATATAAATATTGTCAAATGTATACAAAACTCATGGAATATGAAATCCATGGCATCAAAACAAATATCAAAACTAAAAAAATAAGTCTATGGCTCAGAAGAGCTTGCATTACTCATCCCAATATCATGACAAGTCATGCGCTAGTGTCTAAGTTAGGTCCTAGATGATGATGTAGCCATGATATTTGCTTGTGTCTCAATGATTGGTGTGTATATTCAAGTGAGGATTTTATTATTAAAATTTTATTGAAGCCTTCAAGACTGCATGTTTTGTTGTCTAATGTATGAATTTTGAAACAAGATAATCCTTGATTATGGCTTTGACTGTGAAAGATGCAAAGATTTGCAACAGGGGATATGTATTTTGTAGGTTTTTATGATCATGATTCATCATTGGCCTATAACATGCTTAGACCTATAGTTTGATGAGGGTTTGGGGGAAACGCCCCAACGGGGTCAAGGGGCAGCGCCCCCAGCGGGGTCGAGGGGCAGCGCCCCTCGCAGGGTCCCGGGGCAGCGCCCTGGGCGCGCTCCCTGTCGCGATACAGGGCGGGGTCGAGGGGCGGAGCCCCCGCCACCAAGCCCAAATGAAGACCTTCAAAACCACACAAACCTTCATGGCGCACACCATTTATTTAAAAAATTTGAAAAAAAAAGAATGCAATTTTTAAAAAAAAAATTTAATCAAAATGGCCGAATTTGGGGCACGAGACTCGGCGAGTCCGGCGAGTCTCGGCGAGTACTCGGCAGCCGAGTCTCTGGGACTCGTTTAGGGTCACCCGCCTCAGGACTCGCGAGTACTCGCCGAGTTTGGGCGAGTCTTGTAACACTGGTCTTTATACATGTGCAGTTTGTTTGATAGCTGAGCCAAGCACTAAATTATGACTACATACTCAAGTGTTGCCATATGAGGTTGTAGTTGTACTGGTTTTTGCATCTTTAGTTCAGATTGAAAATATAGAAGAGGTACATGAAAGAATAGGCAGAATGCCAGATCTGGGAATAGGCAATAAAGCCATGTTGAGAATCTGGTAACAAGTTAGTTAAAAATTGTTGTACTTCATAAAGGAAAAAATTTATACAGATACAAAGATGTTGCACTAACTATTATGGAAAACCTACTATTAGCACTTCAAATATTATTTTTTGGCATTTAGTGAGTGTTGGGTGTAATATACACCCCTAAAAAAATTTGAAAATGTTAGCTTCAACTGCAAATGAGCATAACAACTTCCTTTCCACTTTCTGATCACTAATCACTTAGATCCCGGAATGGGCAAAGTGAGAACATACGGTGTCAGGATTACAATTAAACTGAAAGCAGCAACTAAAGGGAAAGCATCGGGCGGCAAGCCAGCCAATTACCACTTTTCAGTGGGATGCATAAGCAATATTGAAAGGAGTAAACATCCACTTATTTAATGGGAATTACAATGGCACTTTCACTTTTCAGTAAGAAAACTTATACAATATTTGAAAGCATTAAAACAAGCTTCTTCCACTTTCCAATGGTGAGTGAATATAATAAGACCACTTTCCAATGGTGAGCGAATATAATAAGACCACTTATTCAGTGGGGTAAGTATCAGCAATATTTAAGATAAACTCACTGGCAGTACTACCATCCAGTGTTACAATGTTAGCTCAATTAAAAGTACACCAATATGTAATGAGCTACTGCTGATATTAAAAGAACTACTGTAACACCCCCAAAAGATACCCCAAATCATGAAATAACCACCCATCTTGTAAATGATAACAATATATCTCAATAATTGATGGATATTTTGCTGATACAGGTCTGTAATTGCTGTATGAACATGCTGCAACAGGCCTAGGCAGCAATCAATTGCTCAGAAAACTTTGTCAAATCATACCCAACACACCTAGTAAGAACACAAGCCAGAACAATGTTTCAAAACAGTTCCAACTCACACCATATCTCACTAGAAGATGACTACATCAATTTGGAAATGGATTTCAGACATATGCAGGTCTGATATATTACTGAAAATAACAAGTACAGTACCCTTTCAGTCAACCAAACTTCATTAAAATGCCAAAACTCAGTGCAAAAGTACTGGAAGAGGGTTCAGCAACTCTAGGTGCCACCAAACAGCACTAAACAAGCCTCCCAAATTAGGCGCTCAACTCTCAACTATCCTCACTCCATCCTACAACCATGGTACAGCTGATACAAGTGGTGCGGCCTCCTTTAGCAACAAACTCCACAAAATGTACAACCTACAATGCAAAGATAAGGTGCCTATAACAGCAAGGAAACGCTAATATAAATGCCACATTTAGATCCTTAAAAACCCACATACCATTCTTATTTTAATCTATACGACTTGCCCAGGAAGTGGTACGATCAGCAAGTAGAAATCTTCAATTGCCCTTCACACAACAAAGACTTGAAATCAAACACTCCAAAATCTGCAAATCAGAACACTACAAAAATCTTCATGACTGAAGCTTCGATCTGTAGCAATGGTGACTCCTAAACAAAACCACACCAATCTAGCTAGGGGGGGTTTCGTCCCTGAAACTAGAAATCTTGAGAGGACTTTCATCCTCAAAAGATTTGGAAGACCTCCAGGCTCATTCCATCAGCATAATAGTATAGAATTCACAAGCATGACCCTTCAAATGAGCCCAACACCTCCTTATATAGCGTTTTGGAGGAAAAAAGCCAATTAAAATTATAATAATTCATTTATTCCTCAAAATGACCTTTTGAAATATAAATTATTACTTCATGTGTTAATACCCCTCCTCATCTCTCCCAAGCATCCACTTTTGAGGAAAATAAACATTTTTAATAAAATATAACACTTAAGCAATCACTTTATTAATTCAACATTAGAAACTTAAGTGCATATTTAGCATATTTCACTTGAGTTGCAGAAAGCATTGCAATGACATTGGAATCCAAATCTGATCACACCTGGCACCATGATGAAACTGAAGAAGCAAGATGATGATCGGAACCAACCAAGTGATTTACTAAAAAGATGCTCTCTCCAAAAAGTTTTGAGAACACCTCAAAAGTCAAAAAACACTTCTAAAAGTGTCATGATGCTCCACACTGCCAACTAGGCTCATTGCCATGAATAGAAATCCTGAAATGTTGAACCCACAAAGCAAGATGATGATAGGAACCAAACGGGTGACTTACTAAAACGACGCTCTCTCCAAAAAGTTTGGAGAACACCTCAAAAGTCAAAAAAACACTTTTGAAAGAGTCGTGATGCTCCACACTGCCAACTAGGCTCATTGCCATAAATAGAAATCCTAAAATGTTGAGCCCATGCTCTCCAAGAAATTTGGATTCCCCTTAACCTTACCAATTAGCTTTCGGGAACTCAGAAAATAAGCTAATAGACACCAGACTGACTAGGCCTACGAAGGGAACATTACAATTGGCACCTATATAAAGTAACATTTGTTGTCCTAGAACACTGTAATAAAGTGTTGAGTTTGTACTAAAGTACTTGGTAACAAGATGACTTCTCGGAAATTACTTTGTCACCATGTGGCTTGTCAAAAAAGTTTACTATCGCCAACATTTACATCACTTGTCACATGCTTCACATTATACCTCTCCAATTAGATAAGTGTTGTTTTGCAATGTTTAGCTCTAGTGACCCAATTGCAGCTACTTGAGGGACTAAAACTTGGTCCAGAAAATATATATACACTCTCTATGTTATGTACCACTGACTTCTATGGAGAGAATGATCTAGTTTCCTAGTTCTGAACATGTGAGTAATTGATAGATCTTAGTCTAAAACACTAGAATGTGCTTGTCTAGAACTAATTCTTCCAATTAGGGGAATCATGATATGACCTAGCTAATCACATCCCCATCCAAAATAAACAATCCATAGAACTTACAATGCTCCACATTGAAATTAGTTCTTAC
This sequence comes from Sequoiadendron giganteum, assembly GCA_007115665.2. Taxonomy (NCBI): domain Eukaryota; kingdom Viridiplantae; phylum Streptophyta; class Pinopsida; order Cupressales; family Cupressaceae; genus Sequoiadendron; species Sequoiadendron giganteum. The sequence goes on from CM021107.1 coordinate 13,062,044, forward strand.
AAGTAAGACCTATAATATAGCCTTCAAAAAGTTGGAATCAAATAGGCCAAACGATGCAAAATAATGGTATGATTAGTGTTGATCTTCATATGTCTTATACCTTTGCCAATTAAGCATTAGAGTTTTATCAATCATATATTTAATTTACTCTTTGGTGCAAGCCAAAGTTTTCACGAGATTGGATAAGGTTCAAGTACAAGGATACTTTTTCTTGCAATATCTACAACTAGAGTACAAAGAACCTAGAGAACAATGTAGGCAATCAGAGAACTATTGTGACCTATTTCACACATCGCCCCATTGCAAATGGGGACCCCCTTCTTTTTGCTTTTTGGGTTTTTGCATTGGCAATGCAACTGCTTATCACCATTTTATTTACAATGAAGAGTTAGAGTTTTGTAGAAATCATCTGAGCCAAGTAGAGAATTCAAGCCCGTATCAGTGCCTAGACGTCATGGAAGGGCTCGAAAGGTCCGGAAGGCGAGGATCGCTTGTGCTTTCGGTCATTTCTGACAATTCCTATTTTTTAGGGATTCTGTTTTTTTGCTTTTTGCTTTTTTTATTTTTGGCATTTTTAGGCCATTTTGGAGTTCCTATTTTTTAGGGATGTTTTTTGCTTTTTTCTATTTTTAGAAAGTTTCTATTTTTGGAAAGTTTCTATTTTGGGAAAAGTTTCTATTTCGAGGTCCCGCTGATCATGAAGTCAACACGCCTCCAGATTGAGAGAAATCAACATGAAAATCAAGGTAAAAGGTAAAAAATTGATGAAAAATGACAAGTCTGAGAAGTTCGCCCGTGAGAAGGAATGGCAAACATGGTCCCAAGTCCGCCCTTGCCTCTGGCAAGCCAAAGGCAGGCACTAGCAGGCCAAGCTCTAAGTCCGCCATGTCTAGAGAAGCCTCCAAGTCCGCCATGCCTTGGAAAGAGTTGAAGTCCGCCATGGAATGAGCAAGCTCCAAGTCCGCCCTTGGAAGGAGAAGCTCCAAGTCCACCCATGTCTTGACAAGACATCAAGTCCGCCCTTGGCAGAGAAGCTCCAAGTCCGCCCTAGAGGAGAAGTGGCAAGGAAGAATGTCAAGTCCGCCCATGTCAAGGAAAGGCTCAAGTCCGCCCTTGGACAAGTCAAAATCAAGTGCGCCCATGGCAAGGAAGAACCTCAAGTACGCCATAGGTAAGACAAGCACCAAGCCCGCCCAACTTTGGAAAAGGAGAAAATTTTCTAAGGCATTGGTCAAAATACGCCTAGAGAGAGAGGTGACCAAGCTAACATAAAGTTCACCCCTCAGCATGAAGAAAATATTCTAAGGCACGGAGGAAAGCATGAATGACAAGGCAAGTGTGAAGTCCGCCCCTCTCAACCTGAAGAAATTCCTAAGGCATGGACAAAATTACAAAATAGCAGAGAAGCCTCCAAGTCCGCCCAACCTAGAAGGAGAGAGAAAGTTTGAAAATTTTGACTAAGTTAGATGTCTCGCTAAGTATAAAGTCTACCACAGGAAGAGAAGTGTCTAAGCATTAGCAAAGTTCACCCAAAGAAATGGCTAAGGCAACATGAAGTCCGCCTAGACACCAAGGGGAGCAATGGCAGGCACAAGGGAAAGTCTGCCTTCCAACAGGGAAGCATGTCCAAGCATTGGTGAAGTTCGCCATGAAGATGTCCAGCCACAGGATCAAGTGCGCCTAGAGGAAAATGCATCTCGTTTGGCCAACTTCAAAGTCCGCCCTTGGCATGAAAATCTTAAAGTTCGCCCCCCTCCCCAGCATGGTAAAAGTTTCTAAGGCATGGAAAAGGCGTGTCTGGCAAGAAGACTCCAAAGTCCGCCCTCAAGTAAGATGGAAAATATCCAAGGCATGAAGTGCCTAGAGGAGAGATGTGAGATGGCAAAGAAGCTTCCAAGTCCGCCCACCCAAGAGAAATGGCATAGGCATCATGAAGTCCGCCCAGCATAAAAGTCGGCAAGAAGTTGGCAAAGTTCGCCTAGAGGAAGCAGGCACATTGTCTAGATCAAGGTCAAAGTCTTCCCAAAGAGAAGTACACATGGTCTAGCCAAAGATGATGTCTGCCATGAAGATGTCCAGCCACAAGGTCAAGTACGCCCAGAGGAAAATGCATCTTATCCGGCCAGCTTCAAAGTCCGCCTTGTCCAAGAGAAGATGAAGTCCGCCCCAGAGTAAGATGGGAATAGCATAAGGAAGACAAACTCAGCTTTAGCAAATGAGCAAAGTGGCACAACAACTATGAAGTCCGCCAAGGAAAACTCATAAAATTGGCTAAGTGTTGATACCTTGGAGAATAAAATTTCAAAATTTGGTTAAGTGTCAAGAAAATTCCCTAAGCAATGAGAAACTCTGCCCAACATGGCAAACCAATCATGAAGTTTGCCAAGGCTAAATTGAAGATGTCAAAGACACAGCCAAGTCCGCCAGGAAGAAAGAAAAAGAATTGGTTTGCCAATGAGGAAGTCGGCTCAAGCATAATAGAAAATTGGCATGACATGTGCCAAAGTCCGCCAAGGTTAGAAACAAACATGGTAAAATTTGCCAAGAGGAAGCAAAAAAATGGCTAAGTGTGGAATTTTCCTACAATAAAAGGATCAAATTTTCACTAAGTGTTGGAAAGAAAACAAGAAAAATGAAGAGGAATAAAGAGGAAATGAATAAAATTCTTGCCCAAGGATGGAGTCTGCACAAGCCAAACTCAGAATTGAAGACAAATCCACAGGCAAAGTTCATTCGAGCATAAAGATGGCCAAAATCTTGGCTAAGCGTTGAATGGTCCACATGAAGGCATTACAGAATGAAATTGAATAGCCAAAATTTGGCTAAGTATGGGAAATACTTCACAAAGAAAGTTCCAATTTCCTCCATTGTGGTGAAAGCACGGGAGAGTTTTTCTCCAAATTCAGGGCACTTGAAGGAATTTCAAAGCGATCGGGAAGGAAAAGTTCAATAACTACTCCAAGGGGAGACTTCCAGACTTCAAATGCAAGTGAGAAGAAGAAATCAAAATCTCAAAGGAAATCCAAGATCAAAGCTAGGAAGAAATAGGCACAAAGGACAGAGTCGTTGGCAAAGAAAGATATTCTAAGGCAAGTACATGGAAAAAGAACTAGGAGACCAAGGAGGACATCCAGCACGCTGAGGTGGCGCCTCGTCATCTTCCAACCAATCAAATCGTTCCAAGTCAACATGTCTAGGTTCAATGAACCTGACTTATCCATGGAGTTGGTCTATATTTAGCAAGAAGGACAAGTGTCCCAAAATGTAATTTTCTCATTGGTCAAGAGGTAGTTAATTATGACAAAGCCCTAATTAGGGTTTTATTTTGTAATCTCGGCTATTGATTCAAAATCAATCTTGGCCATTGAATTGTAATCGGGAAGCCTATAAATTGAGCTCGCCCCTCATTTGTAAAGGGTGAACTGAGTAGTATGAGATTGTTGCGTTATATCATTTCCGTTAATAAAAGCTCTTGTGCATGATTTGCTTAGAATCACTTTTATTTTCAAGTGGTGTGCAAGGTTACATATTCTCCTTCAACACTTAGATTAAAGTTAATTTAGCATTTCCATTTGAATGTTTGTTAGTGAATGAAAGATCTGATAGCAATGGTTGATGAAATTTAGCTCATACTTTTGTTGGATAGATGATTTTTATTCAATGTGCAAAGTTAGCCTGAGCTCTCAAATTGTGGATGCTTAACTTCGGTTTGAATAATTATTAATTCAAACATGAAAATTGTTATCACCTCCGTTGAAGATTGCACCCATTTTGCGTAGTTGTCCTAGGCAGGCGAAACAAAGTGTGGTTATTCTAGTTTCATCCAATCATTGCCGTCTCTTGAGTTCTTAGGCTTAGTTTAGACTTCTAAACCCATATCTTTTTACATTTTTTTTGAAATCCTGAAAAGCCCCAAAAAGAAGAGCATTAAATGTCCAATCCGCCTGAGTCCTAACTTGTGAATTGAACGATTCTAACGTAAGTCCCTTTGTGATACCAGCATATCACAACGCCCACTGAACTTATCCACGTGTCATGACCTGACGAAAGAAACCTTGGAGTTGCCATATGATCTTCTCGCAATCTTAGCATACGCGGCGACTTTGTTCAAGAGAGGATAGAGTGTCTTTGGGCATTTTATTCTGTGTTCGGTGAGTATTAAAACGCACACCAACAAGAATCTAGAGAAAAAAACTCATATCCACATTTCAAAAAAGACAAGGTGATTATCATAAAGTGAGTTGATCGATTCATCTAGCTTCCCACTCTCACCTACATCAAAGTCTATGGATTTGACTCCTATCCATATAAGTTAATCTAGTATGCAAGCAACCAAATCATTATGATGGGGTATTTCAAGTAGTTGTTAGCCACTCATGAGTATTGCAAGTAAAGAGATAAGTTGGGAGCCAACTTTCCAATATAAATTGGGCCATACAAGTGCGCAAATGCCATAGATGTCAAGAATATGGGAGTTGAACTATCAAATTTCAATCTCAAGTTCCATAATGTAAGCAGATGCTTAAACTCTAAAAATGTAATGGTTGAGATACTTGGACCCAAGTTTGTTCATGTACCTAATATTGAGGATTTTTTGGCAAATTGCATTGATCAAAACAAAGCCCATAGAAGAAGGCACAACCGAATGACCTTGGATCAGCTAAGGGTGTTCACTTTTAACCTAGTGCCACAGGAGTTGGTTGATTTAAGAGACGATCTTTTGTCTTTACATTTTGTTCAAATCAAAAAGGGATATACCAACCTTGTCACCAGTTGATTGGTCCATTAGAAATGGGATTGGATGAACACAGTGATGATGGACAAATCACGAGGGTTCTTAACGAGGAAGCTAGCTGAACATGCAATGGTGTTTCCATGAAAATGAAAGGTCTAGTAGTCCAGAAACAATTCCTAAAACCAAAAATGCAGCTACTTGTGCCGAAGATGCAAAGAAGAAGAGGAAAGCTTCAAGAGAAGCTGTTTAAACTTTAAAATCTAAGAAGTTGAAACTAGTTGCCGAATAAAAAGTGAAGTCTCCTTCACTTATTCATGTAAGTCCTCCAAATTCTCAAGCAGCATTCCTACTTCTCTATCTCCAATTCCAAATCAACTAGAGATTGTTCCTATAGTTTCTAGATCTCCTATTCTTACTTCTCCTACTCCACTAATTCATCCTAGTGAAGAAATAACAACCATGGACATAGTGATTGTTGGACCTAGTACAAATAGTTCAAAATGGACTCAAGAATCTTTGAACAAGAAGAGAGTTGTTGCACAACCTCTCAACTTGAATGTTGTATCCAATATGTTGGCGTTTCAATTAGCACCTCTAGAGTGCTTATTGGAAACGGACAGCTATTGCAAGTGTGTTAGTACATGCTCTTCGGATTATAGAGAGGAAGATCTCTCTTTGCTGATTTTCTATGTAAAAAAGTGTACTAAGGTTCCTATCTTTTTTACTCAGCGGCAGAACACAAGGGTGCATAAATACAATGCGTCGTAGCTAAGCTTTTCTCTGGTTTCCGCAGATCTTAACTACGACTAACTAGCTTCTAAACTATCCTACCTCCTCAAGATAAAAAGAGCATGAGGGCGTAGGAGCAAAATGGATGGGTTAGATCACTTGAATCCACCGTCTCTGTAGAATATGGCCGAGGCTCTGAACTCTCGAATATATGCCAAGATAAGGTTCGAAACAAGTAAACACTCGTTACGGTAAACTGGATTTGAGACTTGCCAAGGAGGGTGAACCCCTGTCCGAGGTATAGGCTTGGAAACAGCTCACTGGAAACAACAAAGGACGATGATTCGGCTAACAGGATTCCCGAAGAGGTGACGACACTTGTCTGTTGTGACCTTTTCACACATCGCCCCATTTAGATGGGGACCCCCTAATTTTTGCTCCATTTTGGTCTTTTGGCTTGTTTTCTCTCTCTCTCTCTCTCTCTCTCTCTCTCTCTCTCTCTCTCTCTCTCTCTCTCTCCCTCCCCGATCTTTTTGTCCTTTCAGGGATGTCCTATCGTTTGATCTGATGGAAGTTTTGGTTGTTTGTGAAATTAGGGTTTCATTCTTCAAGACAGTTTGAAGCTGAACTGAGTTGGCCAATTGACATCTAAGCTTAACAATGCTATCAGAAGGCTTCCAACAGATTCCCACTAAATTTTCATCATGTCCTGACAACTTACTATTTTTAGTAAGTGCTCAATCTGGGGTCTTTCCAATAGGATTTTGGAATTCTTACTATTCCATCACATTCAGGTAACTTTCAAATACTTACATGTGAAATTTGAACAGATTCAAACAACTGGCTATTTTTAGCAGTTCAGCCTTCAAAGGCCATTTTCAGGGCTTAAATGTACGATTCTCCGATGCATGACTGGAGAATTGATTTGGGTTTTTCAAGACCTTCGCAATGGTATAGTATGCAAACCGAGATGGTGACTTTCAGAGTTCAGCCTTCAGAGGCTATTTTTAGGGTTTGCATGTAGTATTTTTCAGTGCATGTCCGGAAATCCCTTGTGGGTTTTGCGAGAACTTCGTAGTGGTATGACATGCGAGCAGATCAGATCAGTTTTCAGGGACTTACTATTTTTAGCCAGTGCCTGCATGTTGACCAATTTTCTGGGTTTTTCTGGGTTTTTTGAGATCCCACGGGCACTGTTACATGCAAACTCATCCAACATCAGATTGACCACTTTCCAGATACTTACTATAAATAGTAGTTTCATCCCAGCAGCTACCCAACACTTTAGTTCAGTGAGCAGGACGACATGCAACAAAAATCAAGTCAAACGGAGGTCATTTGAGCCACATGCAAGTCAGATTAGGGTTTCCTACTTCGGTGCCTAAAAAGTAGGGTGAAAGGCCAGAATTTTGAAAATTGAAGATATCCCACTGCGATCAGCATCCTTCAGGCTATCTACTGGTAAAATTTGGGCTCAATCCGAGCACTTACTATTTATAGTAAGTCGTCTACAGAGCATGGCTATAAATAGCAGGTCAGCACGAGGGGCAGGTGTAAACAGGTTCATCAAGTGACGAGGACCACTTGGTGAAAATTTCAAGTCAAACGGAGCTTGGGCAACAGGTATAAACAAGGTGGCGAGGTCACAAGAAACATATCACGCCAGCTCCAGGTTCAGAACGAGTGAAAGGCCACGAAGAGTCACACTTCTCCAAAATTACTAAAAAATAGAGTGGTAAGAGGTAGCTGAGAGCGTTGATAATTCTAAGTCCACGAGTGGAAACTGGCAGGAGGAAGCGTAGAATGCGCCCAAGCATGAAGACTGGCATCAAAAAAATCCTAAGTATAAAAATTCCCCCTCATAGGGTGAAATGCGCCCAAGCTTGAGGAATTCCTCCTCACACCTCCATATGCGCCCAAGGCTCCAGCAAGTTCCTCCACTACATGTCAAATGCGCCCAGCATGAAAAGGTCACTTGGGCAAAGTTTCTAAGGCATCAAAATGGAAGTAGCATGTGGAAAATGCGCCCAAGTCTAGGAGAAGAATGAAAAATATCTAAAATGTAAAAGTTCCTCCACCACTAAGGAAATGCGCCCTCAAGGTGTAAGCAAGTAAAATGTTGAAAATAATTCTAAGTGTGAAATGGATGCTGCCCCTCTAGAATGCGCCCAAGCTTGAGGAATTCCTCCTCACACCTCCATATGCGCCCAAGGCTCCAGCAAGTTCCTCCACTACATGTCAAATGCACCCAGCATGAAAAGGTCACTCATAAAAGTTTCTAGGGCAAGCAAATGGAAGCTCCTCCATCAAAATGCGCCCAGCTATCAAAGATGTGGTGATAAAAAATTGTCTAAGGCATGGAGTTTCTCTCACTCATCTCCAAATGCACCCTCAAGCAAGATGAAAGTTCCTACACCCCACATGAAATGCGCCAAGCTTGGGAGTGGAAACAGCCTAGGTGAAATGTGCCCAAGCCTAGAAGAGATGATGCCAAGAAGAGAAAAATGCTAAGGCATGAAGAGTTGAAGTAGGCACATGAATATGTGCCCAAGGGAGGTATGAAGACAAGGTAAAAGTTTCTAAGGCAAGAAAATTCCTCCTCCCTACCCCATATGCGCCCAAGGCAATGTGAGGGCTTTACAAAGTTTCTAAGGCAAGAAAGTTCCTCCTCCCTACCCCATGTGCGCCCACAAGGAATGAAGGCAAGGTAAAGGTTTCTAAGGCGTGGAAAATGTTTAAGAGATAAATGAAGGCTCAAGAGGTAAAATGCGCCCAACAATCAAATAGTGGTGGCATAAAATATTCTGAGTCATAAAAAATTGCAGCACATACCCTCAAATGCGCCCTTGGAAAGAAGGAGACATGAAAAAATTCTAAGTGTTGCAAAATGGAAGTCCATGGGGTGAAATGCGCCCAAGGAAGGAAAAAAATGCCCAAGGAATTAGGAAATAAAGGCTAGGAAGGGAAAATGCGCCCTCACATGAAAGCAAAGGGTCTGAAATGCGCCCAAGGGTGAAGTACCTCCAAAATGCTCAAGTATGAAACAGAAGCTCATGCCTTGAAATGCGCCCAAGGTGGTGGAAGCTTTAATAAATATTCTAAGGCGTGGGGAACGCCTAAGGAAGTGAAGGTAAAGTCATGTGTTGTGAGGTGCGCCCAAGGTAAGATAATTAAATTTAAATTTTACTAAGGCATTGCAAGGTGAAACTAGAGAATACGCCTAAGGAGGAGGTGATGCTAAAAATTTCCAGAGGCAAGATCAAATGCGCCCATGGACAGGAGATAATTTCTTCAGGAAAACAGAAAGTGCCAAGGCATGAAAAATGAGGACTGCAGGTGTGGAATATGTCCAGAATTAAAATGGAATCAACCTTAGCAATTTTTATTATTTTTTTCAAAATAATAAAAATTAAATGCACCCCTTCGTTTGGATACACATGAAAATGACGATTTCCGAAGGGAAATTTCTTCTAGGTATTGGACATTTCCCACTGGGAGATGATTTGAGGTTCTTCCACACCTTGCTCGTGTTGTTTCAGCAGAGGTTTTGGCCTAGCACCCGTTTAACAAATTTCCTAAGGATCTGAGGGATAAATTTTCTAAGGCATGGTAAAATAAAGCTCAAGAGGTCAAATACACTCACAGGGTAGAGATGAAATTTGTCCAAGGCATAGAAGAATTTGAAGATGGAATGAACCTAGAACATCAAGCACCCAGATGTTGAAAAGTTATGAAAGTTTGCTAGGAAAGTGATGAATTTTATCAGATCTAGAGGTCAAGCAGACCTTGAAAGTCAGAACGTGGGAATTGGGTAAGTAAAGTGAATTTATATTATAAATGTTCTGATGCTCTTCTTTTTGTTTTGCAGGATGAACACTGGAGCCAGAGCGTGAGGACTTGAGGTGATGAAGCTGGACAATGCTATAACTTTGGAAAGGGAAATGGCAGTGAATATTTGTCTAAAGCATTAAGAACATGATGCAAAAGAGGCTAAGTGTGCCCAAGGCAGTGAGTTGAAGAAATGTGAAAGTTACAAGAGAGAAATGCATCCAGGAATGAAAGCAACAGGAGGACTTAACGAAGAAGAACTTTTTGCAAGGAAGATTTGAACCAAGTGTTGTTGTGTGCTTGCCTCCTCCTAACGCAACAGAATTTGCAAAGAAGAACAGTGGGAACACGTTTCTGGACGAGAATCTTCTAGAAGAGGATAGTGGACATTAATTGCTCGTAGTGGTTCTTGTAGAGGAGTGGAGAATCTTTTGTGCATTTATTGCCCCACTCTTCTCTATGGCGGTTTTTAGGGCAAAAACCCTAATTAGGGCATATGTGGCTCGATCTAAGCCCTTTATTGTAATTCAATCTAAGCCGTCCGTTGGACTGGGCCAACTATAAAAGGGGCATCCCCCCTCATTTGTAATATATTAGATTAGATCAAGAAGTCAGAGAGATAGCTAGGAGATAGAACTAGCATAGCATAGATTGCATAGCTTAGTTTGAAGAGGAAAGAAAAACTTTCCCTTTGAAAGTTTTTGTAAAAGGTTGTTGTAAAAGGCTCTCATAATATAAAGATTTTTCATTGATTGGTGATTCCATCTTTCATTGTGGGCAGTTGACAAGGCCTTTTCATCTTTCCAATTCTAGTAGATAGAGTAAAATAGACTTTCATTTCATGCAAGTGGTTGTTAATTGTGGAGTGTGGCGTTTTGGTTTGAGCATATCTTCTTTCATCCATACCACTAGCGGGCTTGCTGATGGTAAGTCCGCCCTACGTAGTCAACTGGAATATCAGTACTTAACTTCGGTTATGATTCATATGTTCACTTGCATCGTTGTGATGGTGTGTGTATGCTGAATCATAAATTGAATATCTTACTCATCCTTTGAAGATTGCACCAACTTTGTCAGAGTTGTCCGAAGGGAGACGAAGCAAAGTCTGGTTTGAAGATTGTTTAAGTCGATCCTCGCCCTCCACCCCTTTAGGAGTAGATGGTAGCATTTCTAATCCCTATACCCTTTTACATTCAGTATTATCCTGTTAGTTTAAGAACCCGAGCTTCATTGACAAATCTCTCGAACTTTGAAAATCCTTTCTTTTGAATGAGCAACTCACATAAGTCCCCTTGGAATACCCAGCATATTCACATCAACCAACTGAGTCTATTCGCAATAAAAGGAACCTTGGAGTCGAACGCATGAACTTTCACGCAATCTTAGCATGCGGAACACTTTGATCAAGAGAGAATAGAGTGACCGTTGGACATTTTATTCTGTGTTGGTGTTGTCACAAAACACACGTCAACACTATCCAAAGTGTAGGTTGAAAGACAACTCATTAAACAACATCACATGATAATGATTGATAACAAAATATCCAAGGAGGTGACGACACCTGTCCGAGGAGGAGATTGAAACAATACACTATTTGAAAACAAGACTTTGAAATAACTCAAGTATTTAGATCAAGCAAGCATGCGCCATCTAATTTATTTCTTCAAGCTTCTCCAAAGAATTACAAAGGTTGGGACAGCAAAGGCACGAAATCATGCACAATTACGATCAACCAACAAACTCTCATCCAAGAGTGAACAAATATGAACAAGCTAACTCTGGCAACAATGGCACAGCAATTTTGCTTAGCAAATAAAGGTTAAACAAATAATGAGCCCAAGGCTCTTATTTATAGAAACTCAAAGGAGTAGGCAACCCTAAAATCTCCTTGAGTTAACAATCAGTTCTTGCCAATCAGCAAGATTTATTCCTATGTCTAAAAGTAGGTGAGCAAGCAGTTAACTGGAAAACTACTTCAGTTAACTGATACTAAACAAGAGTCAAACTGGGAGTCTACCTCAGTTGACTGACACCTAACTAAAAGTGAACTATAATTACAAATGTGTCTCCAAATAGACATCCACCTTTTAAGGAGATCTAAGATCCATAAATCGTGGGAGTCAATTAGACATCCTAGATTAGTGGGATCTGACATGCATGATTTGTGGAGATCTAGAGTCACCTTGGAAAGGGGCATCAAGTGGACTTCAGTCGTATTTATTGCTATTTGGAGGGTAGGACGTCCTTCCTTGGTGCTTTACACCTCTTCGCCACTAGTCAACAAAGTCTCAATCCAGTTGTTGACCTCTTCGGCCCCCAGGCAATTAATGCTTCTTAAGATGACTGTGTGACGTCTCAGGATCTCTTCACCTATCACAAGCTACTGCTGATAGTTTATGCATTGAGCAGCTGCTTCATCCAACTGGATAGACAAGGCTGGAATTTTGGCTAACTTGCAACCATTGGGATCTTGAAGGAATGAACTACGGATGATATCTTGAAACTGTCTCTATACCATTCCAAGTTCAATGTATTCTCCTCCCTCACACTGATATTCTAACTCAGGGAAAGATACTACCAACGTTCTTGCGAAGTTGATAATATTAGCGACAAAGTGTCTATAGTCAATCAGCTCCACTGTATGCCAATTGTTCTTTCCAATCAAAGAGATGGCGTTTGTTCTTGGTGGTTGTAATTGACTGATATGCTTGTTGTAGATCAGCAATTGTCGCTTCCTCTCTCGGCCTCTCTTGAGCTGCCTTCAAGTCTGATTGTTGGATCTCTAATCGGAGTCCATGTGCTCTGTCTCTCAGTTGGTATGCTTCTGCTAGTACACACCGTCCTTTGATAACAAACTCATCCACTTGACGTCTCAAGTGTTTACCGTATGTGATCAATTGATGATGGTTTCTCTCTGCTGGGAGATCTAACAACTCTTGAGGCAAGGCCGAGGAGTTGGGAGTGTCATGCATCAAGCTAGAAATGTACATTCTTAATTGACGGTTTTCAACCTTCAAGGCTGCTTTGTCTTGTCCATCCTTCGTCACTCTTTCCTTGATGCTTGCTGAGGCAATTCCAAGAAGGTCTGCCTCCACCTGACGAGTGGTCTTTCCAAGGTTCACCTTTGATAGCGTGAAATCCTCAACCCTCACATTGTGTATGTCTTTATCTTCAGGTGGGGCAGCAATCTCTATGACAACCTCATTCTCTGCATTCCTCTCTACATGTGTCTACTTCTTTAACTTCTTAGCCGGCATGTCTTGAGGGACATGATCGAATTCTGTGAAGTCAAGCTGATAAGGTCTTTCCCTCTTCCTTCCAAGTGAGCTTTCTAGCTAGATAGAATCTCGGCTAGCCTCGCTGGAAGGAGGAACATAGGCCCCCTGAATGCTGGAAGAACGAGACTGTGTCGTGGCGATGCCTCGTGGTGGCAAGTCCAAATCAAAGGGACTTTGCGACCTCTGTGATGGTGGTGAAGATAGCGGCTCTCTTTCTATCACAAGCACTGTTTCTGCTGCAACTGCTTCTGCAATTGGTTCAATCTCTACAGTAATTATTTCAATCACTGGCTCTAGTGTAGCTGCAATGTTCTCAACTGTTTCAGATAAATTGGTGGTTGTCTCCACCTGTACCCTTTGTTGATTTGTACCAACAATTCCTCTTCTTCCCCATGTGCTCTCGGACATTCGCATCCCTTCGGGAAGGATGCTCATCTTTTTATGTCTTGGTCTCTTCCTAGACGTTGAAGGTAGTGTAGACTGAACCGTTGGCGGCTATGATCGGGGAAATACTACCTTCCTTGTCCTTTTACTGTCAAGGTAGAGTTGACTGTGTCGGACTACTCTACCAATTCTTTCCTCGATAGATGTACTCTCTTTTGCGTACCAATCTACTTTGTCGAGTGGTTATGCATCCACTTGATCCGTGAAGAAGGAAGAAAGAATGACTTCTTCTTCGTCATCAGATAAGCCCTCGATGTCTTCTGACATGAAATTTGCAATCTATGAGAGCTTGAATCTGCTGTAGTTCCTTCTTCTCACTTCGAACTCATCTTCGCAGTTGACCCAAAAATCCTCTATGGAAGATTCATGTGATGATCTTTGCTCGAGATGTGATGCGAAGAGTCCTCTTGGATCATATGATGACCTCCTATCAATGAAGTACTTGAGATTAAATCTCACTGTTTCCTGGATTATCAACCTAGCATCGATTGCAGTCTTACATCTGTAGAGTCCCATCTGAATAGGAAAGTTTGCAGCTGACTTCTTCTTTTGGTGAAGGTAAGAGTGAACCTCATCCAACTGTCTCAGGAATTCCATGAACACCACCTTGTTTGAAGGGTAGCGTGGCATCATGGCGGGGTGGCCATTGTAGCCGTACACGCGTATGTAGGTGAAAGTGGGGAATTGGATAAACCAATCCGCCCAGTCCACCATTGTCGCCTTAGCTGCTGGTGAAATACGGACGTGTATCTCATGGTCTAGCTCGCGCACGGTGTGCATAGTGAAAAGGTCGTTCATCTTCTTGAAGTGCCTTTCTGCTAGCGTAAACTCAAGGCGAGGAAAGTATTCTTGGACCTTTTGCACACCCAAGGTTCCCAAAGTGTTTAGTGTTTTGAATTCGCCTTGGAAGGCTATCAAGTATACCAGGTAGGAACACGTGGAAACAGTGCTCTTCTAGAAACCTGGTAAATTGTTGGTGGAGCATGTCACTGATCAGAGAGGCCCAGTCATAATGTTTTTTCCTGCTGATTATTTTTCCAATAATATAGAACATCCACGGCTGGAAGGATTTTCCCTCCTCTTGTCCAGTGACTCTGCTGAGTAGAGTGATTAACATTGCGTACTCATCTTTGAATTCTCCTCGCCCAACCAATTTGGGCAAGCTGGTTTTCTTCACTTTTAACCAATGTTCAGCCACTATTAGTGAACACTTGTCCTTTGAAGCCTCGAATGCCTTTCCGCATTCTATCACAGATACAACCTTCCTGGTAGGGCATGGTGGAATTGCAAAACACGTCTATATGTCCTTCGGCTTTAAGCTGCAAATCACCTTTCCGTCCACTAACAGGATTTCTCTTATAGGAAGGTTGTAATGCTTTGTGCAAGCAGTTACAAGCTCAATGCTCTGTAAAGTGATAGGAATGGATGCAGCTTGGAATAAGCCGGACTCTTCAATGTTCTGCAATGTAATCTGGTTCATGCCCTCCAAGTCCTTAGAACTGACTTCTGGATTTTTCTGCCATAAGTCCGTGTCAATCGTCTTTAGATAATCATGGTACAAGACCATTTTGGTCTTCTATTGTACCTGGGAGTACTGCATTCTGCAAGACTTAAAGATTGACTGGACACTTGACCTTGTTTTGACACTTTCCCGAAACCCTTAAATATAGCGCCTACCGAGAAGTATTTTTCCGATAAAAATATGGCACGTGGGTTTTGTTCGTGCTTGGGAGCTAAACAAACCCAGTTCCTTGGATTTTTTGATTTGGAGACTTTTCCGGAAAGATCCCTAAAAATAGGGGCAGCAACTTTGTTGATTCTGGCAAATCTGAGAAGATGGGTTTCACTGGAAAAATGCGCTGATCATACCTAGTAGGTCAGATCTGAGGTAATTTGTCGTTTCCTGTGACATACAAAGAATTATAGACAAAAATAGAGGAAGTAGACAGAAGGTGGATTGGAAGTTATAAACTGCCACTTTGCAATAATCTGCCACTGGAAACAATCCTCGAAGAAGAATACTTTTACTGCCACTGATCTTCAAAAATATCGAAGATCCGTCCAAAACCTCTGCCAGATCTTAAAAATGTGTTCTTGGGAGCTATTTGTTGTTTTATCCTTCAACCTGCAAAAGAATAATGCAGAATGGGTGCCTAGCAAGAATATATGATGATTTGAGTTGAGATCCACCAAGTATGGATGCCAACTCGTGATTTAGGTCTAATTTGGAGTTCCAAAAAGTGATTTCCACTAATTGTGGAGTGTTTGGCCTCTTTTTGCCTCCAAATTTGCTAACTCAAGTCAACATTTTTGCTTTGACTTCCTTTAGGCGTCCATCCTTGGAGTTGATCATTTTATTTATTTTTTTCAATTTTGCAAGCTGAAGTGCCTCCGTTTGATCTTTGATTCTGACTACTCAGTTGATCCCTGGCATTGGTTGACAAAGTTGTTGTCGAGATGAGATTGACCTGATGAGATATGCCAGGGAGTGATCAACTCAGAAAACTGAGTTTGGACCTCCAGAATGAAGGGCGCCTTTCCTTGAGAGGGGCACTTTTGACAATGCCTTAGTCAATTTTCATTGACTGTTCTTTGTTTTGACCTTTTCAGACCCTTTGTGCTTCAATCTGACGTTCTTGTTGACAGATGAATCAGATGACTCTGTTTGACAAGGCGTTGGGTAGCCAGCTCAGCTCTGCACAAGATGGTTGACTTATCAGCTGATGAAAGTGAGTTTAGGTCCTTGAAGTTCAAGGGCGCTCCTTGAAGTTCAAGGGCACCCCGACCTTTTGACTGGTTTTGGCTGTGTTCTAAACTGCTTGCTTTGATCTCTGTCATCAAGTGATTTAGTTGTCAGATGTCTTTGTTGACCGTCTCATTGACGAGATTGATCATAGCTGAGAAGGTCATCCTGGGAAGCAGTGAAGATTCCCGCTAAATCTGAATGCCTTGAAGAAAGGGTGCCTTTCCTCAAGAGGGGCGCTTTTGGTAATGCCTTAGCTAGTTTTTGGCTTGTCTTTTCAGTTCTTCAGTTCTAGCTTTTTCTGCTTGATCTCAACTGGTGATCGTTTGGCGTGTCTAATGACTGTGTTATCAAATTGATCACGTAGCTGGGAGGAAGCTGGAAAGACATCGTGTATGAAGCAGTTGGTGACAGGTTCATCTGGTACCTTGAACTGAGGGGCGCCCCTGGCCAGCAAGGGCACTTTTAACTTGAAGCTCTTTGTTTTAACATTTTTATTGCTGATAGATTCTTCATACTTTGCTGATGTTTGGCCGTAGATCTCTGAATCAGATGATATGACTGATGGTTGCGTTGTCGAGACATCACGAACACGAAGGAGATGACTGAGCTGAAGATGCAAAGTGATTATATTTGCCCTCTGAGATCCAAGGGCGCCTTTCTTCAAGAGGCACACCTTTTTGACCTTTAGACTGTGTTTTGCCTTAGCAGCCAAAACGTGCACCTTCCTGAGTTAGCCAAATTTTGGCCTTTTTCGTTTTGAGAAACTCCCTCATTATAACAGCATCTTTTTGACCTTTTCCGCCATGGCTTCTTCGTTGGAGCTTTTGAGGTTTAGCTTTCAGCACCTGGTACTAACAAATCTGCCATTAATGGCTGCGGAGCTCCTAACTTTGTTCCTAAAAAACGAGAATAGACCCACCAGAGTAAAACATGTCTTTTGATGATTCTAACTTGATCAGTGTGATTTTGAAGTCAATTAACCCTATCAAAATCATTTTCAATCATTTCTGGGAAGGTCCTATTTTTAAGGGTTTCCCTAAAAATAGGGGCATAAAAACCCTAATTTTCAGATTTTAAGAATTTTAACCATAGGTTCCTTGACAGAAACCCACAAAGACTTCATAGTTGGTTGCCAATTGTAGTCCAAGATGCAGAATCCAACTTTGAAGATTTTCTAGGAAAATATTGAGAAGTTGCAAGTTAATGAACACGACATTCTATCTTTCGGCACTCACCTCTTTTATAGAATTAGTTTGTTTCTAAAGTACTTTTATTTCCTCTTTTCTACAGATAGGATTACTTTAAAGCAGTGTTTTTTAGGAACACTTTATTGTTATTCTATCCCTAAAAGCTACCTCTTGAGAGCTTATAAATAAGTTCTTTAAGCAAATAATCTAGAAAGGAGAGTAGATGCAAGACTAATGCTGCAGAAATTGTCATTTGAACTTTGAAGTCAAGTTACTAGGTTTTTGTGAGAATCTGTTAAGTAATACTAAAGATTTGTATTGAGCTTTCCCTCAGCACTTGCCTTTATTCTCAAAAGTAGCTTTGAATACTTCTAAGTGGATTACTTCTTCTCAATCTTGCACTTCATCTATTGTTTGTCAGTAGAGTATCTGCTTTAACTAGTGGAAAGCATTTGTTACCAATTCATTTTTATCGTTTTCCTGCATAAACACAAAACCTTGTGGTGAGAAAAGAACTTCCAATTCTTGTGCTCATAACTCCAAGATCAAAAAGATAGGTCAAATTTACTTTCAAGTTATTTGTTTTCATGCAAAACCCCGAAAGATAAATTGTACAGTGTGCATAAATAGTAAGCTTGTTTTTTGTTTTAGATTTTAGGAGTAGTTTAGATCTCAAGAAGCCTCTTCTATAAATTTGAAGAGAGGTTTTCCTCACATGTTTCGGTTTGAGTTGTTCTAAAAAGGACAAATTAAAACACTAATAGGACAATTCTGGTAATAATGCCATACAAACCATTGAAGGGGCAATGTGACCTTAGATGACCATGTGGTTGAAACTCAATTGCACGCAATAAAAATTTTATTGTGCTTGTAACCATAAAAGCAAATAGCAATATTTGAATTTTCGAGGAATGGAAGGCAATGGTCGGCCAAGGAGCGTTGCAACGGTCAGGGCGCTACCTGGGTTGGCATTCTGGGTAAAGTGTTGCAGGATGCAGATGAGGGCTCGCTGTGCAATGTTGTCGGCAACAGAAAGAGCGTCAAGCGAAGAAGCTTGCTTGCAAACGGGGCGCGGAAATCTCCGAAAGAGAATGCACCCACAACACTTGGCCCTAGCAGGAGTGGCCATGTTGGGGTTGGACATGCTCGAGTCTCAGATGGTGAGGGATGCAATATGCGGACTAGTGCATCTCGGCTTGGGGTTAACATCTTGGGGCCTTTGCTTGGCAATGGACGAGTGTGCGCATTGGAGGAAGGAAGGGTTTCCCCTATGGCAATGGGACGGATTTCTCAGGTTTTTGTTGGAGCCTCTATTGGTGTCGGATGTCGTGGTGAATGGCGGTGTTGATGCTTCTGTGGTAAAGCATGTGGGAGCAGTCAAGGGTTCGAGGATGTCTAAAGAGGGGGGGAAAAAAACAATGCCCTCCCAAGGGGCAAAGCTTCCAAACAGGGCATCGACAAGCAGGGGGGTAGGGGATTTTCTTCCCTCATCAATGGCAGCCACACTAGAACGGGATGTCGAGCTGAATCAAGAAGTATTATCTAATGAAAAAGTTTTTGCAGGTTTGGGTTTGATTGGGAGATTCAGGAGTTTTTGGCCAAGCCTACCTGCTCTTCACCAATGGATTTCCAATCATTGAAAGCCTATTTTAGATGGTTATGTTCAAATTTATCCTATGGCTAGAGGATTTTTTATTGTTGTTTTTGAAAAGGAACTAGATAGAGATAAGATTCTGTGTGAATATCATTGGGACTGGGAAGGAAAATATGCATTGATGTTAAAGCCATGGCACCCAGCTTTTAACCCAGCCAGTGAAATGTTTGAGAGAGTTCCTCTTTGGGTGAGACTGCCTAACCTTCCTCTACAATTTTGATTTGATTCTTGCTTGGAGGCAGTTGGAAATTCGTTAGGAAGTTTTTTAATGGTGGATGAGGGGTCTTCAAATCTTATGCATTCGACTTATGCTTGCATCTTGATAGAGATGGATATTTCCAAGGCGCCCCGGGAGGAGATTCAGATAAAAACATCGAAGGGATGTTTGGTGCAACCCTTGGACTATGAAGGGATTCCATTTAGATGCAGAATTTGTTATCATACTGGGCACTTGGCTGCTCAATGTGCCAAACATAGAACAAACAAATCTGCTATTTGGTGGAAAGGTGTGGCTACCCAGCACTATACAGTGGAAAAATAGGAGGAGAGGCAAGAGGGTTCTCAACTGGTAGGCAGGGAAGAGGAGGAACGGATTTTTGAGGCATTGAATCATGAGGAGCAACCACCAAAAAATTTGGATATAAGTATGGAACAGCTACAGCCTAATTGTGTCTCAACACTGGAAGAGAGCCCATTTGGGATCAATGAAAATGTTGTTTTGAATGGAAGCGATAGGGAGTTGGGAGCCAAAAACGGAACTGCCACACCAGAGGGTCGTGAGAAGAAAAGTGTGGTGAGACCACAAGAGAAGGATGCTGAGAAACGAAAGGCAGACGGGCAGAGCCAACTAGCAGTCAACAAGGAGAATGGTGTTTGGAAGAGTCCCTATAAAAGTTCTTTGGATTGGCAGAAGAAGGCTGCAAGGGTGGAGGACGGTTGGCAAACTGTCAAGGGGAAGAAAGCTAAGAAGGAAGAGAAGAAAGCTTTTGAAATGGTCCTTCGTTCGTAGACTAGAGAAAGACCAAAAATGCTTTAGGTGCTTGAACTGTAATGGTTTCTCTAGGGATTTATGGCTAAAAGCCTTTTTGCATTTGTAGTGAAGCTCTGATTGTAATTGTTGGTTTCGAAGGCTGGTTGTATGGTGACTAGTATTGAGGTTTTGTTAGGTTTTATTGGGGTGTGGGGGGTTTCTAAAAGTGTCATGTAAGGAGTATATCTTGTAACCTTTAATTTCTATTTAATAAAATCATCATTGTTACCTATCAAAAAAAAAAAAATAGCTTTCTCAAAAACATTTCACCAAACCAAAAGATACAGATATTTTCAATTTGTAGGGATATTATAGGGAAAATTTTGAGACCCCAAAAAATGCAGAAAAATCAAATAAATATCTTTTACATTTAAAGCCATCCTAATTGCATAAAAAATGAGAGAGTGAAAGTAAACGAGAGTGTACAGCAGGAATATTGAGATATGAATTTTCCTCCTTAATTTTAAGGTCACTAAATACAATGCACACTACAAAGTGCATATAGTTCAAATTCAAAGTTCATGCCCCCAAAATCAATTACACACTAGAAACTAAAATTATCAAGCTACAAAATAACACAAAGTGGGCCAAACCAATGAGGCTAGCTGCTATGAAGGATTATCACCTATGGGGCTTTAGTTCCTGATGTTTTTGCTATGGGTTATACACAATGAAGTGATCCTCGATTATTAAGCTTTTGTCAATAAGGCAAAAAGATTAGATTGCCTTATACTAGCTGGATGTGATCATGTGCAACATACTGGATTGCTTACAATCACTTATTTTAGTCATGCACTAAGTTATACCGCAATCCACTATTCACTGTTAAATAATATAATACAAGGCCTTCATACTCCCAATCTGATGTAAAGCCAGTATATTTTACTCAATCCTCATGCTACAGTTCAATGTTGTGAATCAGTAGAAAGGAGAAATAGCAAGGCAACCTGTTTCTCATGAAGACCAAACACAATGCCACCTTTGTTGGAAATAAGCGTTCACATAGGTAGAGTTTGTGTGGGTATTTTAATTATGTAAGTATGAATAAGTGGAATAATATTAAGTTGTTAATAAACAACTTAATATTATCATATCTCGTAGTTGTTAATGGGTTATTAGAATAGTGGTTCGTATTGAGTTGTTAAAAACAACTCAATATAAATAGGAATATGGTTTGGGTGGTTTCCTATAAAATAGGATCTTGAAAATCCTATATATATGTATGGTACGAAGTAAGACAGGTATTGAATTTGAATATTATTATTGAGTGTATAATTTTCAGTCTCCCTCTGCTCAAATTTTCTAATAAGGTATCAAAGCGTCCTTTATCTCCTAAGCGCCTGTGAGTAATTTGTGCATGTAAATGGTTTTTGTTCTTGTATTGTGGGATTGACAATTGTGAAGATGATTGTAATTGCAATCAAAGGTTTAGCAGAGCAGCAAGCATGACCACTGAAGGGCAACCTGTGATCTCTTGCTACGATCTGTTCTTTGAATGCTTATTGAGATCATTGCTTTGCAGATTTAAATGCAGGGATATTTGAAGGAAATGCTAACGTTGATTTCAGAATGTAAAGGAAGGAATTCGTTGATTGTTGTTTGAAAGAGATTGAATGAGTCTGATACGTTTGAAAGTGACTTGCGATTGGGTGGAATCTCTTGTTTGGGGCCTTTAGTATGCAATACAATCGCATGGTTCAAAACCATTTGAAGTCGTGGTCATTCTCAGCTGACATAGAACCTCTACGACTGACATGCTTGAATCAAGGGATGGCCAATACATTGCAATGATCATAGCAAGGAAAATGTGTCAAATTTTGTTCAAGAACATTGCAATAACTCATAGAGGGCGTGAGTTTTTCTTATGTGTCAAGTTTGATGTGGGAAAATGTTTTATTTAGTTTTGTTGTTAAAGCCTACGTTTATAGATTGTCTCAAAATATAGTATTAGTTATTATAAAGACATTGTTGTTCAAGAACATACAGGAGTAGTTTCCACAGAAGATATAATCTATGGGTCTTCAAGGCAAGCCTTCATCAACTATGCCTTTAATCGAGGCCCATTCGACTCAAATCTGCAGAGGAATCTAGATTTCGAAAAGGTTTTGGAGAGTGCCGATATGTATGAGAGTAGAGAGCATTCATTACCTAGCTCTTATGAGGCTTCAGGATCAGCGAGGTCTGTAACGGGTGGAAGCAGCAAGTACTGGTTGGTGTCTCTCCCACTCCACAATTCAGCGTCCTCAACATGGCAAATTCATTTGGATACTTAGGTCAAGTCATCATTAGTTAGTATTTTTAGTGTTTCTAAGTGTTAGTGAGTCATTTAAATTTGTGATTTTTTATTATTTAGTTTAAGTTTTTAATCTTGTAAGATATCTTATTAAGTTTATTAAGATATCGTGTATCAAGTCGTGTCATTTTAGAATAAGGTCTGTATTAAAAGAGTCGTTAATTTTCATGTTATTGTCTATGGTCTTAAAAGTGTCAAGGTGCATTATCGGTGGAATCCGACACCTTGATATTGTTTGGTTAAGGGGGGGCCAAGTATTTTTAGTATGGAGAAAATTAGTATTTTGATAGAAAAGTTTCAAGGTTCAAAGTTTCATACTTGGCAGATCAAGTTGCAGTTGATCCTTATTGAAAAGGATCTGTGGGATATAGTAAGTGGAACAACAACAAAGCCAACTGATGCTGATGAACTTGCAAAGTGGACTGCTAAGGATCGAAGGGCAATAGCTCTGATTGGTCTTGGACTGTCAGACGCATACCTCCACCATATTGATTAATCAAAGACCTCAAAGCAAGTATGGGATAATTTGAATGCTTTGTTTGGATCACAAGCTTCAAGTGCAAAGATGGGATTAAAGCAGAAATTATTCGAGCTGAAGATGATGGAAGGTGATAATATTGTGCAACATATAAGTAAGTTTCGTTCCTTATTAAATCAACTTGCTGGGATAAATGCTAAAGTAGACGATGAAGATGCAAAAGCTATTTTATTAAACAGCATGTCTTCTAGCTATGGCAACATTGTTTTCACATTAAACAAAGTAAATGCCAACTTAGAAGATTCAATATACACTTTAATTGATGAAGGAACTAAGAAACACGACTCAATTATAGAGGAAACAGTAATGTATGTGCCATGTTCCCTGAAATTGTAGCATTGGGATATAAAGCATCAAAAACAAGATAAACAAAATACATATTAAAAACATTAACTATTTAATATTATTATAATATAATTATCAAAGATAATATTATAATTATAAATATTAAATATAATATTGTAATTACCAAAATATAAATACTAAATATTATAATCGTTATAATATATTAACGTGAAATACATAAATATAAAAGATTGTGACACATTGAAATAAGATAATAAATTTGTAAACAATTTGTTGCTATCATACTTTAGTATTGGAGTGCGAAATATTAAATACAAATAAATAAACATCAAAATAAAATAATAGGATAATCTAAAATACCATTATAAATAATACTATTATAAACTATAAATGTTATTATGAAAAAATAAACAGAATTATCAATATAGAAAATATATATATTAAATAATAAATATATATTAAGAAACATATGTTAACATAAAACATATTACAAACTATTGCAAAAGACAAGGAATCACGTAGAAGCTATATGAGATTCCTAAAATATCATTATAAATAATAATATTATAAACTATAAATGTTATTATGAAAAAATAAACATAATTATCAATATAGAAAATATATATATTAAATAATAAATATATATTAAGAAACATATATTAACATAAAACATATTACAAACTATTGCAAAAGACAAGGAATCACGTAGAAGCTATATGGGATTCCATTCAAGGTAGCATCAATAATATGGATGGTCATATCGAATGCAACCTGTGTGCTTGCTTGAAGACAGCCGTTTGGAATAATAAGACAGCAATCAGGCTTAGTATTTAAATGTTCATAGCTCCCGACTCATTAATCTTGGATGACTTCATGAATATATTAGAAATCAAATGCAGTGCTAAGATAACAAGAAAAGGCAGCGACTTAGTAGCATAAGCTAACAGCAATTAGAATTATCCATGCAGCGACTATAATTAATGAAAGGCTTATGAATGGCAGTAGATGAAAAGAAGCGTCCCTTGGCAAGAGTTTGGTGAAGTGGTGTCTCCTTCCATAGAGACATAGAGACATAAGGTATAAATAAGGATAAGAAATAGAGGGGAAAGGGGAAAAAAAGAGAGGAAGATACTATGAAAAAATAAATATACCATCGTGGGAAAAGAGAAGAAAGGAGTATCTGCGGACTGATCAAAACAGACAGGTAAGTAATTTCTATTACAAAATAAATAATATTTTGACAATGATATTTAAATAAATTATGTTATAAAATAAATAATATTTCGGACAAATATATTTATGATTGATAAATATAATTATATCAAATATAATATGTTTTCGATGTATATAATTCATATGTTGATAAATATATTTTGGTAATTAATAAGTGTATATATATATAATCTTGTATATATTGTATGTGTCCACCACCTATGAGGTATTTATGAGTCTCTATATATATATTATTTACGACTATCCAATAATGATGCTTGCAGCAGTTATTGAGCCTTATAAGTAATAATGACTCTATTCATCTACTATGATTATAAATGGTATAATAGAATTCCATCTATGGGATCTTGAAAGACATTTAATATCTACCCTAATGTACTTATGAAATATATTATAGAAGAATTCATTCGTAGTGAGTGATAAGAAGGAAATGAATAATCCTTTGACAAGAATGAATTATTTTTATCATCTTTGATCGTATTAGATATTATCACTGAAATTTATTGATTTCTAACGCTTCTAATGTCTCTTTGAGAAACACCTTGAATGCAAGGTTCCAGTATGAGTGCTTTTACTAGAAAGGGGACATTCCAGTATGGCAAAAACATGCCTAACCATTCCTCCAAATCCAGTTATTCTACACCAAAGGGAAGTCGTTTCTTCAAGAATAGAATTTTATGCTACAATTGCAAAAAGAAGGGACACAGGATATGAATTGCACTCAGCGTGCTAGGGATCTCCTTGATGGCAAGTTAAACATAGATAAGGCCTTAGCTATAGCTAATAATGATGATGAAGAGTGCCTTCATGGGGTAGCTATTGAAGACCCTCCACACAAAGACAGTGAGGAGGAATATGTTCTCTAAATGAAATTCATTGGAGGATGGAGGCACCGGAGGCTAGAGGATACTTAGCGACCTCTTGTCAGTCACTAACAACGAGGCCGCAATATGCATTAGTGACAAAACTATTTGTACCAAAACGACTAAAGCCAAGATCAGTTTCCAGGTGGTAGCGGCAACCGTCTCATATCATTTGTGATTAGAGTGGCAATGATCTATAATGGTGGCTGCATACGCGACAATGAGGGCTTGGAGTTCTCAAACTTTGTATTTGTGGTTGGATGTGTATGTCCCCAATCACAACTCTTGGTTGTATGTGAATGGATGTGTTTGTCTCCATTCACAAGATGATGTAAGTGATTGGAAGTGGTTGTCCCCAGTCACAGGAGTTGGTGATTATGATTGGATGTGCGTGTCCCCAATCATAATTATTGTGAGCAGATGCGTTTGTCCCTGTTCATAACCTTGATGTTGGATAGATGTGTTTGTCCCTATCCAAACTTGATGTAAGACCTTGGATAGATGTGTTTGTCCCTATCCTTGGTTCCTTGAGTAGATGTGTATGTCCCTACTCATACCTTTTGGTGAGCTACTGTGTGTGGTCATCAAGTATTGTGGTGTGCTTTCACCCCATGTTCACCCTAAGGGGGGGTGTTGGAAATTAGTGTTCACATAGGTAGAGTTTGTGTGGGTATTTTAATTATGTAAGTATGAATAAGTGGAATAATATTAAGTTGTTAATAAACAACTTAATATTATCATATCTCATAGTTGTTAATGGGTTATTAGAATAGTGGTTCATATTGAGTTGTTAAAAACAACTCAATATTAATAGGAATATGGTTTGGGTGGTTTCCTATAAAATAGGATCTTGAAAATCCTATAAATATGTATGGTACGAAGTAAGACAGGTATTGAATTTGAATATTATTATTGAGTGTATAATTTTCGGTCTCCCTCTGCTCAAATTTTCTAATAATCTCAATATTCTAAACCATCACTTACAACAAAGATCTGGTTTCTATGGTGCCTAGAACATTCTATATTACTAGTACCACCATTAGAACATCCTTCCGAAGAGATGTGCAAGGATACTGGCATAGTTCATGCCTTACTTCCATTGAGAACATCAGAATCTGCACTCAAAAGTTGAAGTCAAATGGACTATGGTCATATGTCCTCCCAAACAGTGATATCTTCCAACTCCCAATTGTAAATTCTAACAAAGCAATGAATAACAAAAGCTGCCCTTAACATCACCATAACACAAGATGCAAAGTTTACAAAGAGCACAAAACAATCCCATAAAGGAATATAATACAGTTTCTGATGTTGAATCTCCAACCTTTTACTCATGCCTAATTTGACTCAGCTGCTCTTCATCAAATATCTCAGCCACCCTAAAGATATCAAAAATATTCAGCACTTGGGAAACCCTAAAAAACAATCTGTTTTGTTGGAGAAAAATATGAGCAAAGTTGAAATGAGAAAAAAAAACACAATTTACAGTCTTTGAAGGGAAAAAATCAGATATATCCAGAAAAAATGGAAAATTTTGATCAAAATGGTGGTCGACAATTTTTTAATGAAAATATATGTCTGAAGTCAGAGATCCAATATTTTATGACATATCACAATATCTGCTTCTATGGTCGTTACAATGCTCTCCTATCTTGACTCTAGCTAAAGTATACAAGAATGTTGGTTGTTCTGCCCAGGATTTTGAAATTCAACACTGCACATTGACTAAAGTCTTGAAGTAATTTAAACCTGTATGATGTATCTACAGATTCTTAAAGGAATGGCAACTAACATAAATGAACAAGTATTAAATCCCACAGATGACCAAAAGCAATCAATGTGCCTGGGAGGATTCACTAGATGTAACTCAATTGAATGGCAATATGATACATCTCTAAGCAGTCAGTACATATGCTTACAATCATCAATGGTGGTCTTATGGTTACAAGCTTCAAGATCTATGGGAGATAAGTAAACCAAAAGGAAATGAAAAGGCATAGGTGAAAGATATTGACATGAGATATAATGGAGAATATACAATAACAAGTTATAAAGTATTTTCCATGTTCGCGTTCATCACAAAATCAAATTTTAGTGCATATACACTTATGACTTATTAGAATTCTAGCATTACAGAAGAAAATCAAATCACAATACACTCTTATTAATTGATTGACTTTTTATTAAAACCTAGCTCATAGGCCCCAATTACTACATTGGTTTTTGAAACCCAAAATTGATGCCTGATATGGTGTATTTTTGGCAACTAGAACATTTTGGTTTGCTAGCTATGCCATAACTTCCTGTTAAACATACATAAAGTACTATAAAACTCTCAAAAGGCTGTTGAAGGATACCATCTAGAGAAAAACCTCACTTATTTTGCTAAATCAAAAGATCATACATAAAGTACTAGAACATTTTGGTTTGCTAGCTATGCCATAACTTCCTGTTAAACATACATAAAGTACTATAAAACTCTCAAAAGGCTGTTGAAGGATACCATCTAGAGAAAAACCTCACTTATTTTGCTAGATCAAAAGATCATACTGCAATCCCACTTGAATCAAACCAAACCATTATGATCTTACATATAAAAGATCATCAAATAGAAACACCATGCTAAAAGAACAAGATTTTCAGTAACATAAAGAATGGCTACAAATATGCTTCTATAATTGTATTCATGAATCAATAACAAGCATCACAAGCCTCTTCAAGGAGACAACCTCCTTAAGAGCAGAACCTCTCATAAAAAAATACGATTCCAAATGGTCCCCATTCCATTGTGAGTTATGATTAGTATTAATATAAGGTTAGGATGTAAGGGTCCTAACATGCCCTCCCCTTCAAAAAGCATTGTCCTCAAGGCTTGAGTTGTGAAAACTATTACTGAATTTGGTGAGGTTGTCAAGTTGCATCTTTCAATTGCAAGTCTTGAAATTAGATTGTGGTGTTACAAAGGTGACATGAATATTTGTCTAGAATAGCCTCAAATTGGAGGATAATGAAACCTTCATAATCCAATTTAGGAAGTGACAACTAAACACAAATGCATTGTCCAAGGACCTTCTTCAAACAAAACATGTGGAAAACAAGATGTAGCTTAGAAGACGAAAGTAGGTCTAATTTGTAAGCAATCTTGCCAACCCGCTATAGCACTCGATAAGGTCCATAGGCATTTGGTGCTAACTTCTAACTACCTTTGAGCTTCAATGATTTCTGCTTCTATGGCTGCTGGAGTAGAAATACCATGTCCTCTTTGGTGAATGTGCACTCTGAATGGTGTTGTGTAACAACCACCCCTGATTTCTTTTTATGTTTGCTGAGTGTAATGTTAATTGCAGGATATGTTCTTGTTTCACATATTTTCAACATAGCATAGCATTCATAGGAAACACTACAAAGAAGGGAAATAACCATGAAATTGTATTGTTTCCACATTGAAGCATAACATATCATAATGGCAAATGATAACCAATGAAATCAGACTTAATGAGAAATGTTTCAGACCTGATAACAGTCATACAAGTGCAGCAAATGCTTTCAAACTTGCACCACAAGATAGTTACAATAGATGAGCTCACTCACCTACTGCGAACTCACACCAAAGAACAGCTGCACAAACTCCAAGATGAGCAGGTTTCAGGCCTATACATCAGCAGACCTGAGTGTGCACAAACTCCCAAAATGCCAAGATTCTCTAGGAGGGGCGATTTGCTCCTAAAATTCAATACTCCACCAAAAAAATCAAATGAGTGCTTGAAAGGTAGCGCCCAGCTGTGAGGAATCCTTTTGGAACCAGCAAAGCTACAAGCATTTAGCACTTCCAGCCTCTATGAAAAAGTGGATTTCCAAAATTCTGAAAATGTATATCAAACTTCTGTAAATGAGTTTAAACATCTCCAAACACACACCAAAATGAAGCAAAACATCGAACCCACCAAAACCTCCGCTCCCACATCAAAATATGGAGAAAATCTTCATTCCTAAACCTCCAAATCGATGAAAATCAAAAACTTTGTGAGTGCAAATGTGATCCCTAAAGTAGAACCGCTCTTTCCGGCTAGAGTGGATCTCTCACCACCGAAACCAACAACTAACGGTGAGGGTTTTCATCCTCAACTCGAAGAAAAGGTAATTTGGAAGCATTCCAACAGCATCTTGTTATGTTGCCAAAGTAGAGATAATGAAATGAGAGCCCAAGAGGTGATTATATAGAAAAGGGGAGGAAATTAGGGCAACACAATTTAAATTCACCTTTTTTCCCTCCAAGAAACCCCACGCCCCTTTCATGAGCTTTTTTAATTTATTTTTAATTCCTTATGCCTTCCCCAAGTTTGGCGTCCACTTTTGGAGGCTAAATATTTGCTTTTAAAAACAACTTTATTCACCTTATTCCTATGTGTGAGATAAAGGGTCTTTTTTATGAACACATGACCCTCACTTAAGTTATAAAGTAACTTTATAACATAACTTAAGTGACGGAAATATAAATATTAATTTGATTACCCTTAGAACTCACAAACACCCAAACAGGAAATATTGCATTGTTGGAGAAGTAGAGGCCGAGACCAGCTGCTAAAAATAACACTTACTATAAATAGTAACTACTAAAAATAGTAAGTGTGCCCAAACGCCAAACTGGCACAATCTGAGATACACCAAAACTTACTATAAATGGTTAGTGCTAAAAATGGCCATTGCTATAAATAGTAGACCCTGTCAAAAACCACCACAAAGCCCAACACAGGCTCCAAGTCCCCTAACCAACTCCACTTAGCCTACGGGAACCCTCAAATAGTCTAATGGAACTCCTAAGCTGATCAAGTGCAAGAAGGGGACATTACAATCCTCCCTCCCCGAAATTGCTTGTCTTCAAGCAATCACAACTCTGGATGCTGTAATATTTGCTCACTCTCACAAGTAGCATCCTCCATCAGCAAGTTCTTCCACTTCACAAGATACTCCTTGATCACCCTCTTCCATAGAGTACGCTCCCTTAACCTCAATTATAGCCTCTGGAACCAATATCAATTTGCCTTTTAAGGCGAGAAACGTGAAAGACATTCTGACCAAATGCCCTTTTTAAGGTGAGAAACGTGGAAGACATTGTGCACTTTGCTACTCTCAGGTAGCTCAAACTCATAAGCCACCTCACCAATCCTCCTAGTGACTCTAAATGGTCCATAAAAGCAGGGTTTGAGTTTCTCTGACCCACTCTTCTTGAGAGTGGATTGCATGTGTTGCAATCTCAAATAAATTATGTCTCCTACCTCAAAAGCCCACTCAATGCGATGTTGATCAGCATACAACTTCTATTGATTTTGAGCATGTTGTATATTATCTCTAGGAGATCTCATGATATCCTGACTCTCCTGAAGAAGATCTCTAGCTCTAAGCACCCTGCAATCTCCAAAAAGAAAATCAATTAAGTTGGGAGCTTCATAACCATACAATGCCATGAATGGAGGCATCTTGATGGACATATGGAAAGTAGAGTTGTAGCAGAACTCTCCCAAATGTAACCACTTAACCCATGCCTTTTGTTGCCCCAAAACATAGTTGTGCAAGTAACCTTCCACCCATTTATTAACCACCTTTGTTTGCCCATCAATCTAGGGATGATAACTGGTGCTAAGAGTCAACTCGGTGCCACACAATCTGAATAACTCCTACCAAAACAAGCTCATGAACTTGCTGTCCCTATCACTGATGATGGTCTTAGGTGTTCCATGAAGCCTAAACACCTCTTTGAAGAACAAATCTGCCACTTGTACCGCTGTATACCCTTCTAATATGGCAAAAAAATGACCAAATTTGGTCAATCTATCCACCACCATAGATACAATCCTTCTCTTGCACCTTGGAAAGCCCTATAATGAAGTCCATTGATATGCTTTCTCAATTTTGAGTAAGAATGGGTAGGGGCTGCAATAAACCAGCAAGGTAAGTATGTTTTTGTTTTGTTGGCACACCTAGTACCCATGAACATACTTAAGAATGTCATCTTTCATCCCTTTCCATGAGAATCTATCACAAATCTGCCTATATGTCTTGTAATATCTAGGATGACCAGCCATGGGAATGTCATGAAAAGCCTTAAAAATCTTCTCTTTCATCTTAGATTCGAAGACTAACCAAATTCTTTCCTTGTAAAATATAAGACCATTCATTACTTGGTACTTATCATCCTGCAATGAACCTTCAAGAATGTTGTTTGCAAGTGCATTCTTGGCGTAATCAGCTTGTATCTTCTCCTTCCAATCCGTTGATGACTGAAATTGAACATAAATGTGGCCTTCTGGACAAGGCATCAACCACTACATTCCTCTTCCCTTTGACATATTCAATGTCAAAGTCGTAGCCTTAGAGTTTGCTTACCCATTTCTACTATCTCTCATTGAGATCCCTCTGATTCAGAGAGTATTTAAGATTGTTGTGATCAGTCTTGACCACAAATATCCCTCCAACAAGTTACTGCCTGAATTTAGCTAAAGCATGCATGATTGCCAACATCTCCTTGTCATAGATGGAGTATGCTCTCTCACCTCCTCTCAACTTCCTACTCTCAAAGGCTATTAGGTATTTGTTCTGCATAAGGACAGCACCTATACCTTCACCTGATGCGTCACATTCAAGCTCGAAAGGCTTGGAGAAGTCTAGAATTGGTAACACTAAGCATGTGCTCATCAACTGCTTAAAATGATCAAAGGATTGTTGTGTTGTTTCAGACCAAACAAATGCTCCCTTTTTGGTCAAATCTGTGAGTGGAGCAACCAACTAAGAGAATCCTTTGACAAATCTCTTGTAGAACCCACAAAGCCCAAAGAATCCCTTCAACTGTGTAAGATTTGTAGGTGGAGGCCAATCAAGAATAGCCTTGATCTTTTCAAGACCAATGCTAACTCCCTTAGAGCTGATTATGTGTCCAAGATATAGCAACTCTAACATGCCAAACTCACACTTGGACTCTTTAGCAAACAATGACTCACTCTCAAGGATGCTCAAGACCTCATCCAAATGCCTCAAATGCTCCTCCCATGATCTACTGTAAATAAGTATATCATCAAAAAATATCAACACAAATTTACACAACTGCTTGCTGATTATCATGTTCATGCATGACTGGAATGTAGCAGGAGCGTTAGTCAATCCGAAAGGCATCACAAGGAACTCAAAGTGTCCATAATGGCACCTAAACATTATCTTCTCAATATCCTCCTCTCTAACTCTAATCTGATGGTACCCAAATCTCAAATCTATTTTAAAAAAATAGACTGCTCCATGTAGCTCATCAATGAGCTCATCTATCTATGGGATGGAGTATATGTTCTTAATGGTCTTCTTGTTTAGTGCACTGTAATCTAAGCACATACGCATAGTCCCATCCTTCTTCTTCACTAACGCCATGTAAGAAGCAAATAGACTCTTATTGTCTAATGTGTCCCATGTCCAGAAACTCATTATTTGCTTTCTCAATTTCATCCTTGTGTCTCTTCAAATGCCTGTATGGTGTAGCGATGATGGGCTTAGCCCCCTCCAACTCAATCACATGCTCAATGCCTCTATCAGGAGGCCTACCTTGTCATGTCCCCGAAATTGGACACGAAGGTAACAAAAAAAAATATATTTAAAAATATTAATGATTTGGTACCATTATAATTATAATTGTCAAGAGACAATATTATAATTATAATTATTATATCGTAATCCCCGAAATATAAATATTAGATATTATAACCATTGTAATAATATGAAATAAATAACTTCTAATTCTAATAGCTCAATATCCGAGACAAGATAATAAAATAAAGATAACCTACAATATCACTACAAATTACAAATAATAACATCAACTATAAAATATAAAAAATTAAACAATAGAATATTCATCATAATCAAAATAAGAAACATTAACATTATGATGCAATAGATAGTAAAAATATATATAACATTAAATAATGATTAATCAAACTATAAACAAACAATTATGATCGTTATAATTATAGTAAGAGCATTACATCCTTGCTAGAGCGTCATCTATTTGCCATCCTAGCATAAATGCAGAATCGAGGGATTAAACTTATACGAATCAAGGGAATCTAATATTTTCACCACCTGTTGGAAGTTCTACTTTCGCCATGCTAGTGATACTGTCAACAGCTCGTGGCCATTTGTGTGATGACTCTTTACCCGTCATTATCATCTACTAGGTCGTCTAGGACCTGAAGACAAACATGCCTCTTCTTGATCAATTTAATAAACTACAACAGTGATACTCGATTGAGGGGAATAGGATCGGGCAATGTGGAATGGAGTCGAGCATAGTGGGTGGAAATGATCATACTAGTTGATTCTTAGACCTATGATTACATTGAACAGATTTATAATTCCTACGCAACATATGTGGCTTGGAAGACTATCTTCACAGTCATCTATTCCCCATCGTGCGCTTCATATTTTCCTCTGTCGTTCCAAGTCTACCATTCATATTTTATAATAATTATATAGATATATATTTTACATATAAGCATGGATAAGCAAATCAATCCAATACGTCTTAAGCGATTGTATTTAAGAAAACTAACATATGACTATTGCAAAATAATGAAGGCACCCGTCAATCACAAGGGGCATGTCTAGTCCATAGAAAGACATGGCCGATCGAAGAGGTAGCGACTGATTGTCCCCATAGAAATTAAGATTGATCTGATCATTGGGACATAGGGAAGAATAAGAGAAGATGTATAGCTCAGAACACGAGGAGATCCCAGCAAATTCATGTGAGTGAGACATTTCACTTAACCTTGGTATCTCATCTCTTGTGAACTCAGCATAATGATACTTGCTAGATCTTTGTATTTCACTCTTTACTTATACCTGTTAGTCTGTCCATGATGATCTTTGCCATGATTGAATTTTTGTGAATTTTCCCTTGTAACCTGTCAATCCTAGGAAATGACGACTTTGAAAGAAATTGTGCATTAACTTATATTCTGGTTTGTTGCATACACAGATCGACCTTAGGCAGCATTGCACTTAATAAATCCATTCCAGCATGATGGTAATAATCTCATTCTATCATACAGATCGTTAAGATAAACTTAGTAGATTAGATTGCATTTGTAGCTCTTTGATGTTGGATTCTCTTTACTGTGTATATATTTGCTTGCTGCTAGACGCATCTGATGAATTGTTAGGGGAATGAACATAAAATGGTCACTTAAGGAATCACATCATATGACTGCATTGGGATTTGCTGGGTCTAAATTCTTCTAGTTGATAAAATAAATAGCATTGTTAGAGCATAATATCATGGGTATAATGAAAGACATACGTCTACTTGTGCATCTTGATATCTTTCCATAACACATCTCATTTGAGTTTATGTTCATGCTAACACTCTCCAATCATAATGAATATAGATGAAATAATAATAAATGCATTTACATGTGATTGTACAAAGATTGTCTTCTCCATGCTTGTAACTCTATTAGTGAGGGCGAACCATGGGGGCAGTGGTGCCTAAAAACCCCACTTATGATTCTGCTGCAGCCAGGGAGGGGTGGTAGGCTTAGACCACTTTAACTTTATGGTTCCTTTCTCCTAATAGGGCAAGTGTCTTCCGAGGTGTTGCCATGAGTGGAGAATGTAGGTACTAAGCCACTAAGAAAGGAGGATTGTGATGGACAACCTCCCGTGCTTGGCATGAGGGCTTCAAAGCGGA
This sequence comes from Sequoiadendron giganteum, assembly GCA_007115665.2. Lineage (NCBI taxonomy): Eukaryota > Viridiplantae > Streptophyta > Pinopsida > Cupressales > Cupressaceae > Sequoiadendron > Sequoiadendron giganteum. The sequence continues at coordinate 13,096,638 of CM021107.1, forward strand.
TCCACCCATGGCACTCCTCTTGCTTGTTAAATTGCAATTATGATTATGTCTGATTTTGATATTAGATATTAAGGCTAACATATAGATCTATGGATATATGTGCATATGGTGGATGTAGGTCTTCATTCAAAGTTACCCTAACACAAGACCCTTGGGTGGGAGTAAAGAGCCCGAATCCTCTAGCCTCCAAGCAACCTTAGAACCAAGTAGGTTAGGGACATTACAGTGGTATCAAAGCATAATCCTGCCATCCTGTGAAAACTATAGTCAACACAAATTTACCAAAGAAGAAACTCTAGGAAAAACACCACCCCAATTGTACTATGCAACTTAAACTCTATTCATAAGATCCACTAAGGTTTTCCTTATCAAGTAAGCTGAAACCTAATCCTCTCTTAAGTTCGTGCATTAAGAGTAAAAGATATCCAGGACATCCAAAGGGATTTTGCTTGAGGGCAAGCAAATTTGGGAGGGGAGGACTGTCATGTCCCTGAAATTAGTCATGAAGGTAACAAAAAAAAAAACATATTTAAAAATATTAATGATTTGATACCATTATAATTATAATTGTCAAGAGACGATATTATAATTATAATTATTATATCGTAATCCCCGAAACATAAATATTAGATATTATAACCATTGTAATAATATGAAATATATAAATTATAATTCTATTAACTCAATATCCAGGACAAGATAATAAAATAAAGATAACCTAAAATATCACTACAAATTACAAATAATAACATCAACTATAAAATATAAAAAATTAAACAATATAATATTCACCACAATCAAAATAAGAAACATTAACATTATGATGCAATAGATAGTAAAAATATATATAACATAAAATAATGATTAATCAAACTATAAACAAACAATTATGATTGTTATAATTATTATAAGGGCATCACATCCTTGCTAGAGATTCATCTGTTTGCCATCCTAGCATAAACGCAAAATCGAGGGATTGAACTTGTACGAATCAAGGGAATCTAATATTTTCACCACCTGTTGGAAGTTCTACTTTCGCCATGCTAGTGATACTATCAACAGCTCGTGGCCATCTGTGTGACGACTCTTTACCCATCATTATCATCTACTAGGTTGTCTAGGACCTGGAGACGAACATGCCTCTTCTTGATCAATTAAACTACAACGGTGATATTCGGCTGAGGGGAATAGGATCGGGCAATGTGGAATGGAGTCGTGCATAGTGGCACTTGAAAGGGCTATCAGGTTATAGGCACACCTCCTACAGGGAATCAACGTGGAAATGGTCATACTAGTTGATTCTTAGACCTGTGATTACATTGAACAGATTTATAATTCCTACGCAACATATGTGGCTTGGAAGACTATCTTCACATCCGTCATTTGTTCCCCATCGTGCTCTTCATATTTTCCTCTGTCATTCAAAGTCTACCATTCACATTTTATAATAATTATAAAGATGTATATTTTACACATAAGCATGGATAAGCAAATCAAACCAATACGTCTTAAGCGATTGTATTTTAGAAAACTAACATATAACTATTGCAAAATAATGAAGGCACCAGTCCATCACAAGGGGCACGTCTAGTCCATAGAAAGACGTGGCCGATTGAAGAGGTAGTGCCTGATTGTCCCCATAGAAATTAAGATTGATCCGATCATTGGAAACATAGGGAAGAATAAGAGAAGATGTATAGATCAAAACATGAGGAGATCCCAACAGATTCATGTGAGTGAAACATTTCACTTAGCCTTGGTATCTCGTCTCTTCTGAACTCAGCATAATGATACTTGCTAGATCTATGTATTTCACTCTTTACTTATAACTATTAGTCCGTCCATGATGATCTTTGCCATGATTGAATTTTTGTTAATTTTCCTTGGTAACCGGTCAATCCTAGGAAATGACGTCTTTGAAAGAAACTGTGCTTTAACTTATATTCTGGTTTGTTGCATACATAGATTGACTTTAGGCAACATTGCACTTAATAAATCCATTCCAGCATGATGGTTCTAATCTCATTGTATCATATAGATCGTTAAGATGAACTTAGTAGATTAGATTGCATTTGTAGCTCTTTGATGTTGGATTCTCTTGACTGCGTATATATTTGCTTGTTGCTAGACTCATCTGATGAATTGTTAAGGGAATGAACATAAAATGGTAACTTAGGGAATCACGTCATATGACTGCATTGGGATTTACTGGGTATAAATTCTTCTAGTTGATAAAATGCATAACATTGTTAGAGCATAATATCATGGGTATAACGAAAGGCATACGTCTACTTGTGCATCTTGATATCTTTCCATAACACATCTCATTTGAGTTTATGTTCATGCTAACACTCTCTAGTCATAATGAATATAGATGAATTAATAATAAATGCATTTACATGCGATTGTACAAAGATTGTCTTCTCCGTGCTTGTAACTCTATTAGTGAGGGTGAACCATGGGTGGAATGGTGCCTAAAAACCCCACATATGATTCTACTGCGGCCATGGAGGGGTGGTAGGCCTAGGCCACTTTAACTTTATGGTTCCTTTCTCCTAATAGGGCAAGTGTCTTCCGAGGTGTTGCCATGAGTGGAGAATGCAGGTGCTAAGCCGCTAAGAAAGGAGAAATGTGATGGATAACCTCCTGTGCTTGGCATGAGGGCTTCAGGGCAGATCCACCCATGGCACTTCTCTTGCTTGTTAAATTGCAATTATAATTGTTTGATTTTGATATTACATCTATGGATATCTATGCATATGGTGGATGTAGGCTTCATTCAAAGTTACCCTAACACAAGACCCTTGGGTGGGAGTAAAGAGCCTAAATCCTCTAGCCTCCAAGCAACCTTAGAACGAGGCAGGTAAGGGACATTACATACCTGGAGGTATACTACCAAAGACCTTGCTTCGCTTGGATAGCAAATCCTGAATGTCTAGAGGATAAGAACGGTTCTCCTCCTCTATAACTGTGGGCATAACTATACACTTCGTTACCACTCTACCTGATCATGCCCGAAAAGCCTCTCCATGCGTTTGAAAGAAACTACCCAAGGCCCTCCATTGGATATCCCCCTCAAGACCACATTCCTTCCCTCTGATTTGAACTTCAGCTCCATGGTCTGAAAATTAATGCTGATCCCACCAAGGGAACGTAGCCACTGAATAGCCATCACTACATTTGTATCCCCAATGCTAACCACATAGAAGTCATCCTTGACTTCATAATTACCCAACTAAAGGCTAAGTTGAGGAATCATCCCGGTGCACGTAATGGTAAACCCATCCGCAACCATCACTCTAAAGCCATCAACCTCCTGCATTTGTAGACCCCTGCGTGCTACAAGTCCCTCGTCTATGAAATTATGTGTAGCCCCTGAGTCTATTAAAGCAATCAAACGCTGCCCATTAAGAACCCCTCTGGTGTGCAAGGACTGCTTTTGAAAACTATAAAGTTGGGCAAGCTCCCCCTCCTTTGCCTCTTCTTTTTCAGACTCCTTAAAAGATTCTTCTTCCCCTTTCTCCTCCGAATTAGATTCTTGGTCTGATTTTTTTGATGAAGATTCCTCTGCTGAATAGTACTCAATCATGTTTACTTTTCCCTTAGTTGCACATTTATGTCCTAGGTTCCAAGGCTCTTTGCATGAGAAGCATAAATTCTTCCTCCTCAAGTCATTAAGGATGTCACCATCAAGTCTTGTGGATGATATTTTTGCTGATTGGTGTCTTTGGTGAATGGTCTTTTGTCTTTCTTGAGTAAAAAAGGTTTGGGCTGAAATTTAGATTTAAGGGCAGCCCACTCCATGCTCCTTGCTTTATTCATCATTTCCTGCAAGGTTGGAGGATCGAATGTCTTGATCCACCCCTTAAGTGGCTCCATAAGTCCCTCACTAAATAAAATCACCAATCTCCTCTATGTAATCCCTATGACCATCATTGAGAGCCTCTGAAACTCTGCTATGTAAGCCTCCACTATGCCATACTACTTCAACTGTGTCAGCTCTCTAAAATGTAGCTCAGGATCCTTCTTATCAAACCTCTCGATGAGCTTAGTGGTAAACTCATCATATGAAGTGATCGACCTGTGACCCAAAGTGATAAGGTCATGGTACCACCACTGATGTACTACTCCATCAAGATGTAGAGTGGCAAACTATATTGCCTCCTCCTCTGTCATAGGTCTAAGGGCTAGGTAATTGTCCAACTTTTGTACCCATGCCCTGGCTGTACACTTATCACTACCATCATAATGAGCAAGTGTTACCTTGCCTATTGCCTACTATAAATCCCTCTGAACTACTAGTCCTCTGTGATCAGCTCTACCACAACCCTTTTTCCTCTTCTGATCCATGAACTCATTGAAGGATAAATGCTCTTTTAGAGCCTCTGAAGGGCGTCTCCATCAAGATGTAGAGTGGCAAACTTAATTGCCTCCTCTGTCATAGGTCTAAATGCTAGGTAATTGTCCAACTTTTGTACCCATGCTTTGGTTGTACACTTATCACTACCATCATAATGAGAAAATGTTACCTTGCCTATTGCCTACTGTAAGTCCCTCTGAACTGCTAGTCCTCTGTGATCAGCTCTACCACTACCCTTTTTCCTCTTCTGGTCCATGAACTCATTGAAGGATAAGTGCTCTTTTAGAGCCTCTGGAAGGGCATCTCCATCAAGATGTAGAGTGGCAAACTTAATTGCCTCCTCCTCTGTCATAGGTCTAAGGGCTAGGTAATTGTCCAACTTTTGTACCCATGCCCTAGCTGTACACTTATCACTACCATCATAATGAGCAAGTGTTACCTTGCCTATTGCCTACTACAAGTCCCTCTGAATTGCTAATCCTCTGTGATCAACTCTACCACCACCCATTTTCCTCTTCAGGGCCATGAACTCATTGAAGGATAAGTGCTCTTTTAGAGCTTCTGGAAGGGTGTCATATTCGACATAGGCATTCCTCAACTCATCCACTAAAGGTAGGGAAGTGTCACGTCCAGTTTGTGGTGTTTCATTCGGAATAAATGAGGGCTGGAAAGGTCTAGAAAAAGTGTTTGACCCTGTTGTTATATGATGTCCTCCATTACCCCCTTGCTGATATGTGGAACTGGTGTCCCCATTATGTGTTGGGTTGCCTTGTGTGTTGTTATGACTTATGAGAGTTGTTTACCACCAAGTTTTGCCCAATCTTCCCCAACAACTGAGACATCATGTCCATCATTGTATCGAGCTTCTTCTCCATTCTTTCATTGGGACTAACTGAACCAGCTCTACCCTCGCCTCTTTCAGCCATGTGCCTTGGAGAATTTTCCCCTTCACCTGGTGGGTCCTGATAAATCTCAATGCCCTGTGAAAGACTCCCAATGTGCCTTGAGGACACCTGAGATTGCTTCACCTTTCGAAACCTGCAGGGAACTACCAATGTCCTTTTCTAAATAGTAATGTCCCCTTTTCCTAGGCAGTTGACAGATGCAGTGGTTAGCCTATCACTTGGTCCCCGTAGGCTAACATGGTGTTTTGGGGGCCCTTTGAGGGTGATCTATGGCTCTTCAGCAAGCCTTTTGGTGCTTATTTCAGTACTCCTCGGCTCAATGTCCCAGTTTATTTGTGATGTACCTTTTGGATGCCATTCAGGACACTTTGACCCACACTTACTATTTTAGTAAGTCACTTGGATGTGTTACTCATACTTACTATTTATAGTAACTCATGGAATGGTCAGCTACTATCATGCCTATATCTGGAAAGTTGATGGATTACTCCCAAGAGTTGATATTGGTATTTATTGGAGAGTTAATGATTTAATTTATATTATTAAATTTAGTCCAATTTAACTTTAATAATATTAATTATTATGGATGACTATTAAATGGTGTTATAAGGGGTTAAAAGGTGTTATGTGACATTTGCATAAAGTATTATTATTTTAATGTTTTGACCCCTCAACTTTATGATGAAATATTTAAATGACCATCAAAAGCAAATTAAATGAAATGAAATTCAAATGCAAATTGGGCATGGAAATATAAAAGGGCATTGAGAGCTCATTTTGCACATTCATGTTGAAGAAGAATTTTGGTAAGGGTTTTGCAAGAGGACTAGAGAGTCTGCAAATTACTTAGCTTCATTGAAGATGAAGACCCTCGTGAGGAACAGCTCAGTACAAGAGTTAAAAATCTCTCAAGCCAGCTTGCAGACAACTCTACTTAAAGGGTTGTGCATTGTGCTTTCCAAAGATTGTCCGGAAATTACAAGTGGATATTCAGGGTTTTTACGTTTTAACAGGAGATTGCGAGTGTTTTGATCATCAATTGACAAAGCATGGTATTTAAGAGGATTTCCAAAGAATTATCAAAGTGTTGTCGTAGGCATGGAGATGCAAGGCAAGGGTTTAAAGATTTAATTGCTGCATACAATGGGACGCCATACTCGAGGCCTTCAAGGTTGGACGTGGTATTTCTACCATTCTATTTTGTGCCTTCAATTCCAAATCAGGCACCGTGTCTGGAGGTTTATTGCAGCTGGACATTGAGCTTGAGTTGTAATTGATTCATTGTGGAGGTGTGAGGTTTTGGAGAGTCTTTATTGCACTCTTAGAGCTGAGCGATCATTGCTGTCCATTCTAAGTTGGACGTGGCATAATGTTGAGGGTTTGAGGGAGGCCGTGGGCCTTTCCCTTATTGTTGTCGCTGCATACTAACACTCAGCCGCTGGTCTATATTCCTATTTCAGTCTGCAATTTGGAGTGCTCAGAAATTTATATTAGGTTATTTCAGACTTATGATAAATTGCTATACTGCTGTTGTATTTACCGATTGTTGCAAATAACTTGTATGTAAGAAGTTTATTCATTATATTTATCCTTGTTGTTATGCCAATAATCTGATTTTGTAATATTGGATGGATTTATCTATTTGCTGGTATAATTATATGTGATTTGTTCAAACTCAAATTCATTGGGAAACACTCAATATGATCAGCATACCATATGTTTGACAAAATGTCCCATCTGTCAAACTCAAAAAATCAAGCTAAATCGTAAAGGGGTTGTTCCAACTGTGGTGGGACATTAAATAAATTCCCTCTGAATATACCTTTGTTCCCTCTCACTCATAGAAGATATGAAGCTGATTGTATATGATTATCACAGGCTGGCAGGAAAGGTTTGCTCTAGTACCACTGTAACAACCACACCTGATTTTTTTTAATTGTTTGCTGAGTGTAATGTTAATTGCAAGATATGTCCTTGTTTCACATATTTTCAACATAGCATAGAATTCATAGGAAACATTATAAAGAAGGGGAATAACCATGAAATTGCATTGTTTTCACATTGAACCATAACATATCATAATGGCAAATGATAACCAATGAAATCAGACTTAATGAGAAACGTTTCAGACCTGATAATAGTGAATTTACGACCTGATAATAGTCATACAAGTGCAGCAAATGCTTTCAAACTTGCACCACAAGATAGTTACAATAGATGCCAATCAACCACCGCGAACGCACACCAAAGAACAGCTGCACGAACTCCAAGATGGGCAGATTTCAGGCCTATACATCAGCAGACTTGAGTGTGCACAAACTCCCAAAATGGCACGATTTCCTAGGAGGGACGATTTGCTCCTAAAATTCAATACTCCACCAAAAAAAGCAAATGAGTGCTTGAAAGGTGGCGCCTAGCTGTGAGGAAACTTTGGAACAATGCCCAGAACGAAGCTTCTACACCAACGGAGCTACAAGCAAATTAGCACTTCCAGCCTCTGAAAAAAGTGAATTTCCAGAATTCTGAAAATGTATATCAGACCTCTGTAAATGAGTTTAAACACCTCCAAACACACACCAAAATGAAGCAAAGCATCAAATACACCAAAACCTCCGCTCCCACATCAAAATACGGAAAAAATCTTCATTCCTAAACCTCCAAATTGATGAAAACAGAAAATTTGTGATTGAATGCAAGTGTGATCCTTGAAGTAGAACCACTCTTTCTGGCTAGGGTGGATCTCTCACCACCGAAACCAGCAACTAACGGTGAGGGTTTTCATCCTCAACCTACAGAAAATGGTAATCTGAAAGCATTCCAACAACAACCTATTATGTTGCCAAATTAGAGATAATGAAATGAGAGCCCAAGGGGTGATTATATAGAATTCACTTTTTTCCCTCCAAGAAACCCTACGCCCCCTTCATGAGCTTTTTTAATTTATTTTTAATTCCTTATGCCTCCCCCAAGTTTGGTGTCCACTTTTGGAGGCTAAATATTTACTTTTAAAAACAACTTTATTCACCTTATTCCAACGCGTGAGATAAGGGGTCCTTTTAATGAACACATGACCCTCACTTAAGTTATAAACTAACTTTATAACATAACTTAAGTGACGGAAATATAAATATTAATTTGATTACCCTTATAACTCACCAACACCCAAACAAGAAATATTGCACTGTTGGAGAAGTAGAGGTTGGGACCAACTGCTAAAAATAACACTTACTATAAATAGCAACTGCTAAAAACAGTAAGTGCCCAAACACCAAATTGGCACAATTCAAGATACACTGAAACTTATTATAAATAGTAAGTGCTAAAAATGGCCATTGCTATAAATAGTAACCCCTATCAGAAAGCACTGAAAACCACCACAAAGCCCAACACAAGCTCTGAGTCTTGTTGTGACCTTTTCACACATCACCCCATTCAAAATGGGTACCCCCTAATTTTTGCTCCATTCTGGTCTTTTGGCTTTAGTTTTGCGTCTCTCTCTCTCTGATCGTTCTATCCTTCCGGGGATGTCCCATTGTTTGACCTAAGTTGGAAATTTTGGTTAAGTCTGTGAAATTAGGGTTTCTATTATTCAGGCTTATTAAAGGTCAAACTGAGTTATCAAAGTGAAATCTGACCTTAATACTGCGATCACAGTGCTTCAGGCAAGGTCCCACTAAATTTTCACTGAGTTCTGACAACTTACTATTTTTAGTAAGTACTCAATCTGGGACCTTTCTATCAAGATTTTGGAATTCTGACTATTCCATCACATCCAGGGTACTTTTAGATACTCGCACGCAAAATTTGAGCAAAATTGGACAACTTGCTATTTTTAGCAATTTAGGCTTCAAGAGCCATTTTCAGGGTGCACATGTACGACTTTTTCAATGCATGTCTGGAGAATGTTTATGGGTTTTTCAAGACCTTCGCGATGATATAACATACAATCCGAGATGATGACTTTTAGTAGTTCAGCCTTCAGAGCCTATTTTTAGGGTTTGCATGCAGAGTTTTTCAGTGCATTTTTGGATATTCCTTATGGGTTTTTCGAGAGCTTTGCAACGATATGACATGCAAGCAGAGTGGATCATGTTTCAAGAACTTACTATTTTTAGCCAGTGCACGCATGCAGACCAGTTTTTTGGGTTTTTCTGGGTTTTCTGAGATCCCTCGGACAATGTGACATGCAAACGCATCTGACAATGGATTGATCACTTTTTCAAGCACTTACTATAAATAGCAGGTTCACCCCAGCAGCCACCCGACACTTCAGTTCAGCAGGCAAAGCAACATACAGCAAAAATCAAGTCAAACGAAGATCGTTCAGGGCACATGCAACTCAAATTAGGGTTTCCTACTTTGGTGTCTAAAAAGTAGGGTAAAAAGCCACAATTTCGAAAAACGAAGACATCCCATCACAATCAGCATCCTTTTGGCAATCCACTTGTAAAATTTGGGCGCAATCTGAGAACTTACTATTTATAGTAAGTTGTCTCCAGAACAGAGCTATAAATAGCAGGTCAGCATGAGGGGCAGGTGTGAACAGGTTCACTAGGCAATGAAGATCACAAGGTGAAAATTTCAGGCAAAACGGAGCTGTGGAAGTCAAAAAATCAGGGACTTACTAAAAATAGAAGGTGATAGCAGGCTGAAGGCATCAAAGTTTTATAAGTATGGCGAAATGAAGTTCACCTATCAAAATGCGCCCAAAGGAGGAAGAAGTTAAATGAAAATAGAAGCTCACCTAGCTAAATGCGCCCCAAATGGAAGTATGCTCATCAAAATGCGCCCACCTCAAGCAAAGATGAAGAAGCTCGTAAAAAAGTCTAAGGCATTGGAAACAAAAGTGCCAGGGGTGAAGTTTCAAATTTTCTAAGGCATGAAATAAAAGCTTGATGTGCTAAATGCGCCTAAGTGTGGATAATGAAAGTAAGCACATAGAAATGCACCCTAGAATGAAAACACCAAGACTCAAATGCGCCCAAGGAGAAAAACGCCCAAGGCATGGGAAAATGGATGTTGAAGGGATGAAATGCGCCCTCAAAATAGAAGCTCCACCTCTCATTTGCACCCTTGGTAGGATGGAAATTTGAAGATATTTCTAAGTGTTGAAAATAGAAGCTCACCTACCTAAATGCGCCCTCAAAGCAAAGCAAACCCATTGAAATGCACCCATCTCAAGCAAGGAGGCAAAAACGCCTAAGGCACAAAAAAATAAAAGTAACACATGCCAAATGCGCCCTTAGATGGAATAAGTTCACTAAAATGCGCCCAAGGTAAGTGAGAGGTAATGAATTGCCTAAGGCGTGGGAAAATCAATGCTAGCATGTCTAAATGAGCCCATCAAGTGTGGAGGTCTTGAAAACGCCTAAGTGATGGAAATGAAAGTAGGAGCCTCTAAATGCGCCCTCACCTTGAGGAGGATTGTGAAGGTGTGGGAAATATGCTAAGGCATTGAAAATAAAAGTACACCCTCTAAAAGGCGCCCACCTCATGAAGTAAGAGTATTTCCTAAGGCACGAGAATGGAAGTGAAAGGGTAGAAACGCGCCCTTGACAAGATGATGGGAAAAATACTCTAGTGTGTGAGAAATGGAAGCATGGGATTCAAGATGCGCCCATCAAGTTTCGAAGGTGTTTTAAAAATTTGCCTAAGTCAAAATAGAGGTTGACACATGAAAATGCGCCCTCAAGGTGAAATGACTTGGATTTATTTTTAAGTGTGTGAAATAAAAGTAGACCCATCAAAACACGCCCAAGGAAAGAGATGTTAGAAATTTTCCTAAGTGGAATAGAACTTCACTAGATAAAGTGCGCCTCGGGAGAAAATAATCTAAGAATTCCTAAGGCATGGGAATTAAAAGTTAAATTTCACTAGGTAAAATACGCCCTTGGCATTTAGGTGGATGGATTTAAAATTTTCCTAAGGCATGGAATGAGAACCCAAGGCAATGAAGTATTTCAAAAGGGGAGAATTAAACGTTGAGGAATATTATTTTTCCATGGATAAAATGAAAAAATTAAATGAACCCCTTTAAAATGCACCCATGAGTTAATAAAGCTAGAGATTATTTTTCTAAGGAAATTTTAAATATTTTCAGAGGGAAATATTTTCTAAGTTGCTTGATTATTTTTCTGAAGGAAATTAAAATTCGAAAGGGTGAATTGATCTGGCAAGTGATTTTAAATCATCAGGATTGAATATTTTAAAGAGAAGATTTAAATTGCCTAAGGCAAATTCATGAATTCAAATTTTAAATGGTGGATATTTTAACGGGTTGGAAATTAATTTAATTTCCCCATGGATTTTTATGAAGTAAATTCAACTGAGCGTTGTGAGAAATTAAAATGGAATTTTCAAGACAAGTCAGAGTGATTTTCTCACAAGTAATTTAATTACCGGGAGTTAACTAGCAGATTTGAGGAAAAAATCCGAATTCTGCAGAGGAAAGAATCTTCATTAATGGCAAATGTTATGACGATCGGCTGACAACTCGCCCACTGCTGCACCAAAATTGGAAGATTTCTAAGTGGGAAGAGTGGGGAATTAATGAATGTGCTAAAAATGGCTCCAGCACAAATTAGTAAGATTCCCTGTGAGGAAATATTTAAACAACGGAGTTTCTCATTTCTTCTCACCGTTTGAAGTTGAGAAATTGCTGAAGTGAGAAGATTTTCTTTGCGAAGTTGAGAAGTTGTTGAAGTGAGAGGAAATCTTTGTGAATTTGAGAGACTGCTGTGAGAATCGAATTTGTTGAGATTGTTGAAAGTTGAGCTAAGAATTTATTTTCTGAGTGCTGAGAATCGATCCTTGGAGTTGCTGGAGAGTTTTTATTTTCCGAAGTGCTGAAAGTTGAGTTGCTGAGTGAAGTTTTCGAAATTCTCTGCTACAGTGGTTATTATTTTTCTAGCTGCTGAAAGTTGAAAGCTGAAAGTCAACAAGCTGAAGTAAAAGTTCGAAATTTTATGCTAGAGAAGTTGATTACTTGCTGAAAGTTGCCAGTTAGTGCGAATTTCTTTCAAGGCTAGAAGTCACATTGCTGAAAGTTTTAAGCTCGGAGGATTTAAAAGTTTGAGGTTTGGAGTTAGAAAAGTTTATGCTGAGAGATATTATTTTAGAGCTAACTCCATATTGCAGCCATCTCGAGGTTATTTTATTTTTTCTAAAATCTGTAGTCTAACTTGTGTTATTTTATTTTGCAGATGGCTGAAAGAAGAGGAGATGTTGCAGAAACAAGCAAGGTTGCAGGCAGAGCTGCAAATATTGAAGCTGGCAGGGCAAGTGCATCCCGGCAGGCTGTAATCAAGAAGCTCGCCAAGCCTTTTCTTCCAGAATCCAAATTCACTTCAAAGTTGGCAGGATTAAAAGATACCGACCTTGGTTCATTTAATCTGGGTGCACTCAAAGCGAGAATGTACGGGTTGGGAGGTCATCAATTGTCAATCATAGCACACCACATAATGAAGAGTGGGATTTATTCAGCTGCTAGTTTTCCACCAGCAATACAATGTCCGGAGTTGATCATGGAGTGCGCAAATTGTTATAAGCCGGAACGAAGGACCATTGTTTCTCCAAATGGCAGGTTGTTCACCAACTTCACGCCCGACACTATTGGAAAAGCATTTGGGATTCCCACCTCTGAGAAGATGTTGTATAGAACGAAGGAAAAAGCAAATAGAATGTATTCTTCCTCCTTCGAGAGGTGTGCTGGTGTCATCAATACAGTCTGATGCAGAGAGCCAAACCTCCCCACACCAAGCTCCCGAAGCAAATAATTGCTGAAGATGTGAAGCAGGAGTATTGTGATCTCATAATGATGCTTAGCCGGGTGAACGGAAGTCCGTAGGCCTACAGCTTTGAGCCTTGGATGTTTTACTACATCGAAATCATATTAGAAGGAAAAGAATGTGTTGATTGGGCCAGGATGATAAGCGACAATATAGATGAGCAGTTCAGGAGCCTGAGGAGGACGAAGACTTTGTACCTGAGCTCGTACGTGATGTACATGTTGGCTCAAATGACCAAGTACTAGGGAATAACGTACAAGGAGTCGATCGGATGTGGCCCTGAACAGCTCAAGATCCACGAGGCCTACCCACAACTACATTTAACCAACACTGCCAGCTACAAGCAGGTGAATGATGCATTCACGATGCACATTGCAAGGACTCTTCAACAGAGAACGCAGCAAAGGATTTCAAAGGAAGCACAGGCATTGATTGAAGAATATGGATATTGGCTCATCCAATTTCCAAAATTTACATACATTAGGCTGCAGGGGTTCACCTCATACCCATACCGGCTACAGAGGTACCCCACCAACCAAATAATAATGTTAGAAGTATCTAGGCAACTCATTGCCTACGATAAAATTCAAAACAAGAAGAGGAAGAAGGGACTAGATTTTCCTATCGCCATGGGGAATTTAAGTGAGGTGTGTCCTTCCTTGCAGGCAGCTCGAGAGGCTGAAGATGAGCTGCAATTCTTTCACCTCACATATCATACTAGCAGGCAGGATTTCGATCCTTATAACAACATCCGAGTGGTGCAGAATGTAGAATACAGGCACAAGGCTCATATCGAGATTAGGAGGAGAATGTTCACCAGGCTACCCCTCAAATTAATCAAAGAATGTGAAGTCATTCCGGTTCCAGATTAGGTGGATGAGGGCGTCAACGTCATACAGCCTGACTTTGAGATAGTGAGAAACACATCGGTCCCACCACCAGATTGGTCTGAGCCTGAAATCACGAACTTGGATACACTTTCCATTCCGGTGTTGACTTTCACGAGAAGTTGGGTTGAAAGGCACGTGAGCAGGCTTAAGAGTAGGTCAACTGCTCTTACTTATAACCTCATGGGCGATCAAAGGCCACCATCAACAAGGAAAGGAAAGCGAATTTCCCAAGCTACAGAAACACGGGGAGAGGTGCCGACCCAGCCGATACCTCTGAGGGTGGAGCAGGCATCACCCACGTAGTCACAAACTCAGTCTTCGAGTTTGAGGGAGATTTCATTATTTGCTGATCAAAGGGCAAAGTTGAATGAAGAGCGGGAATTTGAAGAAGTAGATCAGCCAAACATCAGGGAGTCAGACAGCCTAAGTGTCAGTGCACCCAGAGGAGGAGGCCAGCAGGAAGAAGAGGAGGAAACGGTGACTAATACCCGTTTCCAGCGGATACTTGACACGGCATGGGAAGAGGAAGATACCACGGGGCAAGAGGCCCAAATGTCAGGAGATACTCAGCTCATGGAGACTGATGAGCCCCAACAGAGTAGTGTTAGAGAAGAGGTGCGCGAGGAGGAAGCAACAAAAGAACAGCCCCTCATCACTTGCAATCCACAGCAGGCAGTGTCGGATTGGCTTACCAGGAGAATGAGGAACGACCCTGAGGATGATGTAGATCCAGCGGTTGAAATGGAAGAGTTCCTCCGAAGGATTAGTGCACCTCCAGAAAAGAAGAGAGCTAGGAAATTTTCGAAGATTTCAACAGATGAATCAGGCTCTTGTACCCTCCAGGTTGTTGTCCCGAGGGAAGAGTATGATCAGGATGAATAAAGGCCGGAAAATTATGTGGTCACCACCGTTGAGTTGGGTCGCCCTACGGGAGCCCAGATAATCAACGAGTGCAACAACTCCTATCAGGCACTGAAGGACAAATTGCTCCGTACAAAGGGGAAATATAAGAAATTGAAGAAGGAGCACAAAACATTGATAGGGTATGTGCAAAATCTTGCGCATCTAGGTGAACAGGGGAACCCGATAGTTGAACTCCCATCAAAGCTTCCGAGAGAGTCAGTTATTGGCTTAGAGGATTTGAAGAAAATGGAAATGGAAGCGGACAAATGGGTTGGCCATGTTCGTACTAAAACGGAAAAGTTCATGGAGGACCTTGCTCATGCTTACCAGCAGGCCTCCAATGTTCTGGCGCGCATGGATACAGTTGATCAAGCCTGGAGCGAGACCCAAATTTATCAGATTAAGATTGTTCTTCATCTGGAGGCTTTGATGCACATGCCTTTGCAAACCCTGGTGGATGGAGGTGTGATACAGGAAGGTGACAGGTACGATTTCACCAGCTGATACTCTTCGGTGGTCACAAGCCGTGCTTTTCACGATGTGGCAAGGGCAGATTCGGCAAGAGTTAGGAAAGCGATGGGTAATATCCTAGATGGGGTCCTCAACACACTTGAGGCTATTTTTGCTAGGAGACTAGCTCCGGAGGAGATAACTGCAAGTGGCTTAAGGGATAAATTGGCTCCTTTCTTCTCAATTGTGAGGTCGTTTGTCCAAGATGATTTTGAGAATATCTCTGCTTTTCTCTAGCATAATTCAAAACACCTAGGATGCCTTGGTGGCGTGGAGAAAGTCCTATACTCGACACGGGCAGACAATTACAGTGTTGGAATTTTAGCTCAACCACATCCCACTGATTTCAGTTCAAGAGGTTGAGGCAGTGTTAGCCCGTTTGATCGAGTTTGCAATCAGGGAGAGGGACAACGGAAATGCCCTGCTGGACGAAGATCTTCTGGAAGATGGTGATGGGCATTAATTGCTCATTATGGTTCTTGCAGAGGAGTGGAGAATCTTCTGTGCATTTATTACCCCACTCCTCTCTGTGTCGGTTTTTAGGGCGGAAACCCTAATTAGGGCATATGTGGCTCAATCTGAACCCTTCATTGTAATCAAATCTAAGTCATCCACTGAAATGGGCTTTCTATAAAAGGGGCATCCCCCCTCATTTGTAAGATAGTTAGACATTAAATCAGAGATAGAGTTGAGCTAGAGAGTAGAAAAGGCATATAGTGAATAGCTTAGAAGTTAGCTTAGTTTGAAAAGGAAAGAAAGCTTTCCCTTTGAAAGTTTTGAAAGAAGTTGTTGTGGAAAACTCTCATAATACAAAGGTTTATCATTGCTTGGTGGTTCTATATTTTGTTGTGAGCAGCTAGCAAGGCTTTTTCGTCTTTCCAACTCAAGTAGACTAGAGTAAAGTAGATTTTATTTCATGCAAGTAACTGTTAGTTGTGGAATGTGTTGTTTAGTTTGAGCAAGTTTCATTCATCCATACCACTAGCGGGCTCGTTGACAGTGAGTTCGCCCTGTGTGGTCAACTGGATTATTTTGCACTTAACTTTGATTGTGATCCATATGTCCATATGCATCGTTGTGATGGTATGTGCATGTCGTATCATAGTTTGAATATCCTTCCCATCCTTTGAAGATTGCACCGGTTTTGTAGAAGCTGTCCGAAGGGAGGCAAAGCAAAGTCTGGTTCGAAGCTTGCTGAAATTGATCCTCATGTCCCGCCTTTAGGAGTAGAAAATAGAGTCTCTATAATTATCCCATTTAATTTCAGTATTTTTCCGGTTAGTCTAGGAATCCGAACATCATCGCGAAATCATTTGTATCTTGTAACTGCTTCAAGTTGAACAATTGTGTAAGTCCCCTTGAAATACCCAGCAAAATCACATCGAGCCAACTGAGACTATCCCCTGAATAAGGAACCTTGGAGTGAACGTATGATCTCTCACGCAATCTTAGCATACGAAATACTTTGATCAAGAGAGGATAGAGTTACCGTTGGAAACTTTATTCTGTGTTGGTGCGGTCATAAAACACCCGTCAACAAGTCCCCTAACCAAGAAGGGGACTCTAAGACCCCAAACCAACTTAGCCTACAGGAACCCTAGAATAGGCTAATGGAACTCCCAAACTGATCAGGTGCAAGAAGGAGACATTACATGTTGAACTACCTATTGTTTCTTATGTTATGAGCCAAGGTGAAGTTGTCCTTGAGAATTTGGAATAGATCTTCCCAACAATCAAAGTTGAATCAATGACCTATATCTTAGAATTGCCTAGATGGTAGGATGTGTGAGATGCTGGTGGCTGACCATAAACAACTTTATATGGTTTCATCTCGGTCGACAAATGGTAAGAGGTTGTGCACTACCATTCAACAAGAGGTAACCACTTAGCACAATGACTCTATTACTCCAAAGCAAAGTAATGCAAATAGGTCTCCAAGCACTTATTGACCATTTTAGTCTAACCATCAATTTTTAGGTGATAGGCTAAGCTCATTTTTAGTTATGTTCCATGCAACTTAAACAATTCCTACTAGAAGCTACTAGTGAACGTGGGATCACAGTCACAAACAATGGAATTGGGCATAGTCTAGAGTCAAAAGATTTCGTGAATGAAAGCTTATTCAACAATAGAGGGTTTATGTTGGGAAATTATGCCTCAACTTTCAGGATCCCTTTCGGACTTGGGCCATTTCTCCATGTTTCTGGCCTTTACCGCCTTACCGCTGCAAGCTTTCTTTGGTGGCGCGGTTGAGCGGTTTACCGCTTTACCATAGGCCACTCTGCTTGGTCCGGCGGTTGGACGGCGTTACCGCCTTACCGCGGCGGTCTCTTCCCTCCTTGGCGGTGGCGCCGTGAAGGCTCGGCGGCCCGCATGGCTGTTACCTCCTTACCGCAGGGGTCGCTCGGAGGTGGCGTGGTAATGCGGTTGGCGGCGCACTAGCGAAGCGAAGTCTTACCTCCTCACTGTGGAGGTTCCTCATTGGTGGTGCGATGGCGCGGTGACAGAGCGTTGCCTTACCTCCTTACCGCAGGGTCTCTGTCTAGCGATAGAGGTAGCGCGGTCAGTGACGCGAGAGTGGCCATTGGCGGATGAAGGACGACGGTTATGTTTGGCGGTTACCACCTTATCGTGGGCAGTGAGAAGTCTCACCGCGGTGGCCATGGTAAGACCGTTGGTGGTCTACCTGGCGATCACCGCCCTACTGCGGGGTGGCCTGGCGGCCTCCGCGGTAGCACGGTTGACCGCAGCAATGATGCCAAGCGATTACCTCCTTATTGCGACTGGCATGTCAGAGCTCGGCGGTAGCACGGGAAAGGCCGAGAGTGCGTCGAGTGGGCTCACCGCCATACCGCGGTGGATGTTTGGACTCGGAGCGGTAGCGCGGGGGAAGCCAATATGAGCTCGAATCTCAGTCGGCCGAGCTTCACCAGAAGTCAAAGCGACGAACGAATGGGAAAGCGACATGTGGCAAGATCTTTAAGATCTAATTGGCCGAAAGATTATTTTCTAATTGTGATAGGCTGCATTATTTGAATGGAGGTTGACGGACATGTATCTGAACCAATTTAATGCTGCGCAGGTTGATGCATCTACAGAAAGGCGATGCACGTTATCAAAGAATACTGGATGCTTGCAGGTAGGATAATTAAATATCCTGATGACTATTGATTGCTTGAACGGGCAGAACAGGTAGGCACACGGTTAGAGATTATAAAGTAATCTAGTATGCAAGATAAAAGAGGATGAGCAAAGATAGAGAGGTTGAGAGTGTTCGAGTGATCTTTTAATTGTGAACACTTTGACTCTCGGATCTGAAAAGATGTGAACCTATGGAGGCCTAGAGGTTGGGTTGGTCGTATGGCTAGCTGAAAGAGTCGACTGTCTTGGTGAGATGAATCTACACTGTGTGTTGTGAGGGTGCTGGAATAGTGTGAAGATTCTGATTAAGTTGTTGCCTGCTTTCTCCAGATGGACAAGATGTACTCTTCTGAAGAGCATAGCTCTGAAATTGTATTGTAACTGTTTTGTTGGCGTTTCAAATCGCACCTCTGGAATGCGTTCTGGAAACGGACAGCTATGTGTAGTAAACTGCTCTTCGAATTAGGAGGGGAAGCTCCCTCTTTTGCTGAGTTGCATAAAGAAAAGTAATCTAAACTTAATTACGCCTATCTTTTTGGTTCAGCTGCGAGAACACAAGGTTATAG
Source organism: Sequoiadendron giganteum (assembly GCA_007115665.2). NCBI lineage: Eukaryota > Viridiplantae > Streptophyta > Pinopsida > Cupressales > Cupressaceae > Sequoiadendron > Sequoiadendron giganteum. The sequence continues at coordinate 13,115,700 of CM021107.1, forward strand.
AACACTAGATGTTGCGGCTGAGGTTTTCCCTTTAATGAAACTAGATAGCTACAACTTAACCTACGCTTAAAACGTTTCCACCCTCTCAAGTAAATGCAGAGCAAGAGAGTTTGGAAATGGACGAGTATGATTTCTGACAAATATACTTAAATAAACTATTCTTCAACACCCGTTTTTTATGGCAAGCTGAAAAAGAGATCATAAAAGTATTACGGAAATAAGAGACTTTTATTTCAAGGTAGACAATGCATGCTCAAGATTTTATTTACTCATATTTCTAGCACAAAACAAATAGACAGAAACTTGAGATGTTTATATCAAGGTAGACAAAGCACGCTCAAGATTTTATTTACTCAAGTTTCTGGAACGAGGATTACAACTTCGGGACAGCAAGTTGTAGCAACATGCTTGCAACATGCAATCAACCTAACTATAATCAACACTACACATGAACTAAACAAGTATTTGCAGCTAAAGAGGCATGCAAACTTGCTCCTTACACAAAGTGAACAATACTGAACGATAACAAAGAGAAGGTACTATGACACTTATGTCTTGTTATCACAAGCACGGTTAAACTAAAATGAGCAAACACTGCTCTTATTTATAACTAAGCAGAGGAGTAGGAAACCCTAAAATCTCCTTGCTTTTACAACTACTGCTTGCCAACATGCAAGCTTTATTTCTAAATCTAGAAGAGATTAAAACATCTAAACCCTAGAAAGTTTTTTAAAAAAGAAAGTGCCAACTCGTGACAACTTGTTACAATATTTTCTTTCTATTCTCAAAGAATGGAAAAGATTTGAGACAAGAATAGAAAGAAAGCGTGGAAGATGATTCTAGAAGAAAGTAGATTTAAAGCTCGATCACATCCGCTAAAAAGCGGGCAACTTCATCTGAAGTAGGAGTGTTGATGCTATTAATAGCAAAATGCCGCTTTTCCAAGATTTCTTCACCATCTATAATTGATTTCCGGAAATCTTCACTCTCATTGGCCGCTTTCTCGAACCTTGCTGACATCATGGAAATCATCATCATTCTCCCAACACTGCCCTCGTTGTCATGCAAAATGCTCTGAAACTCAGCTTGGACTACATCAAGCCCAATGTAGGAACCATCCTCAAAGCAATACTAACAAGGAATTGCTGCAACTACTTCTCTGATGAACCTAAGAGCATCAACAACTCTTTGTTTATACGTTGCAAACTCCTCAGATATTCTGATATATGTGTTCACCTTGAAAAAAAGACTTTCTTTCCACTCCAAGATTTGTCTTTTATGTTCTCTCGCCATTGTAGAGCCACAAGCCATCTCTAAATCTGCAATTATGATTTCGTGCATAGGTTTGAACTCGGCTATCAGTTATTCAAAATCCTGGATACCTTGACATAAATCATGAGCCTTGTATCTCAACTGGAAGACTTGTGTTAGGACCTCTTTTCCTCTATTGATGATCTCTTCAACCCACTCATTAGTTTGTTTACCACAAATAACTAACTGCCATAATTGTTGCTGATCAGCTGGTGTTTCTAAGACTTGAGGCAGCAACTGAGTTGTTTGTGAGGTGCCTTGGATAAGATTTGATATACATAATCGGAGTTGGCGATTCTCAGCCTTGAGGGCTGCCTTGTCTTCTCCATCCTTTTGCACTCTTTCTTGAATATTTTCTGTTACCATCTTAAACAAACTTATATCAGCATGTCGAGTACTTTTACCAAGGTTTGCTTTGACCATGATAAAATCGTCAACATCCACCTCATCTCTGATTTTGTCTTCAAGAGGCATAGCTGTCTCCATGACCATTTCACCCTCGAGATTCCTCTCAAAATGCATTTGTTTCTTGGCCTTCTTCTTGGGTGCTTCCTGGTATATGCTAAGGTCATCAACATTCACTTGATACGAAGGCCTTCTTCTTGTCCTTCCCAAGGAGCTCTCAAGCCAAGATGTAGTATTTCTATTAACATCCAAGGGAGGAGTATTTGTAACATTGGCCTCTATCTCCTTGTCTTCCAAATCAATGTGAATTGGCAAAGACCTAAGAGATGGTAGTGTTTCTTGTATCAAAGGTTCATCATGTTGCACTTCTTCCTGAAGTATGGGCTCTGGTTGAGGAACTTCTGTTTCAGCTGTAGGCTGCTCCTGTATAACAATCCCTATATAATCCAACCTCCTTTTAGCACTCTTTGCTGATCTACAGCCCTTTGTGACCTCTTGAGATTGAACTTTTTCTTTGTTCTTTGGTTGTACTCTTGAAGAAGAGGGAAGAGATGAATGTTTCTTTGGCGGCTCTACTGCTGGAATAGACTCCTTTTTCTTTAGAATCAAGAAAGTCTTACTGTACTCCACCACTTGTCTTGTCCTCTCTTCCACTGTGATGCATTCTTTATGAGCCCAGTTGGCCTGTGGAAGAGGTTACTGCTCAACCTTATTTCTTATATAAGCTGGAAGAATTACATCCCCATCATCATCTGACAGCCCTTCAATATCTTCTGATAAGCAATCTTTCATCTGATGAAGGGTTAACCTACTATGACTTCGCCTTCGTACCTCATACTCATCCCTGCAATTAGCCCAAAAGTCTTCAAGTGCGGGTGTATGAGCAAGGTTCTGACCAAGTCTAGATGCATAGAAGCCATGGGGATCATATAATCGTCTCTCGCTGAAAGGCTTGAGACCAAACTTATCTAACTCGTTACCCATTAGTTTAGCTTCTGTGGATGATCTACATGTGTAAATGCCTAAAGCGAAAGGAAAGCTGAAGGCTGGTTTCTTTTTGTTACGCAGACGGGTGTGAACATTTGAAATCTACCTGAAGAATTCCATGCATACTACCTCATTTGATGGATACCTCGGTAACATGAGTGGAGCTCCTGAATAACCGTACACCCTTAGGTAAGTGAAAGTGGCGAACTGAATAAACCAATCTTCCCATTCTGATATTGCAGCCTTGGCAATGGATGAGATGCGAACATGTAGCTCGTTGTCCAGGTCCCGCACTGTATAAATCAAGAATGCTTCATTCACCCTTTTGTAATGACGTGATGCAGCAGTGAATTCCAGCTGAGTATAGTAGTTGTAGACATGTTGAACGTTCAAAGAACCCTCCGTGTTTAACCCTCTAAATTTACCTTGATAGGCAACCAAATAGACTAGGTAGGAGACCATGTGAAATGCATGTCTATGAAAATACTCAGTTATCTGATGATGTAAGCAGTCATTGATCAATGTAGGCCGGTCATAGAACTCTGTCTTTTTCATTATATGAGGTATCACATAGAATATCCAAGGCTGAAACCTTTTTGCATCTGCTTGACCTGTGACTCGATTGAGCAGGGTTATTATGATGGCGAATTCCTCTTTGAACTGTCCTCTTCCGACATCCTTTGGCAATGTAGAATGTTTCTCTTTCAGCCACCTATGTGCAATCTTTTTGCTGTATTTATCTTGATGTTCTTCCCATATCCTTTCACATTCTTCCACGTTGATAGTGACGCTTCCAGGCCACGGTGGAATGGAGAAGCATTTCTCAATCATATCTGGTTTTAGGCTGCAAATGATTCTCCCATCAACTGACTGTATCTCCCTTGTAGCTGGATTGTAATGCTTGATGCAAGCAATTATGAATTCTAAGCTCTGTACTGAGAAAGGTATGGATGCTGCTGCAAGAAGGCCTGAATGGGCGAGATGCCTGATGGTGGTATTGCCTGCATCTTCTAAAGGATGTATATTGAACACTAGCTTGATGTGATGCAAGTCAGTTTCAGCTGTTTCAATGAAATCGTGGTAAAGAATTGATTTGGTCTTGAACTCTGCAGGAGTGTATTCCATTCTGAAAGACTTGAAGATTGATAGTAAACACGCCTAGGTTCAGACAAATTTTGACAAACTTTATAAATTTAGCTTGCTCATTTTTCTTCCTTCAACGAACGAATTTTTGAGTTTTATTCTGAGATATGGGTTTTGACTAGAATTTCGTTACAAGCCAACCCAAATCGCCCGTTTTTGAAAATATGGAGTGGAGCCTGAAAAAGCAACAAACCCTAATTTTCCCCAAAAAAAGCAGAAAAAGCTGACATCTGGGTATTGTTCTTCAGTATAATCTGAATGGACCCAATAGATTAGATTTTGAAAACCCTGGCTTCTAACTGAAAAAGCAACAACTTGTTTCTCTGAAAAAGCTGAGGTATGGGTTTTGTCCAGAAGAAGGTTTAGCATAGACCCAGAAAACTAGAAATGGATGAATATGAAGTTTTCCCTGGCATGCAAAATAGAAGCAATTGCTGCAACTTAGAGAGAAATCTTCAACAATTTGTCCAGAAGATAGAACAAAAATGGATCAGCTTGCTGAAATTTGATAATATAGGCCTTCTCCTTTTTAAATTTGATGTTCTTGATGAGAAAATATGAAAGAGGAGGTCTTCTTTGATTGCTGATCTGAAAATATTATGAGAAACCAGCAAGTTAGGGTTCTTGAATCTTGAAAAACATAGGTTTGAAGCTGCTGCTCTGTTTCTCTTTGAAGGCACCTGCAAGAAAATATGAAAAATAATACATAGAAGTGTCTTCAAATAAGTTTTTTTTGCTTTCCAAATAGCTTCTCAAACCCTAATCTTGAAGAAACCCTAAATCTAATTCATGCCTTGAGGAAAGGCGTACTTCTCTTTACTTGAAAATTTTGAAACTTTTGAAAAAATAAACTAAAGCATGAAGGAATGGGTGCCCTTCTTGAAGTATGGCACCTAGTCTCCCCAGACTTAGCCAAATTTCTGTCGTTTTCAACTTTTGTTCACTTTCTGACCCTGCTTCAGCTCTGTCTCCCGGCCTCTGGATTTATCCGATGAATGAACTGATTCTTCCATCGCGGAGCCTGATCATATCTAACAACTTTGTTTTGGAGACATCATTTGCTAAAAGCTTCATTTACCCCTTCGAAATGTCAGGTGCCTATCCTTGATAAGGGCGCCCATTTCTTCCAGTGTTAGCCATTTTCATGATCTTCAATTGTTATGCTCATCTTCTGACCTTCAGATGATTTTACTATTCCAGGTGTTTGCACTTGTCAGATCGACTGGCTATTGAGTTCACTAGATAGCTGAGATGAATCTGGAAGGGGTCTTTTGGATCACTCGTTTCCGGAAACTGACTTCTGGTGGCCTTAAACCCTAGGCGCCCTTCTCCTTCAGGGGCACCCATAGCTTCCAGTGTTAGTTTTTATTTTGAATTTTTACTGTTGCTTTCCACTTTCTGCCATTTCTCACATTTTTTCTCCTCTGTTTGCCTAGCGATATCTGATGACTGTTGACTCTGACGGACGAGCTGACGGATTCGTTGGAGAGCTGGATCCAGTCTGAGGAAGTCATGTTGGAGAAGTCTTCAGCAAATTTGACCATCTGCTATCTCAAAAGTTTGGGCGCCCTTCTTGAAGTATGGCGCCTAGCTTCTCCAGAGTTAGATTTTCTTTTGTGTTCTTCGTCTTCAGTCTTCAAAATCTCTCTCTGTGACTCCTGTTCGTCTTGAATTTGCCAGTGACTGGATGATCCGACGAGCATGCCGATTGATTCGTTGCGAAGCTGGGATGATTCTGAGCAACATTGACCTGGAGATGAAAACCCTAATTTTGGCTTTTGGCCTCTTGAAAAGCTGGGCGCCTTTCTCCTTCAGGGGCGCCCATGGCTGGCAGTGTTAGAAATTTTTATCAGTTTTTCAATTTATACCTCGTAACACGTGTTTCCATTACCTTTGGCTGTCAAGATAAAAAAATTTCTAAGGCATGGAAACATGGGCGCCTCTTCTTGACAGGGGCGCTTGGAATCTCCAGACTTGGATCAAATTTGATATTTTTCATTTTTTCAACTTCCTCAATTTGTTCCTTGTTTCTCGTGCACATTGTTCATCGACAGTCTCTGTTTGATGCTCGAACTCTTGATTCTGACACCTGGCAACTGGTTGACTTCCATGAATGACCTTGGATCTCCGAAGCGGCTTCTGAAAAAGCAGAATAGACCCAGTAGAGTAAAACTGACCTTTTTGTGATTCTGACCACACCAGTCTGATGAGGAAGTATATAGCCAATCAAAATCAGTCTTAACCCTAACGGCCAAACTTTCTATTTTTAGAAATTTTCTATTTTTAGAAAATTTTACAAGTATCCATTTCGTAAGGAACCCAGAAAAACCCAGAAAAAGTTTCTATTTTTAGAAAACTGCTAAAAATAGAAATTTTCCTAAAATTTAGGGATGAAAAACTGAAGTCTGGGTATTGTAGGTTTGATCTTTTTAGACCGACCCAAATTGTCAGATTTACAAAATTTAAAGTTTATGACCCCCATGCAAGACATGCAGACCCCCATTTTGACCTTTTCTGACAGATTTAACAGTATCTTGACTCAATTCTTCAAAATGCTTAAGTATAGCAAAAATTTTAATTTGGGGTACAACATGTTTGTTACTGAATAATACAATTTGAGCTGAGTGTTTTGGAAGGTGGGGTTTTTTACTCGAAAAGGTTTTCCCCACGTAAATTTGTGTGTCTACATGTTTGTCTTTCATGGTTGTTTGATTCTGCAATCTGAATATGTGCTTGTGTTGAATTTGTATTTTTGTTAAGCATTTACTTTTCTCAGAAAGATCAATGGGGGATCCACTGTGCCTGTTTCCGCTTTATGGCATAGTTTGTGTCTTTGATGTGATTTGAAGAAACGAAAATCACTAAGGCACTGCTGTTTTAGACGTTCATTCTATGATGACAGACCCTCCCTATCCCCAACACTTTATAAGGATGGACTAATGAACAAAAAACAACATACTTAGAGGGATGATCATTTGTCACCTAACTTAAGCAACCCCTCAATAAAATCTATAGAGATGTCCATCCACACCACAATCAAGATGGGTAGCGATTGCAAAGTGCACAAAGTCCTCACAATTTCTCCTTTGTGAGATTGACACATATCACACTCCTCAACAAATTGTTTGATATCACATTTCATGTCAATCCAAAATAAGTTTCTTTGTGTTTTTAAGAAGTCCAAATGTCCTAGAAATGGCAATGCATGTAATTCCTACAACAAATTTTCCCAAGGAGAAAAAATCACAGAAAGCACAATATGCCCTTTATATAACACAAGTGTTGGCCATCCCAGAGTACAATGGCTTAGCTATGTTAACCAGTAAAGGAGTTGTTGAACCTATGCATATTGTTGCCACTTGTGTTTGACCTCCTATAGCCAATCTCGAGTTGGTAAGGATATAGCACATAATGTCCCATGGTCTTCAAGTTTGTGAGATGGGGCACCTATCACAAAATTCTTCAGTCCCTTCTTATACATAATTTCATAATCATAACCCAATAACTTAGTCACCCATATTTGTTGTTTGAGGTGAAGAGACTTGCTATTCTAAAAAATACTTGAGGCTATGATGATCCAACTTGATGTAAAAATGTTGCCCAAAAAGATATGGCCACCAATGAGTTACAACATGAATAATTGTCATGTCCCCCGAAATTGTAACATCAAATATGGAATACTAGAATACAAATAACAAAGTCAATTAATATTAAGGTATAAATATGAGAAACTACAATTTAAATATTATAATTATAAACTATCATAGATAACATTATAATTATAATATAAATATCATCAATTTGTAATTATAAATATAATTGGCAATTTAAATATCATTAACCATTGCCCGTTAAGGGGCCTGGTTGGGTTAATTCAACTATGAACCTGGTCGAGTCGGTAAGGTGGGAGAAAACAGAGGAAGGGTGGTGGAAGGTAAATTTTGATGGGGCATCTAAAGGTAATCCAGGCCCTTCGGGCGCTGGCAATATTGTGCGGGATTGGAATGGAAATGTTCTGGCTTTTGGGGCCATGAGGCTGAAGGAGGGAACGAATAATATGGCGGAAGCATCAGCAACTCTATTAGCCGTCAAAATAGCGAGGAAAATTGGAGGAAAGAAAATTCACCTTGAAGGGGATTCGCTGATAATTATACAAGCATTAGTTAAAGGTGAAACGAGTGCTTGGTTTCTGCAGGGGCTGATAAGGCGAATTAAGGAGGAGCTAGCGTTTTTTGAAGATTACAAAATAAGTCATGTCAGACATACGGGGAATGCTAATGCTGACACACAATCAAATTGGGCTCTGTCAATTAATGAAATAGATTCATTGTGGTTTGAGGATTTATGAAGTATTGAGCTGGAGGACAATTCATGGCAGCCTTTAGGGAAGTAGGAGTTGGCATACCTGCAAACAACGGTTGGATTGGGATACCCAAGGAATGTGGTGCCTGGGGAAAGGCAATTGCCAGCACTGAATGTACGTTCAGCATTTATGAATTATGTCTGGCAATCGGTGTGTCTTAATGACACACATCTTATCGCCTCAATCTACATTCCTTTGGTGTCATTTTGCATTGCACTTAGTCAGGAGTAGGTGTGTTGGCGGCGAAATTATTTCAAAGGATAGAGGCTAGCTTTTCGTTTAATTCTCGCAGGAAGCTTGACCCGTTCACAGGGAAGGTGACTATGAGACGACTTCGAGGAATGTTTCAGTTCAAAGGTGCTCAGGTGGCACAAGTCGTCCAATTAATGTTGGGTGACGGGTTTGATACCCTTACCCATAGGTAACACACAAACATGGATATTTATTCCCTGGTTATGGCATGGGGTTTGGAATTGGGTGACCCGGTGGAGGTGGTGAGGAAGGTGATGTGAGAGCTGGTGCATGAGGACTTTCTGGGGGGTTTGGAGACAACGCTAGCTAGAGCAATCCCGAGAGTGGGACTTGTCAAAGTCGAAGGAAAAACCGGTGGAGGACCAAAGATGGGTGGGCTAAATCATTTGTTCATCCGGTGGCCCAAATGACCAACCAAAGATAATTGGCGAGGTGATGCGGAGAGAGGATGGCAAGCTTTGAAGGTGTGCGTTGAACTGAAGGCAGTTGAGGCAAACACTAGCAATCTAAAAGACTATGCCAAAGAAGAAAAGCGGCTAGCCATGGGGTTACGCACAGGACAAAAGACGAAGGAGACTCTGGAGTTGATTCTGGCGGAGGAGGGTAGTGCTTCAAAAGTCTTAAATTAGGTCTGGTTATAGTCTGTGTTTAAAAATTTCTCAAGCTATATGGTTTTTTTGTCTAGGGGGTTTGAAGTTTATGGTCGAATTTTTGCAAACTGTCTATATACGAGCTAGTTTTGGATGGGTAGCTTGCAGGAGGTTGGTTTTTGGTAATATCCCTGCTTTTTGGCTTTTGTTGGTTAAACAACTTTTAGACTCTGAAAGGCAATGTTTTTTACAGTTATGTAAGCTCTTTATTATATTAATAAAATAAATATTATCACCGATCAAAAAAAAATATATCATTAACCATTGTAATATATAAATATATCATAATTAAATATATTACAATCCTATATTGACAGTTCAAAAGAGACTAATCTAAAAATAATAGTACTATAGATTACATTATCAGCACCATGGCATAAGACATAGGGAAGAGACGGGTGTTTCAAGGCAGCAATTCCTAACATAAATAAATGAAAGTGAAGCGATTCATATAACAATAACTGCAGGCAGCGATTATAATTGATAACTAATAGTTACTTTGTGAAAGGAAGCGGTCCATAAAGGTATGTCTCCTCAAAAGGCAACATCTCTTCCTTAAGAGACATGATCTTCCAATCAGCACGAAGGGTATAAAGAGATAAACAACAAGGCTGGAAAAGGCATCAAATGATGGGAAAAAGGAGAATAAGTCTTTAACATATATGATCGCTGGCTGAAAGAAGAGGGTCTTCTACATTACGGGGCTGGACGGGGAAGAAGGAAGATATATTCTGAAGAAGAAATTTCAGTCAGCAATCTAACAGTCAGAAATCAGAGGTATGCTGTTTATAATTATTGTAGGTGAGTTTAATATGACTGTTAATTTATATATAAAATAAATATCTATGGATATAGATGATATGCAAACTCATGCAAAGATGAGTATTCTAAGTCTAGAGATAATTAATAATGATTACACATATATAAATATATATATGTATATAGATATACACTTTATATGCAATTATGCAATTATGCAATAATGATGCTTGCAATTATTGAGATTTACAAGTAATAATGACTATTTACTATAAACATGAATAGATTGTATATATATATATATGCATGCCTTTATCCTATGATCAATCAAGTGTAAGGTTGAAGGAAGCAAGTTAGGAGGATGCAGTCTACGGGCTCCCCCATGCTAAGTAGCCCACCTCAAGGGTGGAATTGTCTTGGTCAAACGTTCCTGCCACTTGGGGCCAAGGGGTGGGTTGTCTTGGTCGGATGTTCGTGCTCTTGGGCTTAGATGGGTTGAGTAGTTTACGTGCACCCCTTTCAAGGCTTTCCTATCAAGCCATACTATGATTGATTGTTAGGATGGATTCAAGGAATTGCAATTATAAGAGGATGGACAAGATAGCATGGATAGGGAAAGCAAATACAAGTGCATCCACTAAGTAGCCCACCTCAAGGGTGGAATTGTTTTGGTCGGACGTTCCTGCCACTTGAGGCCAAGGGGTGGGTTGTCTTGGTCAAACACTTGTGCTCTTGGGCTTAGATGGATAACTTCGAGTGGACTTGCGTCTCCTCCAAGTCCTATTATGACTAAAACTTCCACTATGCATTATAGATATTGGTAGTCTAGGTAGTCTTGAAGTAATTATGTATTTTTTGTATAGCTTAAATAGATAAGGCATTTATTATATTTTGGTCACATGAATTATATTTTCAATATGATCTAACATGATTGCAAAACCTAAAACCAAGATTTATCTTGTTGAAGCTCATTTAGTTGATAAGTTGTAACCCTAACTACATCAAATTTGTAAGTCTAGGGCAAAATTTAGGGCAATCCCAAAAGGGGACATTACAATAATGGCTAACATTTCCTTCTCATAGGTAGGTTTTACCAAATTTTTGCCTACAAAGGGCCTTGCTAGTGAACGGCAATCATCTTCCTTCTTGCTTCAACACTATGTCTATTTCTACCCCTAAAGAGTCACTTTCAATGATAAATAATATGGAGAAATCAAGTTTGGCAAGTACAAGTGTGGTATAGATGTCATGTTTGAGAAGGTCAAAGGCACACTTTGTTGATTCACACCCACTAAATACATTTTTTAAGGAGTTGTAATTTCACCACAATCATCAACAAATTTGCAATTGTTGTACCCACAATAAAAAATTTGGCATTCTGCTTAAATTGAGCTAAATCATGTAAAAATGTCGTCAAAAGTTTGTTTTAGGTCAAACCAAACATATGGTCTTTGTGGGTTTCTGTCAAGGAACATATGTGTAAAATTCTGAAATTTTGAAAATTAAGGTTTCGTGCCCCTATTTTTAAGGAAACCCCTGAAAATAGGACCTTCTCGGAAACGATTGAAAATGATTTTGATAGGATGAATTGACTTCACAATCACACTGGTCAAGTCAAAATCACCAAAAGGTTAGTTTTACTCTGGTGGGTCTATTTTCACTTTTCAAGAACAAAGTTAGGAGCTCTGCAGCCATTAATGGCAGATTGGCTAGTACCAGGTGCTGAGAGCTAAGCTTCAAAGGCTTCAACGAAGAATCCATGGAGGAAAAGGCTTGAAAAGATGCTTTGCGACGACGGAGATTTTCAAAAGTGAAAAATGCTAAAAATTGGCTAAGTCTGGAAAATGAACGCCTCGCTACCAAGGAGGCTGTGTAGTTGAATGCCTTAGTCATTTTTCCAACACATGTACACACAGCATGCTAGAGGTAATTGCAAGGATGCATGCGTCTACATCGTCAATAGCAATGCTCAAGACAGTCACGATGCATGGCGAACGCGAAACATAAAAAGATGAAGTTTTTCAATGGAAATGATGAAGCTACAGTCAAAAGACCCCCTGCTGACCAGGGGCGCCCCTAAGTTCAAGAGGTCAAAGGCAGTCATCAAGTCTTGCCAAGACAGTCATCTCTTTCATAATTTTACTGACTTTCCAACGCATCATCAAGCAAGTTCACTTGATTCATCGATCACCGACAACGGAGGCAAAGATAGAAGGTGCTAAAGGCAAATAGCATAAGAGATAGCAGTCAAAACACGAAAAAAGAGCCCCTCCTGACTAGGGGCGCCCTTGAATTAGATGCTCAAAATCTCAATTTTTGAACAAGCCTGTCTTCGGGTAATCTTTCCAGCATCAGCTCAGCTCCACAGTGAATCTGTTTGTGAGCCTGCGAGATGTATCAAACGACAGCAACTGATGATCGTTAGAGCATGCCAAATGAAGGCTAAATTAAAGCACATCAAAGCAAAAGCGCCCCTACAGGCCAGGGGCGCCCTTCATTTTGAGACACTTGATGAGGTTTTCAACAGCTACTTTCTACAAGGCATCTGTTCAGCTACCTCTCATCTTCACAATCAATCCAGCTACGCATCCACAGGAAATGTCAAACAATCAGATGCTGAGATCAAGCAAACAACACCAAAGGTGAAAGCGAAATGAAGGACATAAGAAAATTGAACAAGTGTTAAGGAAAAGAGCCCCTCTTGAAGAAAGGCGCCCAGTCTATAAAGCATACAGATGCAGTTTGATTGCTTGGTGACCTCCAAGATGATCTTCCCGCTTTGACCGATCCCGACAACGAAACTATCAGCGAGAGCATCTGACAAATCAGTCATCTGATGGTGGAGGTCAAAGTAGTCAGTTCACAACATGGACACAATCAGTCAAAAGGTCAAACCAAGGGCGCCCTTAGATTTGAAGGATATAAACTCACCTTCGGATGCTGAGAAATCAATCATCCTTTCCAGGACTAAGCTGGTTACCCAACGCATGATCAAGCAAAGTCATCTGACTCATCAATCAACGGCCACATCAGATCAGAGCATGGAGGGTAAGAAAATGATGAAATTAAAGAACAGTCAAGAAATTGACTAAGTGTTGGTCAAAAGAGCCCCTGCTGAAGAAAGGCACCCCTGATTTGAAGGCATCAAATTTAGTCATTAAGCTTTGCAGCTCCCAGGCACACTTGATCAAGTTTGTCCTATCTCAACAGTGAATCAATCAACATCAACTCAAGATCAACTAAACAACCAGGAGCAAGCATCAAACGGAGGCACTTCAACCTAAAAAAATGATGAAAAAGTGTTCAAACTCAAAAAGGACACCTAATATGGTCGGTCCCAAAGTCATATAGGCCGGTCCCAAGGGCCCCTATATCTCCCACCCCCCCAGGTGGGAGGGAATCATAGTTCACCGACCATATATTCCCTTGGTTCATTCCCGCCCACCCGGACAACTACCAAACCCGAACAGTAGTTCCCGCCCTATAGTTCCCACCCACCCATGTTACGTATAGAATCGCACCCTACCATACTCAACTACTATAGCGGGTCAACTATCTTTCGAACTCAATCTGCAACCCTTGCTCCTGGTTCTAGCAGCACCTGTCAAAGAATCAATTGATTGAGTTGCCCTACTATTCTAAAGGGAGCGTAGTCATCCAATAAACAGTTCGAAAGCGAGTTGACCTGGAATCAGTAGATTCCGTAGCAGCTTAAGCAGTAGGTCCAGTTTGCACCAGGTGCCCTACTATTTGAAGGGGATCCGGTGGAGCCAGTGAATGATCCAGCGGCTTACTCAGCAACAAAGGTAGCAGATCCAAATCCAAGCAGCCCTGAGCTTTCTCGCTAAACGATTGAGTTTGAGTTCCAGAGTCTATAGATCCAGAGGTTGCAGCAGTCGTATTTGGTAGAGTTGACCCGATTCCAGCATCAAAGGCCTACAATTCTATGCGGCTCACAGTTCATCGGTTCATCGGGCGCCAGATAATAATATATAGGGCGGCGACTTTATTAGCGGTAGAGCCCGCAAAGGCATAGGTAGTTTAGCCTGTTGTTTCACCAGTGGATCTAGTTGCAGGTTAGTACAAGACCTATCTATATACCATAAATTGACCATCCAGCTACGCCGCCTAATTGAAATGATAAAACCGCTACACTAGGAGACGGTTCCAGGGCAATACGTTGGTCCAGGAGCTATCACCCTCTCATCCCTTCTCAGAATGCCCATCAGAGACACATGCCGAAGGTCGATCATTACCCGATCAATGACCCGATCTTACTCAACACCTTTTCTTAATGCCATACTTGAACGATTATGGCATTAGGAGCGAACGCAGCCCTGAGTGATATAGTAGTTGTGGAATGCGAAAACTCTCAAAACAGTTCTTAGGGTAAAAAGCTCAATCTGTTGTTTGAAATCCTAAGCGCCCTGCCCTAAGACGAATGGGACGAAACTTATTGCCTCCCACCCAGCCCTAAGACAACCTTCGGCCAAACCCCACCCGCTATAGTAGTTGCCAATATGGTCGGCTGCCGAAGGCATGCAACTAACTAGAATCTACCTCTAAGCAGGGGGGGGCCTCCCAAGGCGCCCCAGGAGCCATAGTAGGGGGGTCGGTGGGGTTGGTCCCTGGGAGCCCTGGCCCCCCTACCCTGGCCCCCTACCCTAGCGAATTGTAGGGGGCCAAGGTAGGGGGCGTGAGGTAGATTATAGAAGTGGGAGGCCCCCCCCTGCAGGGAGGTAGATTCTAGTGAGTTGGCCTGCCGAAGGCAGCTCGCTATAGTAGTTGCCCCTTTGCCATAGTAGGGGGGTCGGTTGCCAAAGGCATGCAACTCTATAGCATTGCCGAAGGCAGGCAACTCACTAGAATCTACCCCATTAGAATAGTAGGGGGCAGGGGGGGGCCTCCGCTATAGTAGTTCGCCCTGGGAGCCATAGTAGGGGGTCGGTGGGGTTGGTCCCCGGGGTTGGACTGACCATACTCGCCCAACTAACTAGAATCTACCGACTACCAAAGAACCACGACCCCTTTCCCATAGTAGGGCGGGTGGGTGGTCAACTCCCCCTACTATTCTAATGGGTCGGAACGGCTGATTCTCCCCCACCCGACCCACCCGCCCCCTACAATTCTAAGGGCTCCCCCACCCTTCGGGACCGACCAAGCCCTTCGCAACCGACCATACTCACAACTACTATAGCGGGTCAGTCCCGAAGGGCAGGTCGGTGGGGTTTGCGGTGGGGTTGTGTTGGACCGCCCTATTCGTCTTAGGGGCAAATCTCTTCGACTCGGCACTTTGCTTTGGCTACATGACTAGACTCTATATCACAGGGGAGAATCCGCTATCACCTCGCCTAGCGTCCTTTCCAGGTCGAGAACCATACCCCAACGAGATCCAGATCCAATATAGGAGATCAATACGAAGATACGGATGCAGATGCAAATCTGGTAACAATTGGTTCACCACCAGCAATAGATAGAGATGGAAACCCATCAGCAGAGAGAGCATAAGAGGCATAGTCAACTAGAGCTGAGCAAACAGCACCTGCATAGGTAGAGTCAAAAGCAGTAAAGCCAAAGGCTAGGACACTGCTACCTTTGCTGGTGCTATTGGTGTGAAATAAGTTGGCCAGGTTCACGCTGGATAATTGACCACCCTGAATTGACAGCCACCTCTATTTTTGGGCCCCTACCCCGCGGTCGTCCCTCCCCCTTTGCTTACTGAATTGACCATGCGTGACCTAGGTAACTACCAACGCTTCGCGCCCACCCATATGTGCCTTAGGGGCTTAATTAATCAGTCAATTAAGAAGCCCGCTTCCCCTACTGGATTAATGCCACTTGCTAACCCCACTTATGCTAGCAGGCTAATTAATTCAACCCCTACTATGGCAAAGGCGGGTGGGTCGGGTGGGGGGGAATCATAGTTCCGGCCCATTAGAATAGTAGGGGGAGTTGACCACCCACCCCCCCTACTATTCTAAGGTAGTGGTTCTCTGGTAGTAAGTAGATTATAGAAGCGGGAGGCCCGATTATTGTTGATATGCAACTACTATAGCAGGAAAGGCAAATTAATTAATCTTCTCGAATAAGGAAGCAGGGTGGGAGATTAAACAAAACGTGCCCAACTTAGAATAGTAGGGGCCCACCCAAATGCACCAATCAACTAATCAGAAACTGGAGCCGGTCACTCATGTTACGTCTAGAATAGACGACTGATGCTCAACGATAGATAGATGACGAGAAAGGGCATTGGCCTATATCTATAGTTGGGCTCGAGATAGGGCATCCTCTCGCCATCCATCCATTATATACGTGATACGACTGCCCCTGACGACTATAGATATAGGGCGGTTCCTCGATAGACGAGGCCGAGCAAGATATAGTTAGCCAATGCTTAGCTGGAAATCAGCTTTTAGAACTCCACGATCATTGGAAATCAGCTTTTAGAACTCCAAATCAGGCTCAATCATGAGTTGGACGCCCAATTGATGCTTGCAACTCCAAATTGACATATCAAAACATCTAGGCATCCATTCTTCATTATTTCCTTGCAGGTTGAAGAGCTCAAGAACGGATATTTTTCTTCTCCAACATTTTTGAAGATCTGGCAGAGGGGTTTTCACCGTTCTTCATATTTTTGAAGATTTGTTACACAAAGGGACTATTTATCAGAGGTTGCATCGAAAGGCATAATTCTTCCAGATTGACAGCTGATAACTTCCAATCTTCTTCTTGTCTTTTTCCTCTTTCCTTGTCTTAGATCTTCTTACATGTTCGAGAAAACGGCAGATAATCACAGATCTGGCCAATTGGGTATATTAAAACAGCTTTTTCAACAAAACCCACATGTTGGATTTTTCCAGAAAAAGTAGCCCTGCTGCCCCTATTTTTTAGGGTTTCTGTAAAAAGTCATAATTTTGAAAAACAGACAAACTGGGTTTGTTCAGCTCTGAAACACGAACAAAACCCATGTGTTGGATTTTTGAAAGAAAAATCACTTTCTGGTTCCTCAATACCTCTGCCACCGAAGGGCTCTTGCATGTCATAGAAAAACTCATTTTTTCGAATTTCTGATGATCTGGGTCTGTTTAGAAAATCATTCTCAACAAAACTCATGTCTCAGAATTTTTCATAAAAAGTTGCCCCGGCAGGGCTATTTTTAGCAGTTCCAGAAAAAGTTGTTCGAACAGCATCGTGTGCATAGTCAATCTTCAAGGTTTTCATAATGCAGTTCTCCCAAGACAAATACAAGACCAAAATGGTCTTACTCCATGATTTCCTGAAAACGACTAACACTGATCTGCGTCGGGCACACCCAAAGGTCAATTTGGACGGATTGACAAGCATAAACACACAAATCCATAGATTCCATAATGGTTTCACCTCGTATATTTGATCACTTTCCAAGGCCAGTTTAGAGGATTGTAACCGTTGGAATTTTACATATGCAGCAAGTTCATGTGCATTTCTCACAGCTAGAGTGTTCACGGTCAAACTTCGCGGTTTCATCATACAACACTCTTGCATTGAGAAAGAGCAAGGAAAATGTCAAAATTGTAAAGCTACAAAAGAATGCGGAAGGTAGTCATTCCCAACATAGAGCCACCACTGGTTAATACTACACTACCTTCCATGTCAAAGTGGAAACACAGACAAAAAGAAAAGGAGTAACCCTCCTAAACGAAACAGAATGAAGGAGATACATACATCAAGTAAGCTGACAATTGACAGGCATGTAACAATCTCTGTATGAAGAAGTCAACAATGGATGAAAGACCGTTGACCAATGGTGATAAGGTGTCAAGCACCTCAAGAAGGACGTCCTATCCTCTAAAGTAGAAATAACTATGACTGAAGTCAACTTGATGCCCCTTTCCAAGTTGACTCCAGATCTCCACAGATCATGCATGTCAAATCCCACCAATCTAGGATGTCTAATTGACTCCCACGATTTGTGGATCTCAGATCTCCTTTAAAGGTGGATGTCTATTTTGGAGACACATTTGTAATTTAAGTTCACTTTTAGTTAGGTGTCAATCAACTGAGGTAGACTTCCAATTTGACTTTTGTTTAGTTTTAGTTAGCTGAAGGAGATTTCTAGTTAACTGCTTGCTCACCTACTTTTAGACAGAGGAATAAATCTTGCTGATTGGAAAGAACTGATTGTTAACTCAGGGAGATTTTAGGGTTGCCTACTCCTTTGAGTTTCTATAAATAAGAGCCTTGGGCTCATTATTTGTTTAGCCTTTATTTACTAGGCAAAATTGTTGCGCCATTGTTGCCTGAGTTCGCTTTTTTATATCTGTTCACTCTTGGATGAGACTTTGTTGGTTGATCGTAACTGTGCATGATTTCGTGCCTTTGCTGTCCCAACCTTTGTAATTCTTTGAAGAAGCTTGAAGAAGAAAATCAGATGGCGCATGCTTGTCTGGTCTAAATATTTGAGTTGTTTCAAAGTCTTGTTCTCAATAGTTTATTGTTTCAATCTCCTCCTCAGACAAGGGTTCCTCCTTGTATATTTTGTTATCGATTACTATCGTTTGATGTTGTTTAATGAGTTGTCTTTTAGCCTACACTTTGGACAGGTGTCGTCACCTCCTCAGGAATCCTATTAGTCAAATCATTGTACCTTGTTGTTTCCAGTAAGCTGTTTCCAAGCCTATACCTCAAATAGGGGTTCCTCCTCCTTGGCAAGTCTCAGATCCAGTTTACCGTAAAGAGTGTTTACTTGCATAAAACCTTATCTTGGCATATATCTGAGAGTTCAGAGCCTTGGCCATATTCTACGGAGACGGTGGATTCAAGTAATCCAACCCATCCATTTTGCTCCTATGCCCTCATGCTTTGTTTATCTTGAGGAGGTAGGATAGTCTAGAAGCTAGTTAGTCATAGTTAAGATCTGCAGAAACCAGAGAAAAAACTTAGCTATGGCGCATTGTGTTTATGCACCCTTGTGTCCTGCCGCTGAGTAAAAAAGATAGGAACCTTAGTACACCCTTTTTAACATAGAATATCAGCAAAGAGAGATCTTCCTCTCTATAATCTGAAGAGCAATACTAACACACTTGCAATAGCTATCTGTTTCCAATAAGCACTCTAGAGCTGCTAATTGAAACGCCAACAGCAATAATAACTAGAGTAAACGTCCTCAAAGACTTTTAAGAGTTTTTTGGTTTTGGCCAATTTTTCATGTCCTTAATTTTCTTGGTATCCAATGTAACAACTTCTATTGAAAGAATATGCCGAGGTATTCCACCTTCATTGTGCCAAAAGAACACTTGCACTTGTCCTTGCTAATAAATGCAGCTCACAAAAATTCAAACAATTGCCATGACCCATCCTTTTATTTTGGGACCAAGAGCACTAGGGGGTAATAAGGGCTAACCTTGACCAAATGACCCCTACATCAAGTAATTCTTAGGCCATCTTGTAATGTCCCCTTTTATTTGGCGTTAGAGAATTTGAATAAATTAAAAGACTACTAATTTTAATTATTTAAAAAGGTCATAAAAGTAATTAACTAATTAAGCTTTAAATAGTCCTAAACTTCTTGGGATTATTTATATTTAATTAATTAAAAGTTGAGCCTTGGTTATTTTAATAAAGTGACTTTATTTTATGTCAATGGAGAATTTTGTAATGTCCCCTTTTTTTAGATCAATATCTTTGTAATGGTTAGTCTACTATCTGGTCCCCGTAGGCCAATGAGATGTTTAGGGGACCCCCTTTTGAGGGTAACCAGTGGTTCCTCAACAGGCTTTTGATGTTTATATCAATATTTTTTTGCTCAGTGACTCGATGTTTTGGTGATGGGCCTTCTAGAGGTCATCTTGGTCGATTTCTTCAACACTTACTATTTATAGTAAGTCACTTGGTCATATTGCTTATACTTACTATTTATAGTAAGTCATACCTGGATCAGTCGTCATCATGCCTTCATCTGGAAAATGTGATTGGATCACTCTTCGAGCTGGTGTTGGTTAATTAATAGGGAATTAATGATTTAATTATATTATTAAAGTTAATTGGCTTTAATGATATTATTATTTAATGACTTTATTATAAAGTGATATAAGGGGTTAAATGGCAATTAGTATAGTATTATATTTTATAATGTTTTGTTAATTATTATATTAAAAAGCCAAATGTATTAAAAGTATCAAAAGCAAATATTTTATTTAATGATTATTTGGCCAAGTGGGGATTTGGAGTGTATAAAAGCCAAAAAGCATTTGCTTTTTCATTATTATTGATTACATAGTTTACATACTCGGACTCGGAGAGTACTCAGCAAGCCCAAAATTTTTGACTCGGCAAATACTCGACAACTTAAAAACTAGTAAAATTTCTTATATAAACACTTTTTTTTGCAAAATTCAATTACAACATACCTATACACACTGCATTGTGCACACATACATATCTGTACACAAACACAAGATGTCAAGTTTGCATGCATATACGCACGCAAACATATCACACATACAATCACACAGTTTCTTGTTTCACTTATTGTTGATGTAACTAGCAACTGCGGGCCTCATACTTCCAGACGCATATACTCATGAAGGAAATAAATTGATTATATCCTATGGCTATTCAATTTATATGTGTTCGATTGAGTTGTGAAGAGGCGCTTCACAAAACATGATTTATATTACTTAATAATATTTTACTTGGGCCGACCTTTTTGATGTGGTGCGATTTTCTCAAGGGACACGTCTCTTGTTTGGAGGCCGACCTCTTGCTGGGAAAGGTTGCCTCCCCTCTTTTGCTCATGTATAAATATAAGATGGAGTACATTCAATTGATGATCAAGCAAGTTATGGAGTTCGCATTCTGTAGAAGGGATTAGATGCAAGCAGCAGATCATCTTCCTGTGGTAGCAAAACATTACTCTGAGCAGCAATTCGATTTCAAGGAGATTCATATCATTTGTGTCTTCGCATCTAGGAGAGATGCTATTATTCGTTGTATCGAATTCGGCATTGTGTTATGCCTGAGTTGTAAGCAGAATTCTGCTCTTATTATCGAATATATATGCGATATATTTTGCTGGGTTTTTTCCCCTCGAGTTGGAGGGTTTTCCCAGGGTATCTTGTGGTGTTCATTGTCTTATGTGTTGCATTTTCTAATTGCTTTCATGTCTGATCATTAAACTCAACACTTATCAGTGTATCATGATATCATATTATCATCAATCATGTATGCATATCAATATTAAGTTTAACTATTTAACTATTAAGTATGCATTTCAATAATATGGTAATACCATTAAAATCTATGTATAACTATATACAAACTTAAACTATTCATTATGATAATGTTCATTAAACTGTTTAATGTTTAAAAATTTACAGAACCTGTCGACTGTGTATGATAATGTGAAATATCAGTCGACGGGTTTGTGTATATTGATAATGTGTTACCAGTAACACTACAACGTAAACAGTAAAACTAGTCCAAATCGCGCCAAAAAACCAGTCCAAATCGCATCAAAGGATGCAATGTCTGTAGGCCCCACTAAACGTGGGTTTTATAAGCACCAAGTCGCGTCATACACACATTCAAAATGTGCCAAAAACACATTGAAATCGTGCGAAAACAAGCACATGTAAAGCATGTTTAATTTGTTCAAGGGTTTTCCGTGAGTGCTCTGAGGGTTTTCCATGAGTTTTCTGAAAAAAACGATGATGTTTTTTGCATCCTGAGTCACGAGTAAAAGCGGAGAGTACTCGCCCAAGCAAAAAATGGGAGAGTACTCGGCCAATTGGTGATTAATCGCAGAGTATGTAATCTATGATTGATTATTTCATTGAAACTTGTGCAATTTGAAGAAACTAGGCAAGTGTTTTCTGGTTTTGGAGATTGAAGTTTTTCTAAGGATGAAATCCCTCGAAAAAAACAATGTCTATATTATGCTAAGTAATTGGTAAAAACTTGATTGATATTTACATTGAGCAAACGCTCAATAAATAAGATTTACAAATGTACAAAATTAGCAAGTTTCTAAAAAGAAACTGCAAAAGATCGAAGAAACGATCTTATCTAATATAATAAATGTGTCGAGTTGCCAGTAATTATCAGGTCATCCACATAGACAACAAGAAGTATTTCACTACCAGTCTGTTTGACATACAAATTAGAGTCAGATGGACTCCTCTGAAAGCCATATTTTGTTAGGTACTTGTCGATCTTGATGTACCAAGCCCGAGGAGCCTATTTCAGGCCATAGAGTGCTTTGACCAATTTGCACACCTTGTGTTCTTTACCAACAACCTTGAACCCTAGAGGCTGCATCATGTAGACTTCTTCCTTCAACTCACCGTTGAGGAAAGCACTCTTAACATCCATCTGATGGACTTTCCAACCAAATTAGGCTGTTAAGGCAAGGACGAGCCATATGGTACTCATTTTGGCTATAAGAGCAAAAGTCTCCTCGTAGTCAATGCCTTATTTCTGTGAGAACCCCCGTGCAACGAGACGAGCTTTGTACTTGTCAAGGGTTTCGTCAGCTTTGTATTTCACCTTATACACCCATTTGCAACTAATGGGTTTCTTCCCTGGAGGAAGATCAGAAAGGACCCAAGTGTGATTTTTCTGAAGACTCTGGTATTCAGACTCCATAACCTTTTCCCACTCAAGAATTCCTTTAGCCTTTGAATATGTCTGAGGCTCATAAACACAGTGAATGTTGGCCATGAGAGCAAAATTAACTGTATGTTGTTGTTTGCTCTTGTTTCTAGATGATCTCCCCACAATGAGCTCATCATCATGAAGATCTCCAATAGTCTTAGCCCACCATTTAGGCCTCTGAGAAAAAGTGCCAACATCAGATGCAACAGGAAGAGATGGCACTGGTTGTGGATGTGGAACTGGTTCAATGGGTAGAACATCAAGATCATTTGGAGGAAAATCAGGTTGGGCATCATCAAAGATAGAATGTGCATCATCCCTCCCATCAGGTAGACCTAACGGAAGACGTGCAACCAAATCAGAAACCTTCAAGGGCTGATCCTCTGAATGCTGAATAGGCGAGGAAAGGTGAAACGACCCTCATTCTTCATCAAAGACAACATCCCGACTGAAGACAAGACGATCAGTGTCTACATCAATCAACCGGTAAGCCTTATGGTTGTCACTGTACCCTGTGAACATAAGCTTTTCACTCTTGGAATCTAGCTTAGAGCGTTTGGCATCTGGAATCCATACATATGCCAAAGAGCCAAAAAAATTCAAATGACTGATCCTGGGTTTTCAACCAGTCCAAGCTTCCTCCAAAGTCTTCCCTTTAACGGCATGAGTAGGTGACCGATTAAGGAGATAGACTGCAGCGAAAACTGCTTCTGCCCAAAATTTATTAGGAACACTCTTGTGTTGCAACATGGAGCGGGCCATCTCAACAATTGTACGATTGTGCCGCTCTACAACACCATTTTGCTAAGGAGTGTAGGGTGTGGTTAATTGGCGTTTAATCCCATGGGTATCACAGAAGTTGGAGAATGTAGTAGAACAAAATTCCCCCCCATTATCTAACCTAAGAGTGATTATGCAAGAACCAGACTCTTTTTCTACTAAGGCCTTAAACTTCTAAAATACATTAAACACATCTGATTTCTGGTTAAGAAAGTACACCCACATTTTCCTACTATAATCATCAACAAACAACAAGAAATATCTACAACCAGTAACAGAAGAAGTATTCATAGGCCCACAAATATCAGCACGAATTAATTGCGGTACCTTAGAAGCTCGCCACAAGTCACCATCTGGAAACGGAGTCTGATGTTGTTTCCCAGCCTAACAGGCGCCACACACATCATGATGTTGAGTCTGAATGTCAGGTAGACAAGCTACAAGTCCCTCCCGAGCAAGCTGTGAGAGATAGTGCACATTTAAGTGCCCATACCGCTGATGCCATAAACTGGTGATAGCAGAGTTTTTGGCTGCCATGGCTAACTCCGGAGAATCACCTGTGTCCACAAGCCTATAGAGACTATGATCCTCAATACCGACAGCTACGGCAATGTGAGTCTCCCAATCAACAATGGAACATTTGTGCACACTGAAAACCACATCCAGCTGAGGAGAATTCCGCATGATCTGACTGACTGATAGAAGGTTGAGTTCCATGCCAAGAACGTAGTACACATTGAGGAATATGAGATTCCTCTCGCCAGACTGAATCTGAACAATGCCCTTACCGACAACTGTGTATTCTTCGCCTCCTCCAAAACAACTGCGTCAGTGAATGGAGAGAAGTCTGTGAACCAGTCATGTCTATGAGTGAAATGTCGCGAAGCACCTAAATCTATGTACCAGGCAAAGGACTTAACATGGTCTGCAGGTCTTTTAGCCATAAAGGCGTAAAAGGCAAATTCCTTCTACTCAGTGTGCTCGGCAACATGTGCATTCTGCTGAGACCCTCCCTGCTTCTTTTGTTCAGAAGCCAAACGTGCACGACAATCCTTCTTCATGTCACCAAATTTGTGACAATAATTGCACTGAATATTCTTTTTTTTAGAGTTGTCCTGAGGCTGTCCTGAGCCTTTCTACTACAAAGGATAACCTTTCCCTTTGTTCTTAAACTGAGTTTTAGCTGCAAAGGCTTGCTCTGTAGAGGATGATGAACCAGTACTACCAAATTGTTGTTTCCAGCAGTCCTGCTGCAGGAGGATAGTGCAAAGTTCTGGAAACTTCAGGTCAACATTAGTAGACGTAATGTTGAGAGTCTCTATGAAATGTTCATAAGACTTAGGTAGGCTCTTCAGAGTGATCACGACCATGTCTTCTTCCTCCATTTTCCGACCAATAGCCTCCAATTGATCTTAGATCTCCTAGATTTTGTTCAGGTGCGCCTGCAATGTTGTCTTCTCATCCATGACAATAGAAAACATGTTTTTCAAGAAAAACGCATGGCTTTTGTCAGAAATTTCATGCAAACCCTTCAAGTGATCCCAAATCTCCTTCACTGATTTTCCAAGTGGGATTTGAGGTAGCTGATCATCAGTTACTGAAAGTTTGATAAGCATCACCGCTTCACGATTCTAATCATCAAACTTCTCCTGGGCTTTATCTGCAGTGGTGGGTCGAGTAACATTGCCCAGAATCATTTGATCAAGGCAGAGGTATTCAAAGATGGTCATCATCCGCTACGACCAGGTGTTATAATTTCTGCCATTGAATCTTTGACTGCCTTCCAACAAAATGTTGGTCAAACTCACCATCTTCATGCTTTTCGAGGCACGAAAAATGAAGTACTGAGAAGAGGCAGATGCACAAAACTTCAGGCACGAGTTTCAATACTCTGGGGCAAGTACTGGCACAAAAAACAATGAAAATCCATTGGCACAAATTTCGAGGCAAATCCATAGGCTCAAAAAACCCAGAAAGAATATGCAATCGAAAAAAAATTCTGCCTTGAAACAGAGGGCCAAAACCCAAGACAAAAATTTCAGAACTATAGGTGCCGCCATGAATAAACACCAGAAAGCTTCAAAAACCAGAAATCTGCCAAAAATCTATAGCTAGAAATCAGCTCAATCTGTCAAAAGAAAAAACGCATCTTTGAAAAACGCATGCAAGGATCTCTTTCTTCAAAAAATGCGCCCAAGAGAAACACACCGCACGATCAAAAAACACCAAAAATCGTGCCAAAAAGAAAACGAAATCCTCCAAAAATCGTGAGCAAAAATACGCCAACTAAGACCATAGATCGTGCACAAAAAGAAAACACCAGGAAAGGGTTTTAAAACGCGTTTTTGAAAGCAAGAAATCGTGCCCCAAAAATCACGATTTTCCTTTTCACAAGGTTGCGTGATTTTGAGAGAACAGAAAACGCAATTGAGATCAAAAAACCCACAAAAAAAATTCTTCAAAAATTTCAGACACAAGCCCTCGAATTTTCAAAGCACAAGGATCTTGAAAAATGGCGCCCAGAATTAATTTCAAAAAAATTTAAACAAAATAATTTCAACAAGAAATTATCAATTTTTTGAAAAAACTTCCCTAAGCTCTGATACCATATTATGCTAAGTAATTGGTAAAAACTTGATTGATATTTACATTGAGCAAACGCTCAATAAATAAGATTTACAAATGTACAGAATTAGCAAGTTTCTAAATAGAAACTGCAGAAGATCGAAGAAACGATCTTATCTAATATAATACAACATATTGAGCATTAATTAAATAATTATAAAATATTATGTTAATAGTCTACAGGTATGAAAGATCACCCAAGGGCATTAGATTGAATAATCTCGTCCAGAGGTTATTATCTAAGTTTCATTGGTTCAAGAGATCAAATAATTCAGAATTTTCAGAGAGGATATTGGCAGATCAGAAGTTAAATGGTTGTTGATTATTGCTGATCATTCCAACAAAGGCTAGAACGTGTGGTTTCAACAGGGCCATACATTTCATTGTTGGTTGTAAAAGCTACAGCCAAGGGCGTGTGAATCCTAGGACCCAAATGCCTAGGGTTTGGGCTATATTTCACCTCATTTGCAGGCGTCCAAGGCAGAGTAACAATTGAGCAGCAGTTTGGAGGTGTTCTTTGGTGGCTATTCAAACCAAATTCAGACTTGCATTATTGCTTCATTGTATTACGGCTATAAATTGTGTTTCCTAAGACTATAAACAAATTTGATTTTTTTAATTTCATGCATTTGTTTGGAATTGATTTATTTGCACAATATCTATATTTCCTGTATTGGGGGCTATTACAATGGTATCAAAGCACAAAATTTCCTGCCATCATGTTGGGTGAATTAAAAAACAAAATATAAGCAGAGAAAAGATGGCTATAAATAGATCTATAATTGAGTTGATGCAAGAATTGTTTAATTTGATGAAGGACCTAGACATTAAAAGGGAGTATCTAAAGATAGTTACAAAACCAAAACATATGGAACCAAGTGTGAAAGAAAATGAGCAAGACTCCACATCAAAGAACTCAGGTGGATCTTGAAATTGCAATATACGAAGAAACAAGCACAAAGGGAGTGTTAGAAAAGAAGATGCTAGAATCAAAAACAAATGATGATGAAGTCGAAATTTCTAAAGCAGCTGTAGAGAAAGAGTACTTGAGTCCTCTTGAAGAAGATAACATAGAGCCTCCTTGTGAAGGAGAGGTAGAGCATGTGGATGATTGGCTTAAACCAAATGTTGAAAGTAACTTTCAAGCTTTTGATACTCCACTCTTTGAGATGAAAGCAAAGATATCTTATGATAACCCACTTTATGAGGTAGAGTTGCAGGATGATCTTGTTGAGAGACATGCATGAGAAAGGAGCCTCACTTGAAATTAATGAGGGTTTTGAGCACCCTGAAATTTTTGAATCAACAACTGTTGATGAGTTTTTTAATCATTTTGAAGATGTTAATTCAGTCTATGAGCATGGATTTTCAATTCATGAAACATACAGGTCTGATTTATAGGAAAGTTATGTTGGGGAGTATGCACTTGGGCAAAATGTTGAGTTTGAGCTTGCTCCAATTTTCAGTCGCTCCAATTTTCAGTCCAACAACTGAAGGTAAGAAATTTGACCATCTTTCGGTTTATAATCCAAGGCATGAGAGTGGAGAATTGAATATTTTTATTTTGTCATTACAAAGAGGTCTTCATCAAAAGATGCATCACAAGAGAAATGATAGAATCCATGTATGTTTACACATGAGAGTATGGGATCTAGGGGCTCCATTACGCTATTGGGAATCAAGAATAAAGGACTGTCCTCCACGCAAGAATCACAGTTTGCAAGTTAGGACAGCAGCAGATCTCTCATCTTGTGGCAATGAGTTCACTTTTTGGGTCAGCCTTGCATGATATGTAATTTGGCATCTAGTATGAGAGGAATCATTAGGATAACAACTCCAAAAAAACCTTATAGCACCAGGATCATGAAGGATGTTTCCCAATTGATTGCGGAGAATTCTCAAAGGTCGGATCATTTCTGCAGTCCATTCTCTGTTAAGGTCATAATCAAAATGATGAAAGATAATGTGATATCCCTCAATCTGTGTTCTTCTCCAACTAGCATTGGTAGGGAATTTAATATCATGTTGTTTGGATTGGATGTATCTTATTGAACAGATGATTTCAGAAACCATGAGATTACCTTTTGGGAAGATACTTCATTATGATAATGTTTGGTTTGTATCAGTCACTCTCTTGAAGAGGATAATGAATAAGAAATTCATGATTTCCATTTCCCAACCTGCTGATCTTCATTCATTTTTAGTGGATGAAAAAATATTTCCCTTACAAGCTTGGCAGAGTTTCAGCAGTATCCAGCGTATTGTGGAAGAGTTTCAAGTCATAGTTCATTGGTTTCTAACTTCCACATTGGTGATCAATTGATATTGCAATCATTTCATGTTGCTAACCTTCATATTTTCAGATGTTACATTGATGATTGCAGCTGATAGCATGAATTTGTGTGCACAGGACTGCCTTCATAGCACTTGGAGGTTTAGTATTAATGAGGTGTTATCAGTCTATGATAGCGGAAGCATTCCCAGAATAGCTATGAATCCAATTTTCAGATTTATCGCTGTTGTCATCATTTGTATCAGCCACTTAAAAGGGGGATGTGTGATTGTTGATGGTAATTTGAGGAACTATGATCTTCCTTCCAATTTTCGTGCGTATGGTGATATAAAAATTTGGAATCCGGGAATATATATGATTGGTGGAATTGCTTCATGATGTAACAAATTTGCAGCCGATGATTGTATCAAAGTGGAGCAATTGAGTCATGGAGAAGCTATATTCCTCATATTGATTTGGGATCCTAGTATTAGGTCAGGGCTTACTGATGCATTCCATAGTGTGTACATTATGCGGTGTGCATATAGTTTTACTTTCAGCCCATTCACATTTGATTTGACTATGTTGCAAAAAAACAAAAGTATGAGATGGAAGGTTGGTGCGAGGTGTTTCCTTCTATAGAAGGAGACAAATCTTACAAGTATTCTGAGTTGCTTCTACAAGATAATCATGTTGTTGGGATACATGATATGGGAGCAGAGTTTGAGCGGTTTGAAATTCCTAGTGTAGTCAAAATAGTGTTGCAGGTGCCATCAGGAATCAGAAATGGAAAATTCCAAATTTGTCCATGGGATCCAGGTGGAGTACACCCATGGAGGGTTATGATACATGAAGATTATTACAATTACTTGCTTCACCATCTTCAGCTTGGTGAGGATTATATTAGAGTCGCACAACGAAGGTCGGCAGGTGTTGAGTATGGCAGACTTTCAGATGGGATGTGGACTTTAGGATCCACTATGCTTGGTAGTTTGCTTCTATTTCAGACAATGATTGACAGAGCTGTCGAGTTTGGCTCTATCATTATCCAGTGGTTGCAATGGAGTTTTGGTAGAACATTTTACAGACTGATTTGGGATCCCGGCATTCAGGAGACTAGCCTGGTTGTTCAAGTGAGGATTGCTTGGGGACAAGCAATCTTGCAGAGGGCGGACTGTACTGTTCCCCTTTTTCTAGATCAGTATCTTTCTAGTGGTTAGTCTACTATTGGGTCCCTGTAGGCTAATGAGATGTTTAGGGGACCCTTTTGAGGGTAATCAATGGTTCCTCAACGGGCTTTTGATGTTTATCTCAATATTATTTTGCTTAGTGACTCAGTGTTTTGGTGGTGGGCCTTTTGGAGGTCATCTTGGTCAATTTCTCCCGCACTTACTATTTATAGTAATTCACTTGGTCATATTGCTTATAGTTTCTATTTATAGTAAGTCATACCTAGACCAATCATCATCATGCCTTCATCTAGAAAATGTGATTGGATCACTCTTTGAGCTAGTGTCGGTTAATTAATGGGGAGTTAATGATTTAATTATATTATTAAAGTTAATTGACTATAATAATATTATTATTTAATGATGACTTTATTATAAGTTGATATAAGGGGTTAAATGGCAATTAATAAAGTATTGTATTTAATGATGCTTTATTAATTATTATATTAAAAAGCCAAATGTATTAAAAGCATCAAAAGCAAATATTTTATTTAATGATTATTTGGCCAAGCGAGGATTTGGAGTGTATAAAGCTAAAAAACATTTGCTTTTTCATTATTATTGATTATTTCGTTGGAACTTGTGCAATTTGAAGAAACTAAGCAAGGGTTTGCTAGTTTTGGAGATTGAAGCTCTTTTGAGGACAAAATCCCTCGAAAAGAATAGTGTGTATAGGTGTGAAAGATCACCCAAGGACATTAGATTGAATAATCTCATCCAGAGGTTATTATCTAAGCTTCATTGGTTCAAGAAATCAAATAATTCAGAATTTTTAGAGAGGATATTGGCAAATCAGAAGTTAAATGGCTGTTGATTATTGCTGATCATTCCAACAAAGGCTGGCACGTGTGGTTTCAGCAGGGCCATACATTTCATTGCTGGTCGTACAAGCTACAGCCAAGGGCATGTGAATCCTAGGACCCAAACACCTAAGGTTTGGGTTATATTTCACCTCATTTGCAGGCGTCCAGGGCAGAGTAACAATTGAGCAGCAGTTTGGAGGTGTTCTTTGGTGGCTATCAAGAGAGGCTGATCAAACCAAATTCAGACTTGCATTATTGCTTCATTGTATTACAGGTATGAATTGAGTGTGTTTCCTAAGACTACAAACAAATCTGATTTTTTTAATTTCATGCATTTGTTTGGAATTGGTTTATTTGCACAAAATCTATGTTTCCTGTATTGCCTGGCAAACCCCAATTAAATCAAGAAAAAAAAACATTTAAAACGATTAAACTTCGAAGGGGATTATTACAAATTTATAATGTGGGTCACTTCATGAGTAGAAAAATGAAATTAAATAAAGGAAAATTAAATAATTCTCTCAAAGAAGGATATAAAAGAATTGAGAGCCAAAAATAAATTCATTCTTGACTTGTTATTTTCTTGGAGAGCTTTGAGAGCTTCTGCTTTTGGTTCAACAAACCCTAGGACAAAAACCTTGGGCTTCTTTGGTTGATTGGATAAAAACCATTTCAGCCAACCTTGGTGGATTCAACCAAAATTCACAGGTGAGCAGATTTGCGGAAGATTGTGTGAGAAATTGTTGAAAATAATCATCTTTCCAAAGGACACAAATATACAGGTTTGCCATGCGTGCAGGTACAAATTTATTAAATTTACAAGCACACAATAAATTTGTGTGCAGTGTGTGCAAGAGTGAATATATCAGAAAATATTTGTGTGTGTGTGTAAGAGTGAAGATATCAGAAAATATTTGTGTGTGTGTGCAAGTGATGAGGAAACAGGAGTTTTTGGTGCTATGTGCACTGTGAAAGAAGGAATTAAATATTATATTTTAATTCCAACTAAGGTTTTACCCCAGCTGTACCACATTAAGACTCCCCCAAAGGGAGGAGTCGTACCATATTGGAGGCTTGTTTAAATAAGGAAATGCAAATTTCTGAAGTTGTGAAGACTTCGCACCTCCTACGTGGCCTCTAAAGGGGTCCCCCAAGGCTGGTGCCACTTCCTTAGGGTGCATTGGAGCTTATATTAGCTGTTGTTCAAGCCTTTTGTTCCACCATACAGTGATATGGAGAGTCGTACTATGCTGGAAACGGGCCATACAGCCATAAGGAGAACAAAGATAATTTGTGATTGGAGTTTGACTATTCAGACTTTCAGGTCAGCAAGTTAATATTTAAATATTGAAGTTTTTATCAAGGTCAAACAGCTTTATACAATTTTGTGAATATATACTTTTGTAACAGCGGTTTATAGAATCGAGGAAAAATTATCAGTGCATTACCTTATGCAATAACTTTGTGTATTTAAGGTGAATATAAATATTTGAATCTATAGAGTTCATGCTATGATTATTGTAATCATATTCCTCAAACAAATTGCATAAACACAATCTGAACAGCTGCATACCAACCATTTGATGAAATGTCTGTCTTGGGAAAATTGCAACAACAAAAAAAATGTTTTAAAATTCAACCCAGCTTATTACACATCTTCTCAATTTCATTCAGTTTTCTACATACAAGGTATCAGTATGGACAAGCATTTGGAAGTTGATTGTTATGCCCCTACCCCTATAGTGTGTATAGTGTTGTGAGTAGTCGGCTTGTGGCTACCTTAACTCTTAATTAAGTCATATTATTATTATTAGATTGTTATTTAGTTATTTAGGTCGGCTTAAGGCTTATATAGGGTTATCTAGGTCAGCCTAGGTGATATCCTAGGCATAAGTATGGTATATGTAGGAGGTATAGGTAGGTTATTATCATCATGTTGAGTATTGACTTCTTATTGAAGATTATTGGAGGTATCCCCCTCAAAGTGGATTAAGAGGTTTCCCCCTCGAAGTGGCATATTATTATCAAGTATTCGCATCATATTTCATATTATATTCTTCTTGTGCAAGTTATTTCATTACATTGATTACCCAAAGTTAATTGTATTGCATGATCTTTTGAAAGTTGAAGTGATAATCCTTAATGTTTTACAAATACCTAAGAGCGTTTCAAGGATTAATTGTAAGTCCAAGGATGCAGCTAACTCCACCATTTTTGTCATCTCTACAACACGAAGTTGAGCCATGATCCCATGAGGACCCATTTTTAGTAATGTATGCTTACAATGTGAACTAACAATTTGAGTGGGTTTTGTTGTAATGCCTTTCAAGGTATACTATTGCCTATTAAATGTGAATTGCATCCACATTTTTGTGAAATCCAATAGCATGGGTTCCACTATGTGAAGCCACTAAGCTCCCAAAACTATCACAACTACCTATGGAAACGCAAACATGTCAAATTTTAGATTGTATTCACCAATCAAAACCTTGACATTCTAAAATTTTCCCTTGCAAGCCAAAGCAATTCAATTAGCAAACATCACCTCAAAGTTGTTGCATGGAAACATATAACAAGTTACCTACTTGGCCACCCAAGGATCAATGAAGTTACGAGTGCTACCAAAGTTGATTAGAATGGTTAAGGATGCCCCTTGAAATATCCCAATAGCTTAATAGTTTGGGGCATTGCAATGCTTGCTTATGCATGCACAAATATTTAAAGAATAGAGTCATCACTCAAACCAATTGCTTCAAGTTGTTCCTCATCTATACTTTCTACTAGAGAGTCACATGTGGCAAACATAGAAGTTACCTCAATACCGAGTAAATATAGTTTTTGTTCTATACATTTATGACCATGCATATTTTTCATCACAATTGCAGCAAAGCCCATTCACTCTATGAGTTAGGTGCTTGATCAGTGTTGGTCGAGTGCCCTAATTTGGTGTTGATCAAAAAATTTGTGGACTTCAAACTTGCAATAGTTAATATGGACGGCATTGGGTAATATATTTATCCTCAACTAATTTAGAGAACCTAATAGCTTCCACTGGGGTAGTGGATTTAAACATTTTGACTTCAACATGAATGTCTTCCTATAGGCCATTGATAGAGCAATTTTTGAAAAAAGCATCTAGCCCACTTATCTAGTTTGCCAATTTTTCAAATTGTGTCTATCTTAATTTAGTCAATGCTCTAGTAAAGTCCTTGTCTTCACTCGGGCCCAAGCGAGTGAATAGGTATTCAAAAAAATTATCCCATGTGAGTGCAATATATGTTTTTTCCAACCACTGATACTATTGAATGTTGGTGTAATATTTTATTGCACATCTTTTATTAAATTTACTTTGGTAATATGTTTCAACCCTAGGTAGCTAATAAGGACATGTCATCCTTGATTGAAGGTAATCAAGTGCCACCTTTGCCTCAGCATTCCTTGATTCATGGCAATTAGGTGCCACCTTTGTCTCATCAAGTGCCACTACTATCTCTACTTGTTGAGTTAGCTCCTCTCTTGACTGAATAGCTAATGAGAATGCAAATTCTATTCACTTGCATTGTCAATTTTTGCTTTTGAATAGATAATTGTGATTGTAACTAGTTCGATTGCCAAATGTCTTGTGTATGGTTTTTAGGGTCTATTTTAAAATCCCACAATGGATAGCTTCATGTTCTAGGTTGAACAAAGCTATGGGAAGTTTAAGCTGTAGAAATTTGATTGATGAAAAATACTACTCTACTTGATATAACCAATTTGCAAGGTCGTCACTATCAAAATTTATTGAAATTCAATTTAGGTGTACCTTGTGTCCCTCCATTACGCAATCCACTTGAGTGGTGTCCCTTGTTAGAACTGTGTCCCACAGATGACTTTCTACTCTATTGGAACTGTTGACTCATGATATTGTATTACCTAACTTGTCCAACTTGGACAGCCATTTGAGAATAGAAGGATATTTTGATTTCCTAATCCAACTTTTCCAAGAAAAGTTCCTATGATGAAGGATCCATCAACCATGTTGTGCAGTTTGGAACAAAACAATTCAATGACCCACTTCGCATTGTACTAATATGACCTCCGCTGCCCTAATATGCTTGGAACTATACAAATCTGCTTGAATCTACCAATCTCTACTCAAATATGCCTAGATCTGTTCATGACTAGAGTGTAATCAGGAAATTTCTAAGCTAAGCTGTGCCTGGTCTGTAAGCTTCCTAATATAATTATCTTGTTCACAAATAGTGAATTGGCACAATATTTCAAAGTTCATAGCTGCACTATCCTATCTCCGAGGTACAAAGAGAGTAACTTCCTAAAGCTAATTGCTTACCAATGCACCACACAATGGCTTCCTGCAGCAAATTTTCTTTTAATCCTAAAGCCTCTTCCAATATACCCAAAGGTACACGGAAGCTCAAGTCTATCCCAAATTGCTTACCAAATTGAGGTCTAGATATTAGTGAGTCCTTTCCCACCTCACTTCACAAGCCAAAATGTGTTTGGCCAATAATGACAACTCTTTATAATATTTTAGAATCCCCAACATACGGTTTCTAACCTCAACCACTCCTACATAAAGAAAGTTGACAAAAACTTTTAATACCCTACTACTTTCACCACTTTCTAATCACCAAGATCTCGTGAGGATGAGATGAGACCATTCAGGGGTAGTTGCAATAGACCATTAAAATGTTGCTTCTATTGCAGAAAGCAGTCCTGGAAAGAGCTTTGATTCCATTTGTCATGATCTTACCTGCAAAAGATGATCAAACACAAAGAATAGTTGCAAATATGCTTATATTCATGAATCAAATACAAGTATCATGGGCCTCTTAGAGGGGCAACCTCCGTAAGAGAAAAAACTCTGATACAAAATATAATTCTAGATGATCCTGTCTTCATAAAAACACCAATATATAAGCATCACAA
Source organism: Sequoiadendron giganteum (assembly GCA_007115665.2). NCBI lineage: Eukaryota > Viridiplantae > Streptophyta > Pinopsida > Cupressales > Cupressaceae > Sequoiadendron > Sequoiadendron giganteum. The sequence continues at coordinate 13,150,847 of CM021107.1, forward strand.
AATGTGACTTATGACATAAAATCCACGATTCCACACACTTAATATGAACTAATTACACCATTACAACTTCATGTGATGCGTGGATAAATCCACATGATGCAATATTAATTAAATAATTAAACTATGATTATTACAATGCTCTTAATAATTATATAAGGTTCGGACATAAAGGTCCTAACACAAATAATCTTAGAACACCTAAATGTCCATTGATATGTGTACAATGTGCTTTCTAAAAAATAATACCCTAACCAAAGTACGAAACAGAAAACAGTGGCCCAAAGCACTTCACAAGTAAGGCTATGATTCACATAGATCCGGTATAATTGATTATAGCCTATCCTATTACACAACTGGATTGGGACCGATGCTTACACACTTTTTAATTGGAACTGGTTCTATGATTTGGGGGCCAAATTTTTCCCCAAGGGATCCTATGGAATAATTTTAATCTGCAATTTATAACAAAGACTGTAGCTGAAAGTGACTCTGAATCTTTAATTTATACAAACAGGAATTCTCAGGCAACATGTCAAACAGAAATTGTACGAGTTTTGTCTTCTAACTAATATTTGTCTTGCTTTTATTTGTATGTCTCCGATATATAACAGGACTGGACTATGCCAGGCTACTGTTTATCCTGATTCTGTATTGTTGAGAACTGGTATAAATTACCAAATCTACAATTAGGCTTCTAAAAACATGAGGCTGGTACTGCACAATCTGATATCACAGTATAGTTCAACTGCTGGGCATCTTCACCCAACCATCTCTGTCAGACAATGCAAAATCATTTAATGTCATTTTAGGTGCAAATTGCAAAAACAATTGTACATGTGACAAGATCAAGAGTTCTATTGAGGAGACCAAACCTCTATAGATGTGTCGTGTCCAGCTCGAATAATATACACAGGCCAGTAACCATCTTTACGTGGTGCCGGATTGCCTCCTGGATGCCGAGAAAGTATCTGTACAAAATGTCACAAGTAGTCAGAAAATCTCTCGCTGAAAAACAGACGCACAAAAACACAATGACATAAACATAGAATGTAATAATTTGCCTGGATAAAATTCATTACACAAAGGTAAAGGGGACCTGTATGGATGTGTCGAGTCCATTTAGGCATTCAGCGGAGAAGAGCCTTAATCGCCCTTGAACTTCTGTGATAAAAATATCACTCCTCTTAGCCACATTGTAAAATCTGTAAATAAAGCAAACAGTAAAACATGATAAACTGGGTTTATACGTAATTAAAGGACCAGGTTAGGGTGTACGATTAAGAGATTAGGATGTCCACAATAAAGATTTAAGTTATTACTGGTGACGACGTCCGCAACTGATATGACTTGGTACTGGTTGAAATGACATTACACTAAACCCATTCGAACAAATCAAAAAATAATACCATGATTAGCATATTGCTTCAGATAAACTAACCAAAAAAGGAAAAAACTCACAAGAAACAGAAATTCGGAAAAGTAGACGGATATGCATTCCAAGCAATTTGATTACGGATAACATCTAGAGTTTTAGTGTTTAGGATTTTAGGGTTTAAGGCATAAAAATCTTACCTCATAATTCCAGAGAGTTGATACAATGAGCTTTCATGTACATCCCATTTCCATTTACCTCGCGTTAAAACAATCCCAATGCTTGGTTTTTTCTGTACCCAAATTCACAAAATGGCTAAACAACTCACACAGTAAAATCCAACCAAAAATAATTGGAATTGGGTATTAAGGAAACAATTGAATTAAACGAGACCTGCATTGAGAGTAGGCGTTGGAGCTCCAAAGACAACCATTCGGAGTTATGGTCACCATATGTACAGTCCACATCACTGTCTCTGTCTTTAGTCATTGATGAATTATTATGCTGGTTTTGTATGATGCATGACCTATAATTTCTGTGTTTTTTATTCGGATTGACATGGGAGAAATTTAGATTATGCAATGGATTGTGAGCAGACTTGGAATTATGCAGTGGATTGTAAAAAGGAACATTGTAGACATGTAAACTTTGATGACTGAGAGTAAACATGATTCAACAGCAAATGAAGATACTTCGATTATGACCGTTGTCTCTATTGTTGCACATTTTATGGATTGTTTCAATTATCTTATGATATATTGGGTTTTATCGGCAACGGTATACTAGATTGGTATGTTGTTTTTCTGCTTTGAATTGGGGTGGATATAATCGGGGCCTAAATCTGATGGCCGTACAGTTGTATTATGATAGTTTTTTTCATAAAGTGTAATAGGGGAGAGGAGGGGAGAGGATCCACTAGATGTGCACTCTTACTTTGTTTTTTTAATTATTTTATTTGGAAATTTCAAATCACCTAATTTTTTTACAGCAGCTTATTTGACAAGTCTCGGTTTATAACTTTCATTTCAGGGTCATATCATCAAATATGATGTCACATCAACATGGCTTTTGTCAAGGTGTCCAAAAAGACCCCCAAAAAAAAGGAAACCAATACTTGTGCATTCATATCATGGGTAATTGAGCGCTGATGTGGCATCACATGATTGATTGTTTTTTAGATCAAAAGAATACATAAAATACGTCAAAATAAAGTACAAGATTATTTTATATATAATGAAGTGTCTTACTATTTGATAATGACAAAATTTAGGTCTTGGATAGAATGGTATTCTATATTGAATGCTTGATGTATAAAGACTTTTTAACAGATAAATAAATAAGAAATCACTTCTTTTTTTAAATATAAAATCGAATAGATTAATATATCAAAGTTCAATTTGTATGTCAATGGTTTTATTGATGTTAATATTGAAGTTTAAATATTATAAAGTATATTTATAATTTAAATACAAATGCATAAAAAAATTATTTATGAATGTTAATTAGTTTAAAACTTAACACATTAAGAACATCATTATTAATGTATAAATTGACATCCAACAATATGAATATGATAAAAAAGCAAATAACATCGTTAGAAAAATTAATTAAAACAACTTCATTTTATTTATAATTAAAAAATATCTTTGAATAATAATAAGTTCAGTACTTATATGAATCACACCACTTGGAAAGGTCACTCTCACCTTGTGAAGATTTCAATGGTATTGGTCTCATAACTATAGCAAACTTTGTAGGAGCTATGTAAAAACATAGTATGTGCTTACTCGTAGAAAAGCCTTGGCTAGGACAATCCTGAGTGTACCTATACCTCGAGTTAGACACGCTTGTGTCTTCCTTCTCCAATGCCCATAACCCACCAAACCACTTTATTCTTCCTTGAGTGATCATCATGCCTCATTTCCAAGTCTTACATAAATTATTTATATAAGCCTTAAGGGGTGGGTGATTTTCAAACCAGCACAGCCTTTCACAAAGGTTGTCTTTAATTATTTAATAAATACAATTATTACTCCCTTTTAAAAGAGTTTTCATAAATATTTTTCATTAATCTCCATTTTAACCAAAGGATCATATTAACCTTTATTTTTTTATATCTTTGTAATGCTTTCATAACTTTCTTTTCACTTTGGAAAAAAGTCATAACAATAGACTCCTTTTTCAAGAGGATGGATAGATTAGCCAAATTAATAGACTTTTTTTTATCAATATTCGTATAAAAAAGATTCAAGATCAACAAGAGATGCATTGCATATATTGTTGAAATTGTATTTGGAGTGAAGGTTTGTAGCTATTAGATTGCATAAATAGTGTATTATTATAATAACTAGTTATTTTTTGCACAAAAGTGATGGAGTCATATTAGATAATAACACATTATTATAATATGTGAACTATTGTTTGTAGACAACTTATTTTTTGACACAAAAGCAATGAAACAAGATTAGATGGTGAATATAACATTACCTAATGTTTGAATCAATAATTAACAAATAGTTATTCATATGTGAATTCATGATTGAAATTAAATTTTATGTTGATGACAATGATAATGAAATTAAATTTAATGGTGATTATAGTGATAATGGGATTGTATTAATCATGCATAACTATACTTAGTGTAAGTATTTTTCTATAGAATCAATAAATTAAGTGGAGTTATTGGAGGTAAGTTAGAAATATTATATGTGTACTTTGACCTCTACGAAATGCACTCAAAGCTCTTTGGATTGGATCTACACCTTTAACGTCCAAAATGTATACAAATTTAATGAATGTCAAATAAATATCTATTTTTATTCAAAAAGTGGCCTCTACCTATGTATTTCATTCCTCATGTTTCAAAAAACCTTACCATATGTATTACTTTTTTTGCTTGTTGTGAAGATGTTATGCAAATATGTCTTAATGAGTAGGGTAAGTAAATTTGAAGTGTACATTAATGAAGGTTATATGATATTCTTTTAATGATCTTTAAAAAACCTAATCAATGTTATTCCATTTAATTGTTTGGGTTTTATTGCTTATAGGCCAATTTTTAAATTTATTTTTTCTTAAATACATACTTGTAAATCAATAAATATTTAAATAAATAAATATTTCTTTGTTTATTTTTTAAAGAAAATGTTCCATTGATCAATTAGAGGTAGAAAGAATAGAAACCAATCCAAGAAAATGAGATGAATAAATACAATTAGTTATACACCTCCTAGTGAAGAGGAGTCAACCTGGAGTGCTCTAGAAAAGATCAAAGATTAAACATTACATTCAGTAGGAGGATTTTTTGTACTTTTATTCCTTAAATTTTTAACCCAAGCAAAGCCTTAATCAACAAGAGAGTTCAAAGATTTGGGAATGTAGTACCAATGTAGTTGATCATTTTTTCAAAATATATCTAGTTTGAATCATCAAAAGCTTTATCTAAATGGATCAACTACCTCAATGCTAGAGAAGAACTATATGATCAACTTGGAGTCCCCATAGGCCAAGAGAATCTTGATATTTTCTTTAGCTACTAAAGAGAATTTGACCTTACACCCTATCAATTCAGCAATATTATTAGAATTTTGTCTTAGGTTCATACAAAATTCCAAAGAATTATGGTAGGTCCAGTCCAAAGCACTTCACTAGTAGTGGAAACACCCATATTAGCTTTCAAAGCACCATCAAAGAGGGTTAGATATGGATGAGTTAAAAAATTTTAGAGGTTTCATGAGAAGATTGAGTTCAACTTTAGAGAGGATGGTTGATTTTTCCTTCTTTTTTGAAATGGATCATGGAATTTTCAATCATGGCATGTTGAATCCTTTGCATTAGATCTTTCCTTTGGATGGATTTGTCTTCAAAGATTATATTATTCCTATCTAACCAAATATTTTGAATGCAAAAGAAGTGAATAGAACACCATAAGAACTTGATGATAGCTTTACCTTTTAAATATTTGTTATAGCATTTATTCCATTTGGTGATGTAGGTGCCCATATTTAATCTATTTTTGAAGCAGACACCAAAGTAAAGAGTAATCTAGAGATATAGGTTATGGATGCTTTGTCATAGTCGAAGAAGAGATAGTCTTGGCTTTCACTACCTTTGAAGAATTTCAAGCATATATGAGGGCATAAGATGCATCTTTTTACAAGATTACAAGTATTTGTCAAACCCCCTAAAGCATTAATCAAGAAATGGAGATGAATTTTAGCACAAATTAATAAAAAAAGTATTATACTAATTTATTGAAAAAATTTACAACTTGATTGTACAATAACATAATTCAAAATATAAGTATATTCAATCCCACCAAGAATTTTTGATTGAACTCTTGCATGAGTGCTTACAAAATATTCTTATGACCAATCCTATCATACATAATAAAATAACCTCTATCTCATCATAATCATAGAATAATGGGCCAAACACAATAAACAACATAAACTATAGTTCTCACTTAATATTTTTTATAAGAAATTTGATGGAAGAATCACTACTTGGAATTCCATCTTACATGTCACCTTAGAATTTATATTGAATGTCTCCATAATGAAATTTGTAGAGTCTAAACTAATGTATTGTAAACTTGGTAGAACCTACACAATTCAGAGGTTTATCTGACTAAACAATCCACTCAACATTGTAAAGACTACATTAAAATTTCAACCTAAGGTTTGTAAACTTGTGATGGTGCAACATTGTATATGCCTTCAGAGACTCAAAACCACCTAAGTTATCCCATTCAAGATATTCTACTTGTTGAAAGCTCATAGAATTGCAAAATAGTAAAAGAAACAAACCAGAACTAATAGCTACGGGTACCTACAACTTAAATTGTAACTGAACTGTTGCTAATAAGATATTATTGAATCAACTCAAAACTGATCAAAACTAACAACTCAGCTAATTTAACCTTTGGAGTACTATTGGTTAACTAATACATGCATGTTCATGAACATTCATTACCAATAAACAAAGTATGAGATTCTAGTTTAACTTGCATATAGCTAATGAAGTAATGATAAACATAAAATAACTTATTTAAACAAAGATAAACAACTAGAAAATAAAGTGAAAAATAGTTACCTTGAGTGGCTTGCTCAAGTGGTTGTTCTCACTTAACTGAAACCAAATCTAACTAACAAATTCTATGCATCCATTTGAAATTGACTTCATTCATTGCATATCATGAAAGATTACATAAGATCTTCTTCACAGATTGTATTCAATGAAAATCATTATGAATATCCATCATGTCTTGAAATTGAAAATAATTGATAATGAAAGATTGAAAAAAAAAACCAACTTATCTAAGGACTCAACCATCGACTATATACAAGCTCAAGGGAGTTTTATTCTAAGAAAAAACTAACTATAACCATTAACTTCCACTCCTAGATATCATAGTGTATAGTTAAGATTGAATTATTCAAACTATAATTGAAGAGAAAGAAGAATCCTAATAGAACTGAAACTTTGTAAAACAGGTTTGCATGTAAAACACACAAAGCATTTGTCAAAATCCTATTAGTAAAGGATTCCTTTTCCGATGCTTATTAACTTGTTATAATGATGCACATTCAATCTCCATCAGGTGTCTTTAAACAATAATTATCACATTTAGCTTAATCTAGAACTCCCATGTTTTGTTGTCCCAGTCTTCCTTCTGTTGTGAGTTCAGCTTCCAACTGCTATATGCTACAGTTCCTTCTTAGCTGAAAAAAGGTTAATTCACAAAGCATGTACACAAGACTAACTACCATAATTAAAACATAGAATTCCATCCGCATTTCATGCACACTCACATAGAAACCATGCAATACTATTATTTCATAACCATATTTCCATCATTATAATTTAGGTACAAGTCTACATAATGAAAAGATAGCATAATATAGGAGTATTGTTTGAAAGGTATATCTAAAAGTGTCTAAAAGTATACATGAAAGTAGCAAAAAATAAGCTAATAACTAGACCCATCATTCCCCCCAACTAGACTTTTGCTTGTCCCCAAGAAAAACACTAGGGATATTGATTATACTACAAGGTGATCTGCCTCAGGTCCATAGCAACATCAACTCCTTGGGTCTTTTTCAAGTAAAAACCTATGTATGCTACAAGTTGCCTCATTTTGGTATTCTCAACTCTCTCACATTCCTCACCTTGTCCTTTTATTCAAAGCTTTGTACTAACTCTTCCAAATGTTTGATTTTATCCAAGGCTTCTTGAAGCTCCTTCCTAACATCTCTTTCCTCTATATACATCTCCTTTGTATCCATAAACTACTCATTACCTCCCTCTTCATATTCATCACAGGTAAAACTATCTAGGGTTTCCTTTTGTGTTTTCTTAACAGTAAACACATCTTCTGATTCTGAATTAGAATTTGTTAACATACATCTCTTCCTTTTCACTAGTATATTTACATTACCGAGGATATCTCCCTTTCCTTCAGAGTCTGTCTCAACTAATGTGACATCTTCCTCCTATTGTTCTTTGATCCTTTCCTCTTCTTCAGGTTTTTCTATATTTCCCCTCATGACATCTTGTCTCTTTAATCTGCCTAAACATCTAGGTGTAGATGTATCCTCAATATTCTTCTTCTCCTTTTGAACACCCTTCTTCTTTGGAACATCCTCTTTCTTCTTTTGAATGTCCTTCTTCTTCTCTTTTCTTTTAGAAGGTGTGCAAGATGTGGATGTATTGCCTCTCCTGCTCTTGAGTTTTTGTGATTTTGAAGAAGATGGAATTTCCTCAATTACAGGTGGCCTAAACTCTGGCTCATTATGTTCCTCATGCTCACCTTGTCTATGGGTAGGTGAAGCTGTAGGTGAGACATGAGGGCTTTCTCTAACAGGATCATCTTGTGGTTCTACATTCTTAGGTACCACGGGTGCATCCAGTAAATTATTAATGTTTTTTATACTCCTTAAAATATTTCCAATTTACTTGTGGGTATTGAATCCTCAAACTTCTTTTTATTAGTAAAGTAATCAAACAGTGTTGTGATAAGGAAGTGTCATTTTGTTTTCTTTGATACTCTGATGCCATCCTTTTCAATAAATTATAAAGAATGTTTGGCACATTTACCAACTTATTGTGTCGAAGGTGACCGAGTAATTTAAAATATACTGCATGCAAGAGATTTTGCCTACCATCATAGACCTGAGATATCTAACAATGTAGGAAGTGCAATTAGCCCATAACCAAGGAAGAGAGAGTCTCTTTGTACCTTGTGAAGATGAGTCCAAATCCTCTCCTCGTTCACAGAATTCCTCCCTAGCTGCAACTGCATCTACACGTGCTGGAAACTCTACCCCAGTTCTAGGTAACCTAATAACTTGTGTTATAGTGACGTCAGATGCATTCATTGATAATCCCTTCACCATTGCTTCATCATACTCAAGTGTAGCTGCAAACTTTTTTGTCATGTCATCATTGAATTTTATTAATTTTAGGAAATAATCAAGCCAATCGACCCTGGTAAAAATGGGTAGAACCATTGCATCTTCCAGAATTTTCTTATGAGTCGATGACTCCTTCTGATGGCATTGCCTCCCATTAATACTTACTCTTCTCTGCTCAATGTTTTCAATTCATTCTTGAAAATTTAGCTCAATTCACTCCACCACCTTCAAAACCCTTCTCCTTCTTGTTGTTTCCTCATATAATTTTACTGCCATACCATAACTGCAACTCCCCTTCTTTGTGTTTACTCAATTTGAGCTCACAAATAGGTTCTAGGTTTGACTCTGGTTTGGACTTAGCTCAAGTTCTTAGGACTGGAAATTTGGAAATTGGAAAGATCACAAACAACACAGTGTGAGGATCAATTGCAAGCACATTTAAGCCTTTAGCCTAAGGTGGTAAAAGAGGGTTTGAATGATTCATTTTATGATAATGTTCTTGTTCAGGAGACTCAAAATGTTGATACTTTTTCTTTCATATCAGTTTATTCAATGTTGTTGCTTATCATTCTACTAGTTAGTTATATATGGTTGGTAGATGCGATAATGAATATTGATGGGTATCTAATTGATTGTATCACCTATGCTATCTCATTCTTCGTCATGTTTATGATGAGTCGGATGATCAAAATTCCGATAGGGTGGATAGATGATACTAGGTAAGTGAGGCAACAATGTCCTCATTTAAATTCTATGTAAAAATAGACTTTTGGTGGTCCAAAAGCTTCTCAATTGGGAGGTATGATCAAAGAGGATCCAAAAGACCAAAAAATTCACAGTCTCAAAATTTGACGAAGTTGGCATTATCACATAGATCTTGTTGAGAGCTTTCCAACAATATGTGGAATGTAAGAAACAGAGCTTGTTTGCTCCCAATGCAATTGGTCAAAGTTTGGTCAACATGAGGTCAAATCTGGTAAACGAAAAAAAAATAATGATCATGGAACATTTCTATACTAGTTCCATCACATAGAGCTCGACGAGAGCTTTTCGACGCATTTTGAATGGACCAAATTCGAGTCCATACGACCAAATTATGACTAGTCAAAGTTGTGGGTAAACTTGGTCAAAGTGGTGATGTGGCATTGCCAAAGCTTGACACTTGGCAGGACACATGGTGGATGACATGGAAGGAGTAGTGAGTTGGCACTAACATGGACCAACTAAGTGATAAAATATGAAATAAACCATATTTATTAAAGAAAGAGAAGTGTTTGATCTAAAAATTAAAACAAAGAGGATTTGGTGGGATTTGATCCCTTGACATGTGCCTTTAAATCCTCTTGCCTTGACCATTGCCCAAGATATAAGGGGAGCCCCTCCGTATATATAAATTTTAAAATAAGCATAAGAATTGTTTTATTTTATGTAAACCGTAAAATAAGGAGAGAAATAAGGGGAACAATAATAATTTAAATAAGCTCGTTTTCAAAAGATTTTTAAGGGCTCGATTATATGAGAGCCATTGAAATATTAAAATCTATTAAGCCCAAAAACCTTAAAATATTTTTTAAATATTTTCATTTTATTTTAAATCTAAAGGGGCTTAGAATAGGTGATTTAAGGGATTTTTAAAATATTATTGTTTTAACCCCATAACAGCATGTGATATTGTACGGGGTTATCTGAAGATTTCTTTGTAAATAGGGGATATTGAAAGATTACATGTTGTAAATGGGAGATATAGTTGATTATGTAAATCATATGGTTATTAACCATATTGAGTAAATGCAATTGTATAAAAGGGGGGATTTGTGCTCTTGGAAGCAATGAATTCATAGTGGAGAAACTTAGGCATTTTGGGAGGAATTTTTGAAGGCTAGTGTTTACACAATGACACTTGAATTTGTTATCCAAGATAGTGTCTTTAGGTGTTGAGATAGATTGTGAAGAATTTGAATGTAGGACTAAAGCTTGGATGGTGTATAGAAGCAGTTAAAGCTTGTCATCATTAATAAAGCAGTTCCTCATTGAGAAGTGAACCCGAAGACGTAGCCTGAACATATGGGTGAACTCCATTATCAAATTTCTTATTGTCTCTCTATTCTCTTTATTTTGTCTATTCTCTCTTATTCGTTTCAGTTTTAATTCCTACTTTGAATGTTAAATACAACATTTAAGTAATTAGATTATGTTATCAGGATAAACAAAGGATTAAGTGAACTCATTTTTTGTAATTTCAAAGGTTAAAATACATAACCACACAATTTTGTTTTTTGACTAGGATAAATCTATAATTATGAGCTAAATGCAAGTTATTTTGTAAACCTTTTAATTACATATCATTGTTAGCTTCATTGGTTTGCCATATTACTTCTAAAAATTATAATCTAAAAGGCCCACACCTTGGTAATACATGAGGACCAACAGGGCACCCATACACTCTATGATTGTGGATACAGTGTGGAGATACTAATCTCCCCAATTATTTTGAACTCCCAATTCTGGTACCTTGTCCTTAGGTCTCATAAAATCTATAATTTTCTTATGCAACCTACCATCTTCCACCCCCAAATGTGTTCTTTCTTCACAAAATGATTTTCAAACAATACAAATTAGATGTATCACAATGCTTATCCCAAACATGCATCCAACACTCGACAGGAAGGATATTTCCTTTTCCATCATCCATATGAATGTGGAGGGCCTTGTCCCACTTTCCTCTTCCCCCATACAGAAAGATATGACACAAGAATGAGTACCATATAAAATTGATGACTTTGCTACTTTTTTTTATTTTCGTTGTTTTATGTCGATTGCATTGGCAATGAAAGTAGAAAATTCAAACTCAATATTAACCATGGGATGTTGGATATTAGTAGCCATGTACATTAGAGGAATTAATATGCTTGTATGTGCATCTCCCCCCAAGACTTGGCACAGTGCATAGTAGGTTTTGATAAAATAGTCTTCAAAAGTATCCAAGTTGAAGGGCTCCATTTCATTGGTAGGTATTCTCAAAAATCTTCTATCAAAGCCCTTCAATATAAACCTTGGGAGCTAATGAACCCTAAAACTATTCTTGTCTTGCTGATATTTTTTTCTTGAACAGGTCAAAGTCAATAACCTTGTTGGAAAAAAACTTCAAATAAAAGACCTCTGAGATGAATGCTTTATCAATTTTGATTAATTCACCTCCATTTGAATCTCTAACTACCCTCACATTTTCATCACATTTTTCCGCTATATGTTTGACTCGATCTACATCCATGAATACATTAGGGACCACCAGCTTCCCCAAGTCATAGGTCCAAACATTAGAAAGGGGAGCCTTAGAAATTTTCTTGCCATACTAGTGCACAAACAATTCCCACCCAGTGAGAGGAAGTTCAACATCTCTGCATTCTGGAGTATTATCAACTAGATTCAATGTCATGCTAAGTCCATGGGCTCTGATATCCTTTTGGGTCGAACCAAGGAGTTAGACAATAAATCAGAGGGCCTTTTAGAGGTGGAGGATTGTTCCTTTGAACGACTCATGGTTTCAATTTAGGTCTAAAACTAGGGTTTTCTATGTAATAAATCCAAGGTTTCTTGACACCTTCAGATGATAATTAAGCTATACAAGCTTCCAACTAAAAACCCTAGGACTCAAATTTGATGACTTTCATAGAAATGTAATCACTTGAATTTCACTATTTTGAAAATCTTAATTCGTTGTGGAGAACATTGCAGCTTTGTAAATTCTTTCACTGAATGCTTTAGATTCCAAATGAGTTGAATTATAGGTCAATTTATAGAATTTATAGGAGTAATTACAATAAAAATCTGATAGAAAATCATCTTGTCTTCCATTTCTCTTAGTTCACATGAGATAGAGCCTCTAACTATTTGTTTCACAAGTTTGAACATGAACCATCAATTTCATGATGACATGACAAGATCTAATGGCTAGAGATGATTTGACCGATTTAAAAATATTTGGCATTCGTTGATAGATCTTTGACCAACCAAAAGGATCCATGAGGGATCACTTTACACATAATCAGAAGTGGGGTCATCAAAAAAAGTAAACTAAAAGTAGCTAACATCATCATGTAGTACACGTGGCAGCTTTTTGCAATTTTGTGACTTAAAAATAGAGTAGTCATAAAGGGTTGTGAACTCATATAATTCTCCCAATATTGTGCCATGTCTCCACATTCTTCTCCTCATAGTCTTAGCCTTTGATATGAAACCCACAAGAAATACTGAGAACATGCCACGTGTCCCTTTTCTATAATTCTATAAGCTTCATTTAGGTCTTCTCAAAACATCTCGCAGACTTGCAAAATACCTTTAAAATATGCCATGTATCACTAATTGACCTTCACAAAATAATTACAACTTCCAATAGTGCTTTGGTGCCATGTGTCACTCATTATGTAGTTCCACAAACCATCTTTACCTTTATTAACATATCTCCCACAGAATGATGGAAAGCCTTAAAATGATGACAATTGTCAATGCTTCTACAGTTCCACAAAGCATTATTTCCTTAATAAAAAATTCCTTACGGAATGGCAGAATGGAGTAAAAAGCTGACACATGTCCTTCCTTCTGCGAACAACTCAAGTTATAGTATTTAAGCACATGCAAAATTTATGTCTTAAGTGAGCACTAGGAAAAGGGGGTTGGGAAATTAATGACAAAGGGGGACATAAACTTAGGACTTAAGGAATTAATAATGGGTCGACATAGTAACCTAATAGATGGGGTAGGTGAACACACAAGATTGACACCTAAAGGTTATAACTTAAATGAAAGGCAATCCCAGTTAAGTCAATGCCAGAATATAAGAAAAATGCAAGGGTTTAGGATAGATGCTTGGATTTTGTATAAGGGTTAGGGTTTTAGAAGCCCTAATACATAATTTTTTAATACTTCCCTACATTTTCAAGGGTTTTAAATATTTAGAAGGAAAAAAATCAAACTAGCTCTACCGGTGGCTCTAGTTGGAGACACTTTTTTTACAGAAACATGGTGAGGATCCAAGAATCTCTAGGAAAACTGAACAAAACCAAAAAATTGAGGAAATTGTATAATATTTTATAGTAGAATACAATGTGAATGGATATGTCTCACTTATGAGAAGTAGGGTTTAAGGAATTGTTCATGCACTACCAATTCTAAAATTTCCTCATCCATATTCTAATTTGTCATGTTTGCCTTTATCCTGGAGTCTAGCATTTCACATCAAGACCACAACTCCTATTAGAACTTTTTGTCTAATGCCTTCTTGTCAAACAATTATTTGACCTGCAATTATTTCTTAAGGTTTGTGCTTAGTGCTCTCCTTCTTGATTCATCCAGCTCTATAAGTTGGTTGATCTTGACCATCATGATATCATTAATATCCTCCTCATACTCTTGGATGAACTTATAAACTGGTAACAAATTATTAACTAGCAGTCTAGCATCCAATCCATACACTAATTCATAAGGGGATTTTTAAGTGACTTTCTTGATTGTTGTCCTATCAACCCATGATGCCAATTTTAATTTTAAATCTCGTGACCTCTTATTTTTTCCAATCATCTTTTCATTATTTTCATTAGACTCTTGTTATTGGATTCAACCTATCCATTCCCTTGGCATGATAAGGAGAAGAGTATGATATGGAAATTCTATATTTGTGATAGAATTTTGCAAACTCCTACGATCTGAAGCACGTAGCATTTTCCATAATTAGTTTTGTAGGAGTCCCAAACTGTATGATAATATTTTCCATGAAAAAAATCAGTGACAACCTTGCTAGTTGCCTTCCTAATTAGGATAGCCTCTGCCCATTTGGTGAAATAGTTTGTAGCCACCAAAATCCATCTATAACCATCATTATATTTTCATGAAATTCACCAATAAAATCTATGCCCCATAGTTGGAAAGGAGCTTCTACACTTAGTGTTCTTAAAGACAAAGCACCAAAGAATTTCAGCTTACCAAAAAACTTTTGGACAACATCACATCTTTTAACCATTCTATGTGTTTCAAAAACTAAGGAATTCCACCAATATTTAGACCTTAGGATCTTGTGAGCATTTGTCTTGCCATATAGTTCCCTCCATAGACTCCACTATGCATCTCTTCAAGAATTCTAGCAGCGTGTTCCTCATCAACACATCTGAGTAAAACACTAGCTTTGTCCCTCCAATATAGGCAATTTTGAATCATGGCATGTAACTTCAACGTTCTTTTTTTATTGTTAGTCATGTGATCTAGGAAATCCATATTATTTATTTCGTACAAGATGTCCCTATACCAAGGACAAGATTGCAAATCGCATTCCTTCATAATTGTATCATCTTGTACTTGGTTGATTTGACTGGCCTCAAGGTTAGATTCAACCATTAACTTGGCTAAAACTTGTTCTCTAACAAGCTTAGTGATCTAGATATCTATGTTGAACTCATGGATCTTGTTGATCCATCTTCACCTTCTTCCAATGACTTCCTATTGATTAAAAATTTCCTTGACTACAACACTAGGAACATAAGTTGTTATCCTTACACCTACTAAATAAGATCTAAAATTCTTTATAGTTTTGACAAGAGCATAAGCCTGTTTCTCCATGATATCATACTTGAGTTATTCACTATGTAAAGAATTTCTAAAGAAATAAATTGGTTCTTCAAACCTATCATCATTCCATAGCAAGACTGCAACAATAGTATGGACTAAGGCAAAGGAAAAGAGTTGAAAAGGCTTAAAGAAATTTAGGAATTTCAAAATAGGAGCCTTCTTTATTTCCTCTTTTAAGCTTTAGAATGCCTTGGTTGGTTCTTCACTCCATGATATGGATTCTCCTTTATTTAACATATTTTAAATGGATCTTGTTAATTTTGTAAAGTTGTTTACAAACCTTCACACAAAATTTATGTGTCCAAAGAAGAATTGAATACCTTTGATGGTTTTAGGCTGAGGGATCTTTTCAATTGTTGCCACTCGCTCAGGGTCCATCCTTATTCCTTCTTTAGAAACAATGTGGCCTAGAATATTTCCCTCTATCACCCCAAAAGCACATTTCTTAAGGTTGAGAGAGATACCAAACTCTAGAGCTCTAGCAAAAAAAATTCAGATGCATACAATGATCCTCTTCCTTCTTGGAATATGCAATCAAGTCATTTTTGGACTCAAGGGAACACTGAGAGGGGGGGTGAATCAGTGTTCTACAAATTTGAACTTTATTAATCTGATATTAAAACTATTTCAATATTATACCAAAGGAAAGATGCAAACACATAAAGTAATCATCCACAACACAATAACACAAGGATTTTTATGTGGATACCCTGTTAGGGGAAAAACCATGGTGGAGGTCAATCCACAATTTGAGTACTCAAATATAATTTTTACAAAAGGGAATGCACTTGCATTAAGGCTCACTACCTAGAGCTCGCTGCTCAAAAGGAAAGGCTCACTGCCTTACAAAATATTCATATTAAAACCATCGAAATATTGAGCTGAAGTAGTATCATCTACTCATGCCAGGCTATAGTTCTAGTTAGGCTCATAGATCAGATTCTAGACCTTCTATCTAATTTTGTACTTCACTCTACTCTACTCTTTTATGCTCTTCACATCATAAATTCATACATAGATAAATTCACACCATTACCATTTTGAATTTCACACCACACACTAATATACTTCGCATCTCACATATTCGCTTCTTCAAAATGATAAAACCGATCTCATATATATATATATATATATATTCACTATCTAATATTTGATCATTCACATGTCAACTTTCATAAAACATAAAGTGCTTTTCAACAGTCGGCTAGATCCTCAACTAAATATTTATGTGCACCATCCATAGTCACCCATAGCATCGTAGGGACCCAAATAAACATGTTTGAACCTAAAAAAAATTAATCAATTACTCCTTAGACATCTGTAACAACTATATTCGACAAGTCAGCCTTCTTAGCATAGATAACCAAAAGATTAATGCACTAGATCTCCTAGATCATACACCAGTGAATGCGCATCAAGATACTTCTTGAATAAGGTAGTACGAACATCAACATACCTTTCTCTGAGATCCACAACTCAAAATAATAGTCTGGTGAGGTATTCAGGTCGACATCTTTGCCTTTAACTGGATGCCCTATTCTTCATTTTGTTGTCCCGGTATGAACCAATACTAGACTGTAGACTGGATGAATGACTTAGGTTGCCATCAATGACAACACTAGAAGCCATATTCCAACAATCTCCCCTTTTGGCATTTATGGCAACACTTAGTGAAAAATGACTAAGTGTTAGAATCAATATGAGTATGCTGCCAAGCTTCAAAATTTCAAAACATAGCTCCCCTAAGATTGATGAGGTATTTTTCACTGCTCTCTCTCCCCCTTTGACATCAATGACAAAAAATAGAAACCATATGCCAATAATTCAATCACAAAACATGTGTTCAATCTCCCAAAAACTTCAAAACTGATTCAAAATTTTAAAAAATAACAACTGCTACTTGAGTTAGAAAATTATCTTATGATTTTCCTTCATCTCCGGAAGAAATTTCTTCCAAGCGTCTATTGCAATCCCAATGATTATGATCATGTTGTTATTCTTAGATGTCTTGTTGACAATCTTAGTGATGGATTCCAAAATTGTAATCACATCCTCTAGATTCTCACCTTTCCTCAGTATCTCAACCATTTGTTCCAATCTGCATTCAGTTAGGTCCTTCACTTTCCAAAAAGTGTCCACAAGTGTGTTCTTAGTGAATTTAACTTTTTTGTGCTCAGACTGTAGCTCTTGAATCCTTTTCTGGATTGTACCATCCTGATCCTGAAACATATCAAAACTTTTCCCAATCCCATTCAACTCTGTTTCAATTTGCTCCAATTTCTCTTTGTATTTCCCAACTGCATGAGGCCAATGGATGCAATAGTTATAGATGTTATTAGTTGCACTTATGCATTGCCTTAGCTCATTCATTTTCTTTTTCAATTTGGTAAGTGATAGCCTAAATTGCCCCTTCAAATGTGAGATAACTTCACCTTCTTTGTCTTGAGACTCAGAGTTCATTGTTTCTTTTATGCATTCAATCATTTCTTCTGGTAAGGTGTTCTACAAACTCTCCAATTTGATTTGACTGTGCACAATATGAGCACTTAGAACACTTAAAATCATATCCTGATCATATGAGGGTCTGATAGACCATAATTTGTCAATTTTTTGCATTCCTCCTTCCTTGTGAATAAGCTGTTGTAGCTTTTCCTTTGTTGGGTCATCTTCTTCTTCACTTGCTTCTAACATACCTTTTCTTGTTATGGTTTGGCTAATTCTAGTTCATTTCCCTGTGGATCCTCAGTTTTTTCATCGAATTCTTCATCTGGTATATCCATAATTTCCTGTTCCTTTCCTTTTCCTTCAATTCTTGGAATCTTGCATTTTAGAGGAGTACAAACAACAGTTTATTTTTCTCTTTTCTACTTTTTCTCCATCCCACCGAAATAGGAACCAAATTCAAGTGCTCTTACTGGAAGAGAAATACCGGCTGAGCCACACTTTCCTAGCAAACTCTTAAAGAAATTTCTAAATTCTTGATCCCGATTAGCCAAGCTCTTAGAGAGTGTGAATATTTATTTGCATACCGGTTCATTTACTTTCCACACCATATTTTTGTTCATCGAAAAACAATTTATAAAGTACATTACTAAACATATGACCAGAGTACCAAACCTAAAAGGGTAATCTGTCTCCTTTGTTAATTGTACATTCTCCATCAGTTGATACTTTAGCAATCCGCACAGGTTAAAGTCTTGACCTTCCATTATAATTTTGTGAGAGATGTAAATTGCACCAGCCGAGGTTTCTCCTTCTTTGTTTTTGAAAAAGACTTTATATGATACTACGTGTGCAATGTACCTTGTAACAAGGTTCTTGATTGTAGAGATTATCAGTGCCCTTTGATCTCCAATTATTTTGGTTAGGGTTTCAACTTCTTTATTTCAGATGGATTTCATTCTCAGTATATCCCTGACTTTACATAATCCAATCAAATTTCCAATTACTTCCTTTGAAATGATGTAGGGTTTATCCAGAATCAAAGCGTCATTATGCAATTTGCTCAAAATGAATTTAATGATTTCCACGCTCTCGAAATAGGGAAACTCATTCCAAATTTCTAAATTCTTGTGTTTGGCTTCTCTAAACCACTTCAATTCATCGGGTGACGACAAAATTCTCACGGTCCTAATCTTTTCACTGTTGAATTCATCCAAATTGATTGACCCTTTGATTTGTTCCATTCTTCCTTTCATACAAACACATGCCAAATTATATGGAAATTCAAAAGTAAATGAAATACCTGATGTGTTTCAAGATTCATCGACGAATTAACTTCACTACTTTGAAATTTTGTTGTCGAGTACTCTCCTTCTTCTTTTCTTTGATGCAAAGTGACAAATGAGAGTTTCAACTTGTCTTTTATAGCTCACACACTTGTAATAAATGTTTTTTCCCTAGGTTTTCTGGATACTCTATTTTCTCAAACAACGAGAAAAAAAGTTCTTCCGCAGACTATGATTTCTTGAATTTCCTTGTGAATGTTTTCTAAAATCTCTGTAGATCAATGATACACCTTTTGACTATCCTTCGTGTTTCGATACCAGCTATGGATAGGGGAGAAAGGATTTTCTTGTAAAACTCCCCCTAGGCCAATGGCCTGAAATCAATTTCCGGAGGAATTACTGGAAGCGGGTTCGGATGCAGAACCATTTCCAGCATCAAACTCATTCTTCCTTACCCATGTCTTCTTCATCTGATCTCTTATTTCATCCGCAGTCACTTTTCATTTTCCTTTATCATCTTTTTGTGTATTTCTACCTTTGTATACTAGACCTCTTCAATCCATATTTTTGTTTTTGCAGAATCTTGCAATGTGACCATATTTATTACAATTGTAGCACACAGTATTTCCTTGTCCAGACCAATTATTCCATAGATTTCTTCTTGATCTGCATTGATTAGCAATATGCATTCAACATTCCTTCTATTGACAGAGTAGTTTGACATATTTTTGCATTCATTTGATTTATGACCAAAATTTTTGCAATTGAAACACTGACCAAAAAATGATTAATCTCTAGATTTCATATTACTTCTACATTAACTAGCCATGTGACTGAATTTGTTACAAGCAAAACAATATCCATTAAACTTTTGAGCATTACGTTGCCTTACCAGATATATTCCAACTTTGTTCATCTAGTTTCCTTGCCTGAAATTATTTTGTCCAGATCTTAAGCTTTCTCCTTTTTCATATCCAAGACCTCGCTTGTCATTTTCACTCTTCTGATTTTGAGTCAGCTCATCAAGCTTAACTGAGCTAATCTTGAACTTCTCCTTATATTCATTTGCAATAGTAAGTTCATTCCTAAGAATAGCAATTTGTTTTTCAAGTTCTTCTTCATTGTTTCTAAATTGTAGCAGTTCACTTTCCATCTAAATGAATTCTCCATTTACTCTTCTACATTCATCAGATTTTTCTTTGAAGGACTGAGCAAGGTTCTCCTCATTCTTCTTCCTTTCTTCAATCTCTTTAGTCAGCTTCATCACCATAGATTCCATTTCATGTGTTTAGGGTAGCATTGTCTTTGGCAAGCTTTTCACATTCTTGAGTTATTTCCTTCAAGGTTTGATTCAGGTGAGCATCATCCATATTTTCGCTCTCTTTTTGCTTGATCTTATCATAGAGATCCTTTCTCTTCTCCCTGGATTTAACAATCTGATCCTTTAATGTTTGAATGAATTTCTTAGCATCCCTAAGATTTGCTTTCAATTCCTGTACTTCTGCTTTAGACTAATCAAGGTCATCAAGTGCCACCAAAAGTTGTTGCTGAAGAATACCAAAGTCCATACATTCCAAGATCTACCTCAAGTTGCTAAACTTCTACTAAGGAACTAGGCTTTGATACCAATTTTTGGACTCAAGGGAACACTGAGAGGGGGGGTGAATCAGTGTTTTGCAAATCTAAACTTTATTAATCTGATATTAAAACCATTTCAACATTAGACCAAAGGAAAGATGAAAACACATAAAGTAATCATCCACGACACCATAACACAAGGATTTTTATGTGGAAACCCTGTTAGGGGAAAAACCACGGTGGAGGTCAATCCATAATTTGAGTACTCAAATATAAGTTTTACAAAAGGGAATGGACTTGCATTCAGGCTCACTACCTAGAGCGCACTTCTCAAAAGGTAAGGCTCACTGCCTTACAAAATTTTCAGATTAAAATCATCTAAATGTTGAACTAAAGTAGTAGCATCTACTCATTCCAGGTTATAGTTCTATTTAGGCTCATAGATCATATTCTGGACCTTTTGTCTGGTTTTGCACTTCGCTCTGCTCTGCTCTTCGCATCATAAATTCATACCATTACCCTTATGAATTTTACACCACACACTAATATACTTTGCATCTCACATATTCGCTTCTTCAAACTGATAAAACCAATCTCATATATATATATATATATTCGCTATCAAATATTTGATCATTCACATGTCGACTTTCATAAACATAAAGTACTTTTCAACAGTTGGCTAGATCCTCAACTAAATAGTTATGTGCACCATCCATAGTCGGCTATAGTATAGTAGGGACCCAATAAACATGTTCAAACACAAAAAAAATTAATCAATTACTCCTTAGACATCTGCGAAGACTATATTCGACAAGTCATCCTTCTTAGCACAAATAACCAAAAGATCAATGCACCGTATCTCCTAGATCATACACTAGTGAATGTGCATCAAGATACTTCTTGAATAAGGTAGTACGAACATCAACATACCTTTCTCTGAGATCCATAAATCAAAATAATAGTTCGGTGAGGTATTCAAGTTGACATCTTTGCCTTTAATCAGATGCCCTGTTCTTCATTTTGTTGTGTCGGTATGAACCAATACTAGATTGTAGACTAGATGAATGACTTAGGTTGCCATCAATGACAACACTAGAAGCCATATGCCACTATTCATCTTGATATACTACCATAAATATGTCTATAAAGTATGAAAATTCAACATCCATACCTCTCTAAAATTTTGCTCCTGTATTAGTCAAGCCAAATGGAATTCTAACATAGACATATGTTCCCCATGGTGTAGTAAAAGTAGTCTTGTATTGCTCAACTTCCTTGACTTTCACTTGGTTGTAACTAGAGAGCCCATCCATCATTGATAAAAGTTCACTACTAGTGACCCTGTGTAACATTGCCTCCATATTTCACGAAGGATAATTGTCCTACAATAAAGATATATTCAAGTTTCTAAAGTCTATGCATAATCTTATATCTCCATTCTTTTTCCTAATTGGCATAAAATTTGAGACCCAGATAGAATGTCTAATAGGTTTGATAATTCCACTATCCTTGAGTTTCATCAATTATTGTTGCATCTTAGGTTCTAGTGTAGGATATATGGGTCTCTACTTTTGTCTAAAAGGCTTGGCACCTAGCTTTAGGGGAATTTCATGCTATAATAGATTTTCGCTATAAGCCTTAAAGTCGTCATATGACCAAGCATTAAATACATGCTTATATTTCCTGAGGAGGGAAATAAACATTGCTCTGATCTTGGGATTGAGTTTTTTTTACCAATGTATAATTTCTTAGCTACATACTTAGTCCCCAAGTTGACTTCTTCTAGGTCTTGCTCATGTGTAGAGGTGTGTTTGACATCACACTTAATCAAACCTCTAACAAACAAGTAAAAGGTTCCATAATCTAACCTAACTATTACATAGGAACATTATTAAATCTTACCTCAAATCAATATATAAACACAATTACCAAATATAATGGTAACAAATAGGCCTAAAAAGCTACCAAGAACCCACCAAAAACTATAATGGTAACCACAACTAGTTGCTAACCCATCCAACTTACCATCCATAGAAAATAGGATATACTCATCATCACAAGTAGACCTTTTGCCAACCAAAGCATCTAAAATTATACAAATAACTTCCTCATAAGAAGGGTGTGTCTAATGTCATCAATATCATCTAGTAACAAAGAACACACACAATAATATACAAACCCATAAATTAAACCAAAATAACTCTCACCACTAATCTCCATAGCTCTTCCAAGATCTACATATCACAAAATATAGAGATTTAAGATCCTTCAAAGTGATCACAATAACTCAACATAGATCTCAACTCTAATTTTATGTGAGCACAAACCTTTAGGAAGAAGCACTATATTGTAAAGATAAAACATACAAATCAAATTATGTCCATCTACCAACACCAATATGATAAAGAAATTATAAATAATATCTCCCTCCCTAAACCCCAAATAGAAAATCCTTCTCAACATCCATCCATTCAACCCCAATATCAAGCACATCAATACATCAATAAAATATCAAGGATGTAAGCCTCTCAAATTAAAGGTAGATCAAACCAACATGCATCCATTCCCTCAACAAGTGAATATACCCAAAACTATCCAATACACCCCTTAAAACTATATTTGTACAATATAAGTTTATTGTATAAGGATACAAAGGAAAAATAAACCATGTTAATTAGTCTTCAAACTAGACATCTATGACTGACATTCATAACTCAAAACTAATTCTCTTGAGAAGATAGAGCATGAAACAAAATATATTTGAAAGCAAGGTGGGAAATACCTATTATATGATTTTCTACCAATTGGATCGAGAGTAGGGAATAAGATTGATCTTGCTAAGATGTGCCAAGAAACCATGACTCTCTCCACAAACAATCTCCTCACTAGATCCATGTTGAACTCATGTCCAACTCTAAGTGTAGGCTTCTCAATATTCTTATTGAAACCTCATCAAATATTCAACATTCCAACACACAATCCCTATAAATAAGGTGTCTCCAACCTCACCAAAGTCTATCTAGTACTCATGAGCACTCAATTGACCATACCATCCAAACTAAACTCTAATTATATCACTATAATACCTAAAATTTCCAAGGCTATAAGACTGCCACAAATCAATGTTGAAGCTCCCACTGCATGATGTGTACATAATCTAGGAACTCACCATAACAATGGATCTATATCTCCTCAAAAATAGATCATATTTATCTAAGGACATCTTAATACATATGGGAGATAGAATCTAAGATATCCTAATAACACCAATGATCACTATAGTAGATAATCCATCACAAACAAATATACATCATTGTCAAAGGTTCCACCAAACTATGATATCAAGATACATATGGCATTGTGATAACCATCTCCTAACTAAAGATAACACGTGCCCTCACACAATAGAAACAATCAAATATAGAACCAATATCTCTAAAGTGTAAATAAGAACCATGGTCTCTAAACCAAGAATATAAACCACCACTTGTAAATCTAGGATTCAATTTGTCACCACCAACTATGTATCTACATAAAAATGACTATGATGTGCAAAATATCCATGCATACAAGAAACTCCATGACCCTAGAAGCATTGCCCTCAATGCACCTATATCAAACTCATAATAATTTGAGATCCAAAATATCTCATATCCTCTAGTAAATGGTTATAGGTCCCAAAATTCTATTGTCGCAAGTACTCCATCTCTCTTCCTCATAGTAACAAATATACAATGCACCAAGTGACCAAGAAAGTTCAACCAATAGAATCTACATCAACACTTAAAGATATATGGTATAGGCTACCCACATCCAAGTTATATATGCAACCTATAAGTATATAAAACCCATAAAATTGTAGAAGACATAAATGTCAAATAATGTAATATATAAGTTCAACATTACATCAATAACCTTATAAAAAAAGACAACTGAAGATTAACTTGTAGAGATTCCATGACTCGAACTCTATGTAAAATCTAAATCTAATTTCTAGATAAACCACAATGTAACAATATCTTAGTAACCCAACAAGAAAAAATAATAAATTTTAAGTGAACAAAGTACATATCAAAACTTACACTCCTAGTTCACTATAAAGTGCTTAAAAAAACTCTTCATCACCCTTAGGAATTCCAAAATGGACATTGTGGGCACAAGGTATGACTCATGCAATAAATTAGAGTAGAACTAGATTCTAACTACATTTTTTTTTATTGCAAACAATAAAATTTATAAAACTAAGTAATTACCAATATGCAATGCGCTAAGAGAATATTCCATTGACTATAAGAAATTGGAAATCTAACATCATGAATGATAGTTATGTCTCCTAAAAATATTTATTTTTTATAAAAAGCTAACCTTCAACATTATTTTAATGATGCCATCAACTAAGTGATGGATTTATATGGCATAAAGTGGTATGGAGGTGGTGATCCTTGGCACGAGTGGTGTAACCTCGAGCTAGGCATGATTGAGGGTTTTCCCTTCACAAAACTAGTGGTTAAACAATAACAATGATTACCCATACAATTGGGGGCTTCAACCCATTAATTTTTTTCTCACTATTGATGTCACCCACACTTTGATGCAAATGTTGATGTATGTGTCCTTTCCATGATGCATACTGATGTAAGCACAATATCCTTTGACCAATATAACTAGCCATAATTTTCTATGGTTGACAATGATGTAGGTGAATATTTTGTTTGGTACAATTACTATATAGTTATACGACCATATGTATTTGATAGTTATATGTCGATCCATAAAGCCCTATGGATCTCAATTGCCAAAGATTACTCTATGCTCCCTAAAAATGGTTATTTTTTCTCTAAAGAATACTGAGTGTTAGTTGTTCCATATGATTTTAGGCCTTTAAGATCCAATGGTAAGGTATATTTTGTATTGAGAGGTTATCTACAAAATCTTTTCCTCCAAAACCCTCATAAAATGAAAACCCACAAAAAACCATTTGTCAAATTAAGAAAAAAAGATTTCACATCTAAAACATCCCAAATATACAAAACATATTTAAAACCTTGAAATGAATTTTCCTAGAAAAGACCATGGATTCAACTATGTACAATATTCCACTCGAACAAAGGGTTAAAAATACTAGGAATGTCTCTCCTTCAACCTGAAAACTAGGATTTTATACCAAATTAAAATTGGTAGCAAAACATACCATTTCTACATAACCCTCATGAGAGGAAAAATACAAAACAAGTATTCATAATCTATAATGCAAAATAATAATGAACATACCATAAGATAACACCATGTGTACACCAAGAAAAACAATTTCAAAGCATAAACCCAACCTCCAAAAGCACCCACATAGCTCAACATATTATCTCAAGAACAAGATTACAATACACTTGTAGAATCTCCAAGTAAGGCCTAGAGATCATCAAGAAACTTATTTGTGTTGGTGATCTAAGTTTTAGACCCCAAATCCCTAAGGTTTGATAGTCTCCCAAGTATCACGAGTGTCAAACCTAGGAAGATTGTACCACAAACCTATATTCAGGTTGGAAAACTTAGGACTAATTGTTGAGGTGCGCAAGACCTCATTACCTCATGACTTTGCAAAACCAAGGGGGGTTTCTCTAAGTTGCTAGTGTGGCTATTGAAACTATGATTGAATGCTTCCTTACAACAAACTATACCCACTACACATTGTATCCCAATACTAGTGTCACAATATACATGTGTGCTAGCTTGGACATGCAAGGTTTAGCACCTTATTAAATAGATATTTTTCACATAAGTGTTAATGAATGTGTTTTATAATACCCTTTGAAGTTTTTAGGATAGGTGACATTATAACTACTATCCTAAGTTGATTATGTGTCTCCATGTTCTTTGGAAAGTGTCCTAGAGGAAATGAGAGGCAAAATATTTATTATTTATTTTCCTATGACAAATTTTAATTGCATTCAAAGAGGTGGACCCACTACAGTCACAGTTACAGAGCATCTCGAGAGAATATTTCTTTTGGGCATCCACTTTTGGGTGGGGACCACCTAAAAATGCATGTTCTTGCATGTTATTTGCATGTTATCCTAGGTTGGGCACCCAAGCTTGCATGTTTTGGGTTTGAGCCATCAAAACCATCGAAGAGTACACTCGATATTGACCAATTCTCATCGGCTATGGGTCAAGCTCCCATGTGAAGGCCATGTGGTCATTTAATAATTTTCACCATTCTTTATGGGTTGTCCACTAAGGGGGGTGTGGGTTTTTCCAAGCAGTTTCACTTGTTGTTTTGGGATACCACAAGTTGTATTCTCTCCCACAAACTTCTATGTATTAGAGCATTGAGATGGTGGTTTCATAAGTTGGTCTTGTACTTTGTCAAAGTAACAAAGTGTTGCCAAGATTCAGAGAGGATTTTTGTATTATTGTACATCATTGAAGTTTGATACAAACATTGCATGTCTTTGGGTGTGGAGTTTTTTCCTATAAGGGTTTCTCCACGTATATCTTGTGTCACTTGTGATTCTCAACTTGTGGTATTGTTGATTTGCTTTCATTGTTGAAATTTTTAATCATATATCATAATACTAGTAATCTTGAATACATAATTTTAGATTTACAACCACATATTTAAGTTCATATTTCTGTAAGTTTCACCTTGATTTCCAACATAAGTGTTACATACATTTAGACATGAGATTTCAAACACACAAACAAGTAAATATGAAAATATGTTTAGATTGATGTATTTTGAGTGTGTTGAGGATAATGGGAAGAAAATTGGAGTTATATATTGATGAAATTATCCATTAGGCAATGGCATCTTTGAATTTAATCAAACATGTAATGGCTAAAATCTAGGTGATATCCTAATCAAGACATCACAAAAAGACTATGCCTTTTAGAACACATAAGCTAGTTGGTCTCTACACATACTGTGATATAAGAGGGATTCACTGCACATGGGTCTCTTTCTTCTCAAGAGATCACCAGGGAATGAACTGCCCTTATACACCTCAAACAAGATGAATCAATGAAATCATGAAGAGAAGTGAGGAAGTAGATTCAGGACCCGAAAGAGCAAGACTTCTAGATTTCTATCCCTGGTTGAGGAGCTCTCGGCCAAAATACGTCAACGCAGTTTCAGGATGCTAGCGTGGTGCGCTGTTGTCTGAGAGATGTGTTGGCATCCTGAGTCGCGAAGAACTTCGGTGCTCAAACGGATGAAACTGAATCTCACTTCTTGATTCGGGTCAAGAGGCGTGAAAGATCAAATATTTGATAGAAAGCTAGGAACTAAAAGGAAATGTGAAAAAAATTTAAACAAGATTACCTTCATGCGTCCGAGTCTTTATTCCAAGTCTCCCTTCATAACCTGCACACAAAAGATCAAGGGGAAAAGGTTGGGGTTGTATAGGGGCATGCCTCAATCAGACCCCCGTATTGGTGTTCCCACCTCCACGGATAACCAAGTTTGGAAAAGAATGCAAAGGAAGTAAACAAAGTGTGTGGTGAAAACAAAACCCACTTTGGAGTATATTCTGTGCCACAAAGTAGTGAACTAGTAAGAAAGAGTGATAGGGAGAGAGAGTGTTACCCACGGGTCAAGACCCTCTTCTAGAGCACACGGGCGCACCATGATGTGCTTGGTTGAGATCTAGTAGCTACTGGAAAGCTGGTAGCTACTGGAGGGACCTTAGTACAGAATGGCTTCACATGTAGAAATGCTACTATCCAAGGATATAGTTTATCCAATACTAGAACAAGTGGTGACAATGTTTGAATTGATGGCTTCCAACCCCAAAATGAGGGCCCAAAAGGAGTTTTTATGCATGTTAGGATGACACAAAGCTATTTCACCCGAGACCTAACCACCAAGACACGTGTCTCAAGGGTCAGGGTTCTAGATTCATCATTTTAGACTCAAAAAATCATCGAGATGCTAGCGTGCCATGTAGGCATCTGAGGCCTACATTTTCGAGAAATGCCCTGTCAGGCTTCTGTCATTTCGTCATGTGTCCAGATGGAGTCAAAATCATGAAATTATGTCTCATGGGATTTTTTCATTAAAACTTCTAAGGTGTCATAAATGCTAGGTAAGATGCGAAAATGTGGAATTTCCCCTAGGTGCATTTCTGCGACATTACATTTTGCCCCCACTTTAGTGGGCTCGATTTTGAAAAAAAAATCAACCTCATTAAAGTAGATAAGAGAAATTTCACCCGAACTCTAGGTTTACAAAAATATGTGCCAGAAAGGGGAGCTGTAGAGGCCATCGAGGTCAAGCTAGCCGGTACCAAGGATGCCTCCAACTCCCAAGCTCAACAATCAGCAACACAATGGTCGTGAAGAACTGTTCAAAACTGTATCCTGCAAAACTAAAATTTTGAGTCAATTTCGAAACATCTAAAGAAACTACCACAAAGAGAAGAATGATCAAGAAAAGGTTGTTGATTCAGAGGAAAAATATGATCAAGAGGTGACTATATGCCCCCTCCTTAGTTTCCCCCAGCATTATGGGTTAAAGTCAGGAGAAACCGGGGGGCCATGAGCTCTAGAAAAAATGGGCCCGGGGGCCTATATATACCTAGGTGGGCCCCAAGAAGGGTCATTTTAACTATTCACTGTGAGCAGATTGTTGATTTTTGTGAGAGAAAAGTCAGTAAAATGTTGACTAGGAGAGAGTACGAGGCACCGAGGCTAGAGAAGCTATGTGAGGACATCGTTGTGGGTCACTAGGTTGACCAAGTAGGCTTCTTAGTCTCGAGCTTCGTGCATTTTAGCTCATTTTTTAGATTTTTTCATGTTTCGAGGTGTATAGGCATCCAAAATGTGTGCCCACATCCCTTTTCTGCACTGTTGTCTTGGACATGCGTTCGGGTCCTGGATCCGTGCTATCGTCTTAAGGACGTGCTGGCATCCACTGGGTGACCATGGCAGTCTGCGATGCAGGCACGTCGCATAGGTGTCTTTTCATATGTTTGCTTAGCATGATCATGTTTCTAACTTAGAACTTTTTGTACTTTTTGCAGGATTCTCTGAAGATTTGGGAGTGTCCCGGGGGGCGAGCATTTTGACTTGTCCACAAGAAAAGGGATCGCCTATCATTGGATGAGGTCACACACTTGGAGTGGGTTTGTCTCTGGCACGTGTTTACTATGCCAGAGATGAGATACCATGATGGGATGCTCACCGCTCTGATGGAGTGGTGGGATGCTACCACGTCATCTTTCCATCTATCATGTGGAGAGATGACCATCACCCTCGAGGATGTTTATCGGATCCTCGGGCTCCCCATCCGTGGACGACAAGTGGCCTTAGACGACACTCAATCAACACAGGATCACATCGAGGGTGTTTAGTACTACACAGGGTGGGCCAACGGCAACGACACTGGTCATATCTGCACCCATTGGTATGATCGGGCGAGGACTACAACGTCGTTGCTCCGTCGGGTGATGGTAGTGATAGTTTCTTTTCGGATTACCATACACGGGCGAGGCTCACATCTGCATGGAGGCCTCATCTCGATTATTAGAGAGATGGTTGAGCGCAGGACTATTTTTTCCTGGGGGCGCAACATGTTGGTGCACCTCTACTAGGAGCTCAGATGATATGTTCATTATGAATACTGTAGTCTTACTACGTGCACACTTTTGTAGGTGTGGGCATTCGCCCACATCATGTGCACCCGACCAGTCATTTTTCCCCAGCGATGGCCGTATCAGATCCCGATGGCCCATTGGTATGACATTTTAGGCCAATGGCATTTCAGGGATTTGTAGTTTTGGAGGCTATAGTTTGACACTATCGTTGCGAGACAGGTTCGTTGGAGACCCTGCCGCTATTTCAGATGGGTTGATGACAGCAAGTTCCTTAGGAACCTACAACGGGGCCATTTTCTAGTGGGTCACCATGAGTATATTATTGTACCTTATTACTAGAGTCAAGTCATGCGGCAACATGACCCTGTAAAGACTATAACACCCAACGTGCCCACATACACCAGGGCGCACCACTGTGCAGCGAGGGTAGGTGATCATCCTCACCCCTCTATTATAGACATCATCTTTTTAGATGATGATGAGCCTGATCATGATCTACCGGCCATGGCGGCGGTGGATAATGTCGGGGTGGTAGCTGATTATACACGGTGGTGGGAGAGGCATCGTCCTACCCTAGTTTTTGATGAGGGTACTCCAAGAGGGGACCCTGGCCCACAAGAGGACGAGCCCCACCAGCCTCCATAGGGTAGGAGGAGGGGCCGCCAACTAAGCAATGCAGAGGAGGAGGTGGCGGTGCCCATGAGGCCGCGATGGTGGAGGAGATCAACTCCCCTGCAGCTACCCCCATTTCATCAGCACCACCAGTCTCCACTTGCACAATAGTAACAACGCTAACATCACCTGGGGAGGCCACCGATATTGACAACGTAGGCCCCAGTGTTGATCCACACCTTGATCCCACATGGCAGCTAGGGGATCCAGGTATTCAGAGTGCATTATTACTGTTTTCATGCTTTCCACATTTCTGTTTATGCTTTTATGTACATACACATGTCATGTGATACTAATCCCTATCTCTCTCTTTGTGATTGCAGAGGATGCATAGGGATGGGTTGTGCTCATAGCTCAGTGTATTTTGGAGGTGGCCCCCATTGTGTCAATCCAGGGGATAGTCCTAGAGGCTTACCAACATGTTTCAACAGGGAGGAATGTCCCCACTTTTGATCTGGTAGAACATCTACGGACTGCATATCAAGAGAAGGGTGTAGAGGTGGTGCAGCTGACTATGAAGCTAATAGCCACCAGGGGATAGTGAGATCAGTTGTCAGTGGAGTTGCGAACGCTGCCCACCAAGCGAGACACGACAGTGAGGAGAGTTGATGCCACCGAGGTGATGCGTGACACTCTTTAGAGCCGCATCGATGAGCTCGATGCATAGACGACAGTTGTGATCCCAACAGATGTTCAATGACTGCAACAGGAGTTCATTCAAGCGAATATGGACATCTATTCATTGTAGGGGGAGCTCAGAGGGATACAGGTGGGTTTATTTGCATTACGTTCACACCGATCCTGGTCACAAACTATCGTGCAACCTCCTCCCAGAGCACCAGAGCAGCCACCAGAGCTAGAGGGCTCAAGGAGCCACATGCCATGGGGATAGGACCCTCTTTTTGTATATCATATTTGTAGTCAGATGTATATATACATAAATACTTGTAGATCTTTTGTATAGAGACATATTCAACAACCACTCATTTTTTATAACAGTGGCCCGATACATGTACATGACATTTGATTCATACATTGAACATATATATATACATTGGTTTCAGTATCATGGTTTTGCTTATGTGTATGTTTTCCATTTTCATGTATGCTCATGCTATGGATGTTACTTGCTTATATGGATGTATACTTTCATTAGATACTAATCATGATTTAATTAAACACGTTTTCTTACATGTTAATTGAATGTTATGATGATCTAATGATATGTGATGTATGGATAACTAGCATAGTTAGACACATGTATGTATGTTTTTATTACACGTACACACACATGGTCATGTCATAAACACAAAAAAATTCATGATGTGAAAGTGAGTGAAAGTTAATATATGTAGTATTACTGCCTTTTAGGGAGAACACCATATACATGGCACATTAGAACACTATGCATAGTATCAACGAAGATGCATCGCATTAACAGGTTCTTTTAAAGGTATCCCATCCATACATGATAATCCATAGGCACCTAAACCATATACAGAAACCACGATGTAAGGACCTAGTCAGTTAGGACTAAATTTCCCTTTCTGGTCAGGTGGCACGTTTACATTCCATTGATTTTTGTATAGAACCAGGTCTCCTAATTTGAAGATTCTTGGAAGCACACCCTGATTATATTGTCTTGATAGTGACCGTTGATAAGCTTTAAGATGATCGAGGGCCTGTAAACGACTCTCGTCGAGCATCTCTAGCTGATGAAAATGGTTAACTCGATAGGTTTCATCGTCAATCAACCCTCTAAGGGAAACCCACAAAGATGGGATTTCCAACTCCAATGGCATGATAGCTTCTACACCATACATGAGGTTATAAGGCATCATTCCCGTCATCATGTGAACACTCGTGTGATAAGCCTAGAAAGCATATGCTAGCTAGACATGCCAATATTTTCCATGTTTATTAACTGTTTTACGAAGAATGAATTCAAGTGTCTTGTTAAAAGCTTCTACTTGGCCATTGGATTGCAGATAATATGGTGTAGAGAACTTATGTTAAATACGAAATTTCTCCAAAAATTGCTTCACTTTCTTGTTTTTAAATGGTGTATCATTATTAGAAACAAGCATAGCAGGCAGCCCAAAGTGAGAAATGATGTTGTTCAAAAGGAAGTTACATATAGTTTCAACATTCGTGGATCGGAGTGGAATAGCCTCAACCCATTTTGTGAAATAATCTATAGCGGTAATGATAAAGGTATGTCCTTTGGAAGAAGGAGGTCATATTTTCCCAATAATATCCAACCACCATTTTACGAAAGGCCAAGGAGAAGTTTGATTTTGAAACTCTTGAGTAGGAGTGTGGAAAGGCGGCTATGATGTTGACATTGAAGGCACTTCTTGACGAAACCGAAGGAATCTTGTTCCATCATCTTCCAATAGTAACCCTTGTGTATAAGTTTCCTCACTAGGGATCTACCATCGAAATGTCCACCCCCAGATCTTGCATGGGCTTCTTTAAGGGCAATGGGTATCTCCGCTTTAATGAGGCATCTTAACAACAAGCCGTTATAGCCTTTTCTATGAAGAATGTATGATAAGATGATGTAATGTGCTGAAAGATTTCATATACGAGTACAATTGCTTTTCATCGCCCCACTGGGGAAGTTTCCAGTCTTTAAGTAGTTGTAGATA
Source organism: Sequoiadendron giganteum (assembly GCA_007115665.2). Classification (NCBI taxonomy): domain Eukaryota; kingdom Viridiplantae; phylum Streptophyta; class Pinopsida; order Cupressales; family Cupressaceae; genus Sequoiadendron; species Sequoiadendron giganteum. The sequence continues at coordinate 13,184,474 of CM021107.1, forward strand.
CTAGAGAACCACTCTCCCGGGTCTGCCTGAAAAGAAACTAGAAACTCTAGATCAGGTTGATCGAGAACCACTGGGGTTCGCATGACCTGAACCATGAAGTGATATTCCTTTTTATCCTCCTCTGAAGGTACCAAGGAAGCAACGCTTGCCATGGCATCTGTATGTCTGTTTTCTTGCCTAGGAATATTGTTTATCGTGAAGGAGGAAAACTGATTGAGCAGGGACAAAGCGAGGTCTCGATAGCGAGACAACTTGCTTTGCTTAGCTTGATAAGTTCCCGTGATCTGATTCATGATAAGTCCAAAGTCACCTAGTATATGAAGGTGTTTAATCTTCAACGTAATCGTGACACGTAAGCCGACAATAAGAGCTTCGTACTCTACGATATTATTGGTGCAAGGAAAATATAATTGAAAGGATAGGGGGACCAGTTTTCCTTAGGGAGATATCAGGACCACACCTGCTCCAGAACTGGTCTGACACCTCGATCCATCAAAGTACATCTTCCATTTGAGGTCATAGTTGATTGTGAAGATATTCTCATCTGGGAATAGGTCCAACCCAGGGAAGAAGCGAGATGAGGGAGCATCTACCAATTGACCGACAACCGCTTGTCCCTTTACAGATTTCTAAGTGAAAAACTTCATATCAAACTCAGAAAGCAACATAACCCACTTTGCTAATCTTCTCTCAAGGTCAGTGCTAGAGAACAAATGTTTCAAAAGATCTATTTTTACTATGACGTGAGTTTCAACATGGAGGAGATAGTGCCTCAACTTTTGTGTAGCGAATACAAGAGCTATGCATTACTTTTCCATGGATGAATAATGAGTTTCATAATCAACGAGGACATGACTAATGTAGTAGATCGCTCTCTCCTTTCTTGCATCATTGTATTGAGCTAGCAGGGCCACCAAAGCATACGGTGATGTAACGAGGTAGAGCGGGAATGGTTTATCTTGCATAGCTGGCATTAATACAGGAGGATTGGTCAAATAGGCTTTGATGGATTCAAAATCTCTTTGACATTCTTCATCCCATATGAAGTGAACATCCTTCTTCAATAAATGAGTGAAAGGAAGGGTATGGTCAACCAACTAAGATATGAATCTATGAATTGCCTAAATCTTCCCCTATAAAATTTGCAACTCGGTGATGTTCCTCGGTGGAGGCATATTAACATTAGCATCAATTTTATTCGTGTCAACTTTGATTCCACAGTAAGAGACTATAAACCCAAGAAGCTTGCCCATGTTTATGCTGAAGACACATTTATGGGGATTGAGTCTCATCTTATAAAATTGAATCCTTCTGAAGATAAGACAAAGATTCTTCACATGGTCTTGATGATTTATGGATTTCGCCAAGATGTTGTCAACATAATATTCTAAGATTTTATGAATGAAATCATGAAATATCAGGGTCATCACTCGTTGGTATGTCACTCCTGCGATTTTCAAACCAAAGGGTATGACCACATAGAAGAAGGTCCCCCAAGGGGTAGTAAAGGTTGTCTTATACTAATCATTTGGGTTAATACAAATCTGATTATAACCTATGAAGCCATCCATAAAAGATAGCAATGCATGGCCTATGGTTGAGTCTACGATCATATCTATATTAGGAAATGAAAAATCATCCTTAAGAGAAGCCTTGTTAAGGTCTTGAAAGTCAATGCATATATGAATACGACTGTCAAGTTTGCTAGCAACAACTATATTCGAAATCCAAGGAGAATAGTCAATGGGACGGATAAATCCTGCTTTCAACAACTTCTCTATCTCAATCTTGACCATCAAAGCTACCCTAGGGTTGATCTTTCAATTTTTTTGCTTAATGGGCTTGGCGTCGGAACATAAAACAATATTGCAGACCACTATGGATTCATCAATACCAGGCATATCCTCATACGTCCAAGCTAAGATATCAAGGTACGCACGTAAGAGAGCAGAGTGCTCATCCGCTTCCTCGGAAGACAAGCACTTCCCAATCTTGATTACCCTTTCTGAAGATTTAGTATCCATGGGGACTTCGACAATATCTCCTTAAGGAGAGAGTTGCGGTCCTCGAGATGAGATATTGGAACATCATCACTGACATTAGATAGTGGGTCTTCTTCATCAATGCTCAGAACAGATTCTCCAAAGTATGCTTGTTTATGTAAGCGATACAAGAATCATCTCTTGTGATGATAAGGAGTTAACAGAGAGTAAGCACCGAGAAACTCCCATAATGCTTCATCCAAAGAGAAGACATCTACAAGAACTTTCTTGACTTGTCCCCTTTCTTCTACCAAATTAGGATGGACCAAGTTTAATGGTTCAGCCAAAATCATATTAATGCTCGACCGAAGATTTTTTCTAGACTGTTCAACAGGGCATCCCAAGCCCAGATAGCGTTGTCATTGCTTAAACTAAATAGGGACTTGTATTCCTTGTTTGATACGTCCTAGGCATTTCTTCCCATAGCCATACTGAGAAGCAAGTTTGTAACCAAACCCATAGCGAGCTTGTAGAGTTTTGGGAGGGGGCAACTCTATGTAGAGTGTCTCGTTCCACCAATGGATGTCAAAAGTTTCTACGAGAGCGGTCCCACTTCCTTTACTCGGTTCACAAACATTAAGCTCCTTTTCAGAAGCGAAGTCACTCTCTAGGGGAGGAGTGGTCTCCTAGATAGGATCACAGTTCGCTTCCTCAACGGGAGGGTCACTCGTCCTCCTGTTAGCAGAATCTGGGAATTCTATATCGGAGGGGTCTGACTTATACTACACTATGAAGAATTTAGAGAAGTTCAAGGAACCCCAGTCATCACCTAAGAGAGCATTTTCTTCAAGAGATGAAGGAGAGGACGGGGGGAATTCATAATATTCCACCTTAGGCGTTTCGTCTCGATTGATACTTGCTAGAGGGAGAGCTTCCATAGTGGGTATAAACAAGGAACATGCCATAGCTACAATGGTTAAGGAAGGAATGCAATTCTTGAGAGTGGATGCGGTCGAATTATGACCAGCAGCGACCAGTAAGCAAAGGTGCACAACCTTTGGATCTACCTTAACTGTAACCACCTGATTGTTAGCAACGAACTTTAAGGAACGATGTAGGGTAGAAGTTATTACACCCATGTCATGAATCCATGGTCTTCCTAAGAGAAGATTGTACGGTAACGAGCTGGGCATTACATAGACCAACGTAGGCAAGATAACGGGGCCTAGTTGCAAAGGTAGTATTATCGTACCTAGAGCTTGGTTGCCAGTGTTATCAAACCCGCAAATATACAAGGAGGAAGCTGCTAAAGAGGATGAATTGACTTTAATTTTAGGCAATAGATCTATACCGCAAACGTTGAGAGTTGAGCCAGTGTCAATAAGGGTACGTCTAATACTGATATTGTTAACATTTACTATAATCATCAAAGGTTCTACTTGTTTCTACACGTCTGAAAGCGAGAGTTCTTGCGGGTGGAATGTAATATTCAGTGAATCCACTCGAATATGTGCCATCAACACATCGACATCCATGTGCCTAGCAGAGGCAGGAAAGAGAATCTTTTGTAAGGCTTCCTATAGCATCTCTTGATAAACTAGAGCAGTCTAAAGCAAATCCCAAAGTGATATCTTAGCCAAAGTAACACGAAGTTGCTCGACAAGATCGTAATCACCTGTTGCTTTGATCACGGGTTTAGGAGCCGGAGGAAGGTCAGGTTGAGATAGAGGTAAAGAAGTAGGATTTCAGTCTGATTGCGGTGTAGGAATAGTAGCTTATTGTTCTAAGTTTTGTTTGTTTCTCCTTGTAGGGTACGTATGTCCAACAAAATTATAATAAGTAGAGTCAATAGCTTTTGCAAATCTTGAATACAAGTCCGATGGATTGCTACGACCTGAAATCCCATAGACAGAATAGTCCCTTCTAGGAAATGGCTCAGCTGAGGTCACGTAAATGACGGGTTTCTTAGGGCTTGGAGGAGCCACATAAACTACTACCACATTTACTGAATCTTCAGTTGGAAAGGAAGGAGTTTATTTTGGAAATTTACATATAGGGGAGAGTGCTTCTAAGAAATCATCTAGAGGATCTTCCAACATATCAAAATCTCATTCAGAAAAAAAAGACTCATTATAACTAGACAACATTATGAAAATGGATCCGATGGTTCACGTTGGGTTCACCAAAATGTGATATAAGAGGGATTCGCTACACACGGGTCTCTTTCTTCTCAAGAGATCACCAGGGAACAAAATGCCCTTATACACCTCAAATAGGACGAATCGATCAAATCGTGAAGAGAAGCGAGGAAGTAGATTCAAGACTCGAAAGAGCAAGACTTCTAGATTTCTATCCCCGGTTGAGGAGCTCTTAGCCAAAAGACGTCAACACAATTTCAGGACGCCAACACGATATCATCTGAGAGACACGCTGGCATCCTGAGCCGCAAAGAACTCCAAAGCTCAAACGAATGAAACTGAATCTCACTTTTTGATTCAGGTCAAGAGGCATGAAAGACCAAATATTCGATAGAAAGCTAGGAACTAAAAGGAAATGTGAGAGAACTTGAAATAAGATTACCTTTGTGTGTCTGAGTCTTTATTCCAAGTCTCCGTTTGTAACCTACACACAAAAGATCAAGGGGAAAAGGTTGGGGCTGTATAGGGGCCTGACTCAGTCAAACCCCCGTATTGGTGTTCCCACCTCCATGGACAACCAAGTTTGGAAAAGAGTGCAAAGGAAGTAAACAAAGTGTGTGGTGAAAACAAAACCCGCTTCGGAGTAGAGCCCGCACCACAAAGTAGCGAATGAACTAGTAAGAAAGAGTGATAAGGAGAGAGAGTGTTACCCATGGGTCAAGACCCTCTTTTGGAGCACACAGGCACACCATGATATGCTTACTTGAGAGTTGGTAGCTGCTAGAGGGACCTTAGTCCATCATGGATTCACCTGTAGAAATGTTGCTATCCAAGGATAGAGTTTATCCAAGACTAGAGCAAGTGGTGACAATGTTCGAATTAATGGCTTCCAACCCCAAAATGAGGGCCAAAAAGGAGTTTTTATGCATGTTAGGATGACACAAAGCCGTTTTACTTGAGACCTAACTACCAGGACACGTGTCGCAAGGGTCAAGGTTTTAGATTCACCGTTTCAAACTTAGAAAACCGTCGGGACGCTAGTGCGCCGCACAGGCGTCTAAGGCCTACATTTTCGGGAAATGCCCTGTCAGGCCTCTATCGTTTCACCATGTGTTCACCTGGAGTCAGAATCATGAAATTTTGTGTCATGGTATTTTGTCATTAATGCTTCTAAGGTGTCATAAATGCTAGGCAAGATGTGAAAATATGGAATTGCCCCTAGGTGCAATTCTATGACATTACACATACATTTAGAAAAAATAATAAATGGTTGCAAAATATTCAGAAAGACTACTTAGTAATCCATGAGCATACCCATTTATTTCCTATATTATTCTAAAAAGATACCTCACAAAGGCTTTGCAAGGATTTTACAGTTTTGCAGACTTCTAGTTGACCAACTGAATAATATATCCAAAAATGTATATCATACACAAGGAGGCACTCAACTAGGGTTGATTATGCATTTAATCATTTTAAATTCAAGGTGTACAAGATGTTATTACAAATTTGGGATGAACCTAGATCATTAAAATACAAAAATTACACTACCTATGACTAAAAACTGAAACCCTAGGGCTTTATGTTGATAATATTCTTGTATTGGTTTTGCAACTTCTTCTTCTTCAAAAGTGCTTTTTAAAAAAAAAAAACTTTTTTGATCTCTTTTTTAATGGTGATTGAGGCAGATATACTCATGGAAAAATGGCATGTAGGCTGTTAGAAGGTCATGACACATAAGAAAACCCTAATTGTGAGAACAACCAACATTCAGATAACAAGTGTCTTATTAAAAATTGATTTGACCATCAATAGGTGTGAAATAACATTATTTTGATCCCTACCATACTTCTACATTCATGATTTGTGGATTTGAGTGCAAGAATAAGTGAAAATGCCCACAAAATTTGATGAAATCACACCTTGGAGATGCTAAAAACAATAAATGAAGTATGGGTGTCATATTTCCTTTTTGGACCCATGAAAAATGAGTTTAAAAATCCCTATTAGAGCTCCATAGGTCAATATATAGTAGTTTCAAGAGTTGTTGCAACATTAAGGATGTTTTTGGGAGCCATCTCTTTCATTTTTACCTTTTGCAAAAAATTGACCCCCGTTAGGATATATAACTTTGCAAATGTTTTAGTAAAAAGATAAATTCTAGTTAAGATATGGATATATCTCATCATCCTTAAAATTTTGCAATATCCCATATATGCCCTCATATTTTAGCAAAACTTTGTCTTGCGAGATATCATCCTCCATCAAAATATGCAAGGAATTGACCTAGATCAAGAAATGTCCTGAAAGACGTAATAGTTTTAGAAGATTCAAAAGACACTGAAAATCATGTAATAATAGAGATTACACTAGTTTCTCCTACTTCCTTCTTACTTTTATCATCCACTCCTAAAATTCATCTAGTCCCTTGATTTCCTACATAATTTTGTTGGGTGCATTGCGGAAATATCACCACCAAAAGCTCTGAAACCTCAACCATATCTTTTATTTATTATTTATGTCTTTACCATCGTGCTTTGGATTCAACCTTGCAACTTGAGCTTTTTTGGCCGTGTTTCCTTCCTCAATCTCTTTGTTTCTCCTTGTCAGGGTTTCACCTAGAGCCAAGAACTATCAGAGGTTCTAATGGTTATGGGAACTACTAAATCCTATCACAACATAGCCTTTACTTTAATTTTTTCCTTCTCACCCCAAACTTCATCCTTTGTTGGAGGTTCACTAGGAACCAAGAACTATTTGAGGAACCTATGGTTCCCAAAACCAATAAAAGTTATAATAAAACACGAAAAGTTGGTAAGTGATGGGGCAACTTGCAAATTAGGGGAGGAATGGGAATCAGGAACCATCAAAGTTTTTAATATTCTAGAAACCATGTCAGAGGCCAACAAGGTTCCAAAAACCCACCTAAGCTTTGAATTTTGATAACAACCAATTTTACCCCAATTTTACCCAAATTTGATCTAGAGATACCCATTTGGGTAGTCTATGAGGTGGAAGGATTTGAAATCCTCTATACTTATTCAATTTTCAAAAAAATGGATTTCAGTAATTAACTAAGGACAAGTAAGATAAAAAATACAAACTACAAACACATGATATAATTACGAACATCAAATTTCTCAAAGTAACTATTGGGAAGACAAGGTGAAATGCACAACTAATGGAGCACAAAAAGGAAAAAATAGACACACAAGATAGGGTACCAATATTGTCTCTAGTTGGGATGTGTGTCTCTTACAAGCACAGTGAGAATCCTAACCTATGGGAGTAGACCAAAAATGGGGAACAACACTCAAACAACATCATGAGAAACAAGGGTCATGATTGCACCAAGGAGCACAACAAAATGATTATAGCCCTCTTATCAAACATACATTTTATCTTTTGTTGCCTTAACAAATTCATCTCACGGGCAACCTTCATTGTCTCCTCCAATTTGGTCCTCATGTATTCCTTAAGAAATAACACTTTCTTCTTCCCCTTCAATTTGTTGCAGCAATTTGTAGATTGGTAGCTCAAGGCTAATTGGAAATTTGGACTCAATACCATACACTAATTCAAATTGACTCTTTCTAATAGATTTCTTGTAAGTTACCCTATTTTCCCAAACAACAAACTTTAACTTATCATCCCACCTTTTCTTTTTTACATGTAAAGTTTTTTTATGATGCTTGTGATGCATTTGTTGCTTGATTCAACTTTTCCATTTCTCTATGGGTGATAAGGTGATGAATTTTTTAAAGAGATCTCATATTATGAACACATATCGGAAAATATTGATATCTAAAACACATTGGATTGTCAACAACAATTATTGATGGCATGCCAAACCTAGTGATTATGTTATTGAGTAAAAACTTAATCACCACCTTTGAATTTGCATTCCTTGTGGGGATTACCTCCACCCATTTTGTAAAGTAATTGGTGGCCACCAATATCCACTTGTATCTATTGTTGGAATTTTTAATTATTTCCCCTATGAAATCTATGCCCTACTATTGGAATGGAGCCTCTATTGAAATGATAGGAAGGAGAAGTATACCTATAAATTTTAACTTACCAACTTTGGCTGGAATCACACCCTTTCAAAAACTTGGCCATATCCTTGAATAATATTGGCCACCAATAACCCATTTTCATAATCTTATGAGCAGTGTTTTTTAACATATAATACCCATCACATAATCCTTGGTGGCATTCATCAAGAAACCTTATAGGCTCTCATCATTTAAAAATCTCAGGATGACACCATCAAGGTTTTACCACATTAGTTGTCTCTTGAGTAACACATATATTTGAGCTTCAAGCTTCAATGTTCTCTTTTTCTTATCATTCAACTCAAGAGGACAATTCAGGTTTTCCAAATAAATGCAATATCCTTATACCAAGGACAATCCTTCAATTGACATGGAATAAAAGAGAAGTTAGAGTTCACCTACTTCAACAACATCCAAATTTGCTTCAGCCATTAATTTGGCTAGTACTTGATCTCTAACTAGCTTGGTTGTTTGTACTTCCATGCCATATTCCTAGATCTTGTCAATCCATCTACACCTTTTTCTTGATGCCTCTTGTTGCACAAACATATCTCTAACAACTATATGTGGCATAAAGGCTATGATCTTAGAACCAATGAGATAAGGTGTAAAGTCTAAACTAATGTATTATAAACTTGGTTTTAGGATTTAGGCTCCATCAAGCTTGTAAATCCTATTCTCCTAAAGTGTTTTATACATTTACCCATAAGAGGTGAAACCATTTGACCAACGGTGGTGAAAGAGACAATGTAAATGCAATGTTACTATTACCGTTTGTCCTTTTGGAAAAGGACAAAATAACTAGGCGTCCCACTTTGGAATCTTCTAGAATGAGGTTGTTGGGTCAAAATAGGGTGTTGTAAGAGCATCTATGACATGCATGACAGTTGCCATAAGATGCTATGACAATATGATATATTCCCTATGACAAAATGTGCTATTCTTGGACCCCAGGCACCCATGCATGAGAGATGCCTTATGATAGCTATAAGAGCATTTGTAAGAGGTTATTTTTGGTATTTTTGACCATTTTCAAGGAGGGAGGCGTGGGTTTTTCTAGGTGGTATTGCTGCCTATTGTTTGGTGTAACCATGGTGGTTTTCATCCTCACAAATCTCTTTAAATTGGGGCCTTGAGCTAGAGTTATTCAATTCAGTTTTGCAAGTTTGCAGGGTAATAGGGTGCTACCGAATTTTACAGAGATTGATAAGAGAAGTCTATTTTTGCATGTAATATTTCAGATTATCAGTAATACACTTGCCTCTCTTTTGGTGGTGGATTTTTTTGCCTTCAAGGTTTCTCCACGTAAATTTGTTGTTGCACGTGTTATGATTCTTCTATCTGTCTCTCTCTCATTCTTTCTTCGTACTAAGGCTAAAGGTTAATCTACTTATTTCAGATTTGCATTCACATTTAAGTTCATATTACAAGCTTTCTTCACCTCGATAATCAACACTTGGTAGAACCTACACAATTTAGAGGTTTATTTGATTGAACAATCCACTCAACATTGCAAAGACTACATTAAAATTTCAACCCAAGGTTTGTAAACTTGTGATGGTGCTGCACTATATGTGCCTTCAGAGACTCAAGGTTACCTAAGTTATCCTATTCAACATGTTCTACTTGATGAAAACTCACAAAATTGCAAAATGGTAAAAGAAACAAACTAGTGCTGATGGCTAGAAGTGCCTACAATTTAACCTATAACTAAATTATTGCTAATAAAACATTACTATATCAAATCAAAACTGATCAAAACTAACAATTCAACTAATTTAACCTATAGAGTACTACTATTTAACCAATTACATGCATGCTCATGAAAATTCATTACTAATAATCAAAATATGAGATTCTAATTTAACTTGCATGTAGTTCATAAAGTAATGATAAACAAAAAACAACTACTAAACAACTATAAATAAAGTGAAGAACAGTTACCTTGAGTGGCTTGCTCAAGTGGTCGTTCTCACTTAACTAGAACTAAATCTAACTATCAGATTCTACCCATCCATGTGAAATTGACTTCATTCATTGCATATCATGAAAGATTATATAAAATCTTCTTCACAGATTGTATTCAATGAAAAACATTTTGAATAACCATCATGATTGTAGATAACTTGAAACTGGATAATAACTGATAATGAAATATTGAAAACCAACTAGCTATCTAAGGACTCAACCATTAGCTATATACAAGCATGAGGGAGTATTATTCTAAGCAACAGCTAACTGCAATCATTAACTTCCACTCCTAGATATCAGAGCATATAGTTAAGATTGAATTGTTCAAACCATAACTAAAAAGAAAGAAGAATCCTAATAGAATTAAAACTCTATAAAAGAGAATTACATGTAAAACACACAAACATTTATTAGAATCCTATCAAAAAAAGAGTTATTCTTCTCCAACACTTTATTAAATCATTATAATTATGCACGTTCAATCTCCATCAGGTGTCTTCAAATAGTAGTTATTGCATTCAACTTAATCTGGAACTCCCCCGTTTTGTTGTCCCAATCTTCCTTTTTTTTGCGTGTTACAACTTCCAATTGCTACGTGTTGTAGTTCCTCCTTGGCTACAAAAATGTTAATTCACAAAGCATGTGCACAAGACTAATTATCATAATTAAAACATAGAATTCTATCCATATTTCATACATACTCACATATAAACCATGCAATACTATTATGTCATAACCATACTTCCATTACTATGATTTTAGGTCCAAGGTTGTATAATAAGTATGAAAAGATAGCATAATATAGGAGTATTTTCTAAAGAGTATATCTAAAAGTGTCTGAAAGCATGCATAAAAGTAATAGAAAATAGGCTAATAAAGGACCCCATCATTCCCCCCCCCAACTACACTTTTGCTTGTCCTTAAGCAAAACACTAGGGGTGTAGGTTATATTGCAAGGTGATCTGCCTCAGGTTCATAATAGCATCAACTCCCTAGATATATTTCAAGTAAAAAGATTCGTAAGCTGCAAGTTGCCTCATTTTTGTGTTCCCAACTCTCTCACATTCCTCATCTTTCTCCCCAGACCAATATGGAACTGGATAGAGTAGAATAGGTGGGTGAAATGTGAGTGGTTCCCAATAAATCCCTTTTTCAACACCAATTGTCATATACCTGTGTACCCTTTGAAGCACGGTGGTGAAATTATATATGGAATGAGGTTCTTTTCTCTATAATTCTAGGGTCAAGGTGTTCCATTTGCTCTACATGTAACTATATCATTGTTGTCCTAGACCCACAGCTAATGTTTATGTTCTTTCATAATTTGCTTTCCTTAGTTTCATAATTTTCTTGCCTACACCTTTATGATCAATGAGCTTCAACCACTCATTGATAACTTCATTGGGGTTTTTAGATTCTTTCCTTATGGGGAGTAATTTATTTCTCTCTCTCCTCATATTCTTCCATTATTCCCCCCTGAGTTATTCATTTTTGTAATAAGATGCAAGTGCCCTTACCTGGATATCCCCTACAAACATCAAAGGATTCCACTATGTTTCATCTGACACCACATAATTGTGTAAATAATATTCACACAACTGATCTTGCTCCTCAGGTGTAGAATCAACAAAAACATTAAGGAACTCAAAAATTCTGCTCATCACAACTAGTTGTTTACTAATTAGCCTACTGAACTGGAAACTTAGAAATCTTTCTTGCAGAAATAATGCATATGTCCTTGTTGGAGGTCTGCATCTTATGAATTGTGCAACTTTGTTTGCTAGTTTTTCTAACCTAAATTTTGATCTTCTCAACTCCATGTATTTCTTCTCCAACTCTTTAGCATGTTCTTCAATGAAAATTTATCTTTCTTCCATTTTCCTTTTCTCGTGTAAACTCGTCAGTCACTCTCTATAGTCGATGACCAAGTGACAGGGTGGTATGGTGAATTGGAGTTCTAATGGAAGGATGTTTCTGATTTGGTACTCCCAGTTCTCTATCCCCAGTCTTAGTTATGGCCAATTGTGCCAACAAATCAATCTTAGTACCATGACCATATGTTTGCAATTTTTCCTCCATCTCTTGTATTTTTGTTTCTCTTTCCTTGTCCTTCTTTTCATAGCTCTGTACTAACTCTTCCAAATGTTTGATTTTTTCCAAGGCTTCTTGGATCTCCTTCTTAACATCTCTTTCTTCTATATACATTTCCTTTGTTTCTTGTACTGCTCATTACCTCCAGCTTCGTAGTCCTCATAGGTAAAATTTTATAGGGTTTCCTTTTGTGTTTTCTTAGCAGTAAACACATCTTCTGATTCTGAATTAGAAGTAGTAAACACATATCTCTTTATTTTCACCGGTATATTTACATTACTAGGGACATCTCCCTTCCCTTCAAAATCTCTCTGCTAACATGACATTTTCCTCCTTTCGTTCTTTTCTCTTTTCCTCATCTTCGGGTTTCTCTACACTTCCCCTCATGACACCCTATCTCTTTAATCTTCTTGAACTTCTAGGTGTAGGTGTTTCCTTCTTAGCATCCTTCTTTTTCCTTTTGAATACCCTTCTTCTATTAAACATCATTTTTTTAACATCCTTCCTCTTCTTTTCTTTTTTAGAAGGTGTGGATGATGTGGACGTATTGCCTCTTCTGCTCTTTGGTTTTTGTGATTTTGAAGAAGATGGAATTTCCTCTACTACAAGTGACCTAAAATCTAGCTCATTATGTTCCTCATGCTCACCTTGGTTACAGGTAGGTGAAGTTATAGGTGAGACACGAGGGCTTTCTCTTACAAGTCAATCTTGTGGCTCTATAGTCTTAGGTACCAAAGGTATATCCAGTAAACTATTAATATTTGTACATTCCTTAAAATATTCCCAATTCACTTGTGGATACTGAATTCTCAAACTTCTTTTTACCAGTAAAGCAATCAAATAGTGATGTGATAGGGAAGTGTCACTTTTTTTTCCTTTGATACTCTAATTCCATTCTTTTCAATGAATTATAAAGAAAGTTTGGCACATTTACCAACTTATTGTGTCGAAGGTGACTAAGTAACTTTAAATGTATTGTATACAAGAGATTTTGCTTACCATCACAGGTAAGATATCTAACAATATATGAAGCACAATTAGCACATAACCATGGAAGAGAGAGTCTCTTTGTACCTTGTGAAGACGCATCCAAATTCTCTCCTCACTCACAAAATTCCTCTCTAGTTGCAACTGCATCTGCACACACTGGAAATTCTGTTCTAGTTCTAGGTAACCCATAAACTTGTACTATGGTGACCTCAGATGCATCCGCTGATATTCCTTTCACCATTTCTTCATCATACTCTAGTGTAGCTACAAACCTTCTTGTCATATCATTGTCAAATTCTATTAATTTTAGGAAATAATCAAGCCAACCAACTATGGTAAAAATGCGCAAAACCATTGTATCTTCCAGAATTTGTTGATGAGTCGATGGCTCTCTCCTGTTAACATCACCTCCCATTATGAATTTCTTTTCTCTGCTCAATATTTTTAATTCAGACTTGAAAATTCAACTCTGTAAATGATAGATTTTTCTGCAAGCTAGAATAACAATGTCAAATCTTAATCTAAACAATAATCTAAAATCTAACATCAAAGAACGAATAAGTAAACTAAACTAATAAAACCAAAATAATCTCACCGAATATGCGTTCATCCCTTCAAATTATCTTTATTACTCTTCTCCATTTTTCCTTTTCAGTATTCTTGCCCTCAGATTTCTGTGTTTGAATGCAAGTATAGCTTTGTTGAGTGTCTAAGCAAAATATTGAAAAATAGTTTCTCTTCTCAAAAGTGTATGATTTCGGGAGGAGGAATAATGATTGTGACATGCCATTTTATAGATTTTGGGTTTTCGAACGATCGGCTCAGATTGAAAGAGAGATCAACGGATGAGATTGATGAATGCCATGCAATATGAGTTTTGTGTCAGATAGAACGTGAGTTAGAACAGGAGTTAGAGAAAGACTGCGGATAGAGACTAAGTTAGAACACAAGTTGAAGATCTTAATCTCCAAAAATAGGAGAAATAAACTTTGTATGCAAAAGCCAAAGTTAGAACTTGAAGATGAGGAATTCAAATGCATAATTAAATTAGTTAATTAATATTTAATTAATAGATGCATACATGCATATGAGTTAGAACTAGTTAATCGACTAGTTGTAACGGAGAGTCTTCTCGTAGAGATAAACAAGTGTTGAATTCAGAGATAACTGGAGAACTAAAAATAGATCTCAAGTCAGAAGGTGAGTGAATGAATTAGAACACTGAATGATAGAGGAATGTGACATAAATAATCAAATATGAATTAAATGTTAATTTAATTCAACATTCGAAAATGAAAGACTTTAATTAAGTAAATAAAGTAATTTATTTAATTTGACTTTTGAAAAGGATAAATAAATATTTAATTATAGATAAAGGGGGTTAAATGAATAATTAAATAAAGATATTTAATTATAGTTGAAAAAGTATGATAAAGGGGTGATTAAATAATAAATTATTTAATTGATAGATAAAGGGGGAAGAATTAATTAGTTCGCAAAATAACTAAATAAATATGATTTATTTAATTAATCAAGTTGAATAAAGATTAATAATGAATTAATGAATTAATTAAAAAAGGGTATTTAATTAATAGAGGAAATATGTGTTAGAAAGGTTAATTAAATAATTAACATTATTTAATCATGACCATGGATAATAGAAAATTATGTCGAAAGTGGTGTTCGCAGGCCTAGACCAATTTTCGGTGCCTATAGTTTGCCCCTCTTTGATACAATGTTGGTATAGCGTTGTGTCAAAGAAAATATGCCTCGATCGTGCCCCAACATGAAACAAGTTAAGGTATGCCCCCTCGAGAAAATTGACAATTTTTGAAAAATTCCAAAAAAATCAGGAAATATTCTCGATAGGTCAATTTGATAGTCAGAAATGCTATGGAGTCGACGGAAATGAATTTGGAGTTGATACGGACGAATATGGGTCATTTGAAGTTGAAAGGTTACGCGGTCGATAGATTAGGTCAGAAGAAATGCCATTTGAAATCCACCTATAAATAGAAATTAGGGCTAAACCTAATTCATTTGCACCCGAAGGAGATAGAAAAAGAGGAGTTTTTGATCTGACTAGCTGACAAAATGGTGCCTATTCCATACAATGTACATCAAGGTTATCGGATCCAAACGTTTAGGAGGCCAGCTGACGCAGGACCACTGATATGTACCCAAAAACGAACTTGTCAAAATTATTTTTGCATTTAGTTTTAGGCGGTTGAAAAGTATTGAAGCAAATGCGGTGCATCGTAAGCGACGCATATGCCGTTGTATTCACTGCATCTGATTGCGAAACAACGCATGTGTAAAAATATGTTTAGGCTAGGTTGGTCAGTTTAAGGAATGACTGCATGTGAACCATAATGCACCGCATGTGTAGTTATGCAACACATATGCTTTAGCAATAGACGCATGTGTAGTAGTGAACCACATATGCATTTTTTAGACGCATATGTAGTAGATAGGAGGTTAATGAAACTGCACTACATTTGTTAAAAATGCACCGCATGTGGTTTAGTGAACCACATGTGCAGTTGGATGACCGGGTTGTGGAAACTATGCGACGCATATGTAATATGCATGACATTTGAGGCTTTGTGCAACGCATTTGCAAAAATGCACCGCATCTATAATGTGAGCCGCATTTGACTTGTAAAAATAATAATTTCTAAGTAAATCTTGAAAATTCTTGACATCACAGTTTAAATGCAGGTTGTACTAGATGCTATATACACGCGGGAGTCACGTCCAGATACATATGATCTGAGAGATAACCTGACTAGTGGAGAGATATGGTTGCTATCTAGACTTGGTTTGCGTCATTGCCTCTCGATGCCTACGATTCGAGCAAACAGAGGGATGCTTACGGCATTAAGTGAGCAATGGCACTCAGAGACTTTATCGTTCCATCTACCGTCTGGGAGGCCACTGTCACATTAGAGGATGTGTATAGGATTTTGAGACTGTCGATCAGAGGTGAGCGGGTGATGTACGATACCCAACGAGGATTGACGGAGCTTGCTAGATTTTATCAGGTAGACAACATTAGGATGCTTGGGATCGAGCATTATGAGATCAGGTGGCTAGTTTTAGCGAATAGATATGATAGGATTGACTGCATTTTATATACATTGATCGGGGGTAGAGTTCTACCAGACCAGCGGGGTCATGGCTTTCTTGTGGGATGGGGGGAGATGTTGGTGGGCATGTTGGAGAGTGAGACGAGATATGCATGGGGTCCATGTCTACTTGAGATACTATATTTTCATCTGCACGACATTGTTTATAGAGACGCATAGTCATTGAGTTGTGGGACTACTTTACTGATGGTGTGGGCTTGGGAGAGGATAGCTGTATTTCGTCCACCAGTTATTGTAGAGAGACCGAGGATACATCCTTATGTGTTCCGATATACAAGACAAATCATGCAGACACATGTTGGGGACACAGGGTATTGGAGACATGCACTGGACATTCTAGATCAGTTTACATGGAGACCGTACATGGATTGTGAGGAGTGGCTGGATGATGAGAGACATTTACTATTCTGTAGACAGACATAGTATCTCATTAGGAGGACTATTTCGAGTGTGCATAATATAGAGATGAATCTACCAGAGCAGGTCATGAGATAGTTTGGAGAGGTTCAGGATGAGCCTCGAGGTAGAGCAGAGTTTTCTCAGTTGTCGAGAGAGGTTCCATGGTGGGGACCCATGATTCCAGTGGCTACGATAGAGGCAGACATACAGACATTACAGCCATTACGTTGGGGTTGGAGAGATGGATTAGCAGATCCAGGGACTATGGTTACATATGATGCATGGTGGGTGATTCATCACACGATTCCTTATACAGATCCTGACCAGCTAGCACCAGTCGAGAGACGAGGCACCGGGCCGAGAGGATGATGGAGAGGTGGAGGTGCCAGAGTGGGTAGAGTTGGTGGTAGAGGTGATGGAGATGATAGCAGAGGCAGAGGTAGAGACGGGAGATGAGGACAGAGAGGGGGTTAGGCAGGTGGACATGCACCTATTCAGGAGGCAGTAGTAGTTGATGTACTGATGGTAGATATCAGAGGGAGAGTGGATGTATAGGCTGGGCGTGAGCATGCTGCAGCGAAGGTAGTGGTTGAGGAGCGTGTATAGGTAGATGTCGGAGTAGAGGATGTTGCAGAGGATGTAGATATGGATGTGACTATAGACCTTCTGGGTATTTTGGCAGGATATGAAGAGGAGGATGTTGAGGATGATGTTGAGAAGGAGGCACTGATGGAGGAGCAAGAGAGAGAGCTCAGAGATCAGATTGTAGAGGGGAGATGGGATGAGGATGCTCCTAGAGATTGTGACAGGGAGGCTTTGGAGGAGAGACTCAGACTTATGACTACAGAGTTTGAGGCGATGAGACTAGAGAGAGATAGTACCTACAGAGAGAGGGACAGTGCATATGCAGAGAGGGACAGTGCATATACTGAGAGGGACAGTGCTCGTACAGAGAGGGATAGTGCTCTCATGGAGAGAGACCAGGCTATAGCGTGGAGACATGAGATAGAGTAGCAGTTCACAAAGGTTAGATGCCTTTGCAGTGGGTCCTCATCTGATGGCATGGTATGAGAGTTGATCAGATCGATGGAGAGAGCTACGTACTACAGAGACCTTTATGAGGCAGTAGTGCTAGCAGATAGACGAGGTCCTACATTTTCAAAGGTGCGTAGTCAAAGCAGGAGTCATACTCAGAGGACACAGAGTACCGAGGGGGTGATAGGACCATCGAGGATAGGTCCATATGAGAGGCCTTCCACCTCACAGAGAGCACCTTCAAGTCTTTTTCCACCACCATCACCACGTGACAGCAGGGGTAGCGGGACACGATGACAGGGCTTCAGATACTTGTAGACATTTGTATTTTTGATTAGACAGCCTGCGAGCTCATGTTTTATTTATGGTTACATTCAGACATTGTATTGTGACACACTATTTTCGAGTGATATATATATATGATTTATGCGGCTTCTACATGATATGGAGTTCTATTCTATGGATGATGCATTATTTCTATATGATTATGTTTCCTAGATGATGTATATACATGTTTTATAATTGAATGATTCTATATGTTATGAATTATGCATTTTATAATGATGTTATGGATGTCTTAACTTACTTATGATAATGAATGCAATGATCTATATGATATTTATTTAAAATGTGATGGTGATATGTACATGCAATGTTTACATTATTTATGTTATGATGATGAAATGCCTATTATGTCATGATTTGGATGTATGCAATGAAGATGTTAATGTTACTATCTATATGTGTGAAATGCCTATGTTGAATGTATGTAAATGCAAAAAACCTAATGTTTTTAATCGTGTCACAAGACTTTATCATCATGTCGTCGAAGAGAAATGTTAGGATGAAATTAATTTAGAATGTTAGTAAGAAACAATTAAGGTTGATTGATTGAGAAAAAGATATAATGAAGGTTGATTGATTGAAAAAAAAGACATAATCTTCGATATATTACCAAATATGCTATACTTGCTTGTTATCATCATTGGGCAGGACATGACATAGATGGATAGTACACACTATGATATGAGATAGACCATAGTGTACCAAGTCATCCATCTACGAAAAACAGACAATCACAGACAAGAAGTGTATTAACTCATACTAAGGACAGTATTGCCCCAGTCAATTTGTCAAGACAAACCACAGACAGCAAAAAAATAAAAGATGAGTCATGAGACGTCATTGCTCCTCTAAATCCTTGATCGAACATCCTTGAGGAAACTAGTAACATGACTCAAAAACCAATGTTTAAAAAGATAGTTGACAGATAGTAGCCAAAGAAAAAGAGTCTCGAGACATCGTTGCTTCTCTAAATCCTTCAAGGGACATCCTCGAGAAAGCTAGTAACTGGACTAATTCACAAATCGATAATAAGATAAGACAAAAATAAGATATAAAGTCATAAAGCCAAATAAAATGTATTCGCCAAAACTTGATCTTGTGGGACTATTTGATGTTGATGTTTGACATAGCATAATGTGAGAGAATGACACATACCGCATAAGACGTTGAGTTTGGTTTCAACTTGGTGACTTCTGTACAAGGCATGACAAAGCTTGGTTTTAGAAAAGACATGTGTCGTATAAGACGTTGGAGCCTGATGACGTTGAAGTGACAAGCCACATGAGACTATGACAATTGATGACGTCTATTGACAAGAAAGACATATCTTGCGTAAGACATAGGTTGATCATTTTGACAATGTGTTCGATATTGACTTGATGACTTTGAAATGTTTTGCCTTGTTGATGCATGACTTGTTTTGATTTCTTGACCTCTAAAAGTGTGTGCATGTAGACAGTGTATGACATGAAATGATAACCTAAACTATGATATGTAGCTTGTGTGATAGTGATTGTGAATGAACCCTATTGGATTGACCTAGTGTGGTCTCGGGAGCTCATCAATTGATTAGCCTTGCCTACGTTGTACATGTAGAGACCTCATAGTTCGACACGACCAATGACTTTGAATATACAAAGAGTCATGATTTAAATGTGTGTGATGCCTCGAGGGCACATCGATTGATGGCCTTGCCTATGTCCCAGTCATAGAGGCAATGTAGTTCAACTATGTCTATGACTTACTTAACATGACTGACTAGACATGACTGACTTGACTCTATTTTTTTTTATGGATTTTTTGACATTTTTTTTTTTTTTTGGGATTTTTCAGGACATTTTCAACGGTGTGATGGTATGTACACGATGTTAGGGCATAGAACAAGGATTTTCCCCCAGTCGGGAATAAGATTAGGAAGATGGAGTGGATAGTGTGACAGAATGGACGCTAGATGCCAATCGTTCCAAGTTATAGATAAGACAACCATTTATTATGAGTGATGGTGAAAAAGTCCGATTAGAATGATGGTAGATGAAAGAGTGAACTTGACTACACATGGTGCCTGTTTGCCAGGTTTTCACCATGGTACTTATCCATAGCGCCATCGAAGCGGTTTTCACTATTGGACGAATTTATTTCTCTTTACTTTTTTTTTTAATTTTCTCAATTTTTTTGGTGTTACAAAGACGCTTGTTTGCCAGTTTTTCATCAAGGTAACCATTTTTTTTGTTTTTTTGTATTTTTCAAGATTAAGAAACAGATTCTTAGAGACTAAGCATAGAACCTCTTTAGATGCAGACTGTTGATAGGTGACAAAAGCAACTGTCCTTTAGGAGTAGAGAGTTGGTACGCTCCTGACCCAAAAGCTTCTGTGACAATATAGGGCCCCAACCAGTTAGGTTCAAACTTACTTGGTTTCTCTCGTTCTGCTTGGTTCTTAGGATTCTCCATTAATACCAGGTCACCAATGTCAAAGTGTCTATTGTAGCTACGACGAAGATGATTCTGATATGCTTGCAAATGATCTAATGCTTTATGTCTTTGCTCATCCAACAATTCTAGCTCTTGTAACCTAGAGACACGGTACTCTTCATCATCAATATGACCCTTCAAGGATACCCTAAGAGAAGGTATTTTAACCTCGATAGGTAAGATAGCTTCAGACTCGAATACGAGGGAATATGGAGTGGCACCGGTGGGGGTAAGATGCTTGTGCGATAGGCCCATAAGGCAGGGTTAAGCTGTAGGTGCCAGTCATGACCAACGTCATTGACAATCTTCTTAAGTATTCTAACAATGGTCTTATTAGATGCCTCAGCTTGGCCATTACCTTGTGGGTAATATGGGGTGGATAAATGGTGTTTGATGTGGAATTCTTCACATAAATGGTGTTCTTCTTGATTCTTGAATGGGCGGCCATTGTCTGTGATTATGGATTGGGGCACACCATACCAAAAAATGATATAGTTTAGGATAAACTTAAATATTTGTGTGTCGGTTATGTATGTCATGGGAATAGCTTCAATCCATTTGGTGAAGTATTCGGTGGCGGTGATGATGAATTTATGGCCATTTGATGATGGAGGGTGTATCTTACCTATGAGGTCGAGTCCCCATTGGGCAAAGGGCCATGGTGAAGTAATTGGATGAAGTTCTTACACTGGTGCTCTTATCAAGTCTCCATGTATTTGACATTGTCTACACTTCTTTACAAAGACGTATGAATCTTTCTCCATTGTAGGCCAATAGTAACCTAGTCTCATAATCTTGTGGGCTAGAGTAGGACCACTCGAATGAGATCCGCATATACCCTCGTGTACCGTTCACAAAGTTGTTAGTGCTTCCTTAGCATCGAGAGATCTCATTAAGGCATTATCTAAGGTACGTTTGTACAGGGTTTCACCAATGATGGTGTACTTAGCTGACTTTCGGATGAAGGTTCGACGTTGGTTATTAGACAAGTCTTGGGGTAAGGTTTGGTCAGTAAGGTAGTCGAATATGTCTTTATACCAAGGAGGCATAGGACCAACAATGGTACACACTATCATAGTATCAGGGACATCATAAGCAGGGACCAACAACTGTTCAACCAAAAACTCGAACTTAGGCACATTACTTGGAATATCCAACAAGGAAGCCACGGTTGCCATAGCATCTGTAACTCTATTCTAGATACGTGGTATTTGTTGAAAAGTTATATCATTGAAATACTATTGGAAACTATCAGCCATTCTCTTGTAAGGTGCAAGCTTCTCATCCTTAGTCTCGTAATCATCATTTACATGTCGGATTACCAGTTGAGAGTCACCAAAGACCTTTAGGCTTTTAATTTTCCATTGAGCTACCATTTTTAACCCAGTCACTAAAGCTTCATATTCTGCTATATTTTTGGTACAAGGGAAAGCAATCCTAAATGATTTGGGAATGGTATCACCTTGAGGTGTGACAAATAAGATACCAGCTCCTGAACCACGGTGTATATGTGACCCTTCAAAGTACAGTTTCCATTCGGTCTTAATGTCAATGTTAAAGAGAAACTCATCAGGAAAGTCTACCACTAATGGATGATCTGCCTTCATAGGTGCATCAGCTAACTGATCTGCAATCACCTGTCCTTTTATAGCCTTCCTTTCGACATACTGAATGTCATGCTCACTAAGTATCATAACCCATTTGGCCAACCGGCCTGTTAAAGCTGCCTTACTTAGGAGGTATTTAAGTGGATCAATATTTGCAATTAACATCGTTTGTCAATTGAGCATATAGTGCCGAAGTTTTTGGGTAGCAAAGACTACCGCAAGACAGGCACATTCTATGTTGTAATTCAGTTCATAGCCCACTAAGGTACAACTGATGTAATAGATGGCTCTCTCATGACCTTGATCATCATGTTGTGTGAGAAGAGCCCCTAATGCCAACTGAGTTGCTGAGATGTATAATATCAATGGTTTTCCTTCTGTAGGTGGCATTAAGACTGGCAGAGTAAGCAAATAGTCCTTAATTTGCTGGAAGGCCTTTTGACATTTATGTGTCCACACAAATGGTACTCCTTTCTTGAGTAGATGCTGAAAGGGTGGATTTTATCTACCAGTTGTAGTATGAAATGCCTAATGGATTGTAATCTCCCCTGTAGGGTTCTGAGTTGACCAATGCTGACTAGAGGAGGCATCTCTATGATAGCTCTTACTTTCTCTAGATCTACTTCAATGCCTCTTCGAGAGATGATATACCCTAACAATTTCCCTGATTTCACTCCAAAGACACACTTCTTCGGATTTAGCCTGACATTGTAATTCTCCAGCCTCTGGAATATTTTGTCTAAAACCTTTAAATGATCTTCCCTTGTTTCTGATTTTGCTATAATATCATCTACATAATCTTCCATGAGGGTATGTACAAAGTCATGGAAGATCGTAGTCATTGCCCGTTGGTAGGTAGCTCCTGCATTCTTAAGGCCAAATGACATGACATTCCAATAGTATGTGCCCCATGGACACCGGAAAGTTGTCTTGTGTTGGTCTTCAGTTGCTATTTTAATCTGGTTATATCCCGAGAAACCATCCATGAGGGATAGCATCTCGTATCCTGCTGTCAAATCTACTATCATGTCGATATTCGGCAAAGGAAAGTCATCCTTAGGACATGCGTTATTGATGTCTCTAAAGTTTATGCATATGCGAATTCCCCTAGTTGGTTTAGTTACTAGTACAAGATTTGATATGCAATCTACATAGTCTATTGTCCTTATGAATCCTACATCCAAGAGCTTCTTAAGTTCTGCCTTGACCAATAGAGCAATTTGCGGATGCATTTTCCTTAGCTTCTGCTTGACTGGTTTAATACCTGGCTGTAGTGGTAAATGGTGCAATATTAGATCGGGATCAAGCCCAGGCATGTCAGCATATGACCATGCAAAATTTATCTATCTCTTTGTGAAGAAGTCTTTAAACTTAGGTTTTTTTGTCTCTGTTAAAGAAGCTGCAAAATATACCTTCCAAGGATTCTCTTCTGTACCTATGTTGACTTCAACAGATTCTTCTACTAGCATCAGTGAATTTTCCTTTTCAATGGGGAGAATATTTAAATCTCTATCCTTGGGTGCCTCTGAGAGGTTTTCGCCCTTGGATAGGTCCTTTATTTTGACTTTTTCTTCGTCCAAAGGCACCTTTCGGTTTTCACCTAGGGACTCATCATTTTCTTTTTCATTGTCTTTTTTCTTTTTATTCTCATTTTTGTGACTAGAGGTGTAAATAGACTCCCCAAAGTATGCTTTATCGTCCAAGTCTATGGTGAAACCAACTTTATGATCCCCTCTTGGTATGCCTTCTCTAAGTCCCATGAACTCAGTAATTGCTTCGTTGTTCTCAAATGTATCTATGATAGGTGTACCTTGTTGATCCTAGTTGATAAGTTCAAGATATACAAGGGGCATGTCATCATCAGAGTTTTTAAAGGTAGTTGCTGACAAGGTGAATATGGAATGGTTGACATGGTCACAGAAGTTTTGGACTAACTCCTTCTTGTTTTTCTTCCTAGGTGTAGGTATACTCTGATGTGGGACTATAGTAAGGGCAGAATCGTCAAAAGATGGTTTACCAGGTGCCCAAGATGCATGATCAAGGGTTTCCCAATAATAGTTCTCTTGCCATTCTTGTTTGGACAAGTGCTTCTTAGGATGAGGACTAGATGGTTTTGGTACATGTTTGACGTTTAGGTCCAATTCTCCACATAGGGCATCTATGTTCATGGTACTGGTAGATGAAAGGGAATCCCATTCATCATCACGTGAGTAAGGGGATTCATCAAAAACTGGAGGTTTATCGTAAGTTGGGGGTTTGTTGTAAACTGGGGGAAGTGGTTCATGAGATGTCTTGATGTCTGCATAATCACTCACTTCTTCTTGAAAAGATGACGAAGTACCAGGAAACCCAATTCTAAGCAGTTGACACCCTAGCCCTAGATATTTCGGTCGTGGGTAGATAGTGATTGGTTTTGTCCTTCCATTCTGATAGAGTCCTAACCCACTATGCCCATCATAGCCTTCATATCTTAAAGCATTTTCCATACTGGTCTTTAGCAATTTGAATAGATAGGGAGGGCTATTCATGTTCTTCTTGATACAACCAGAAATCACCTTGATCCACAATTTCGTCACTTAACTCTCCCCATTCAGTCAATGTCATTGTAGGGGGAACATGAAATGTGACCACTGACTGTCTTCTATCTACCATGGGTAGACCATATGCCTTAGGTGGAATCAATTGAGTGACATAGTATGATGCCTTTATATTATATTCGCCACAACCCTTGTCTTGGATCTCGAGTTTAGGAGTGGTTGATGGAGGTTTGAATGAAATGGACTTAGTGAGATGTGATGGGTCAATGTATAGGGATAAAGTGGATAATGAAGCTTCTTGGTTAACTGGTACTTGTCATGGTGGAATATCCCTTAGGCTTGTACAATACTGAAAAGGATCTAGATCACCATCAATAGTGATCTTTGTGCCATTATAAGGGAACTTAAGACATTGGTGATATGTTGAAGGTACAACTTTCATTGTGTGTATCCAAGGTCTACCTAACAACAAGTTGTATGGAAGGGTGAGATCCAAGACTTGGAAGCTGGTGTCAATGATTGCTAGGCCAATTCTTATAGGGAGTGTGACAACTCCTTTGGACAATCTTTCCTCATCATCGTAAGCCTTGATGACTATACTCTTAGAGGCATCCACACAGTCTTCTGAGAATCCTAATGCCTTAACCAATTTTAGGGTACACAGGTTCAAACCTGCTCCTTCATCTACCAAGACTCATCGGACTTTGTTTTAATGGATTAAGACTTCAAGATGTAAGGGGTCATTATGATCGGATTTCTCAGTCGAGTAATCCTGTTGGGAAAATGTGGCATGATGCAAGTTGGTCAAATATCCCACCATTTCTTCGAAATGATTGACATCTAAGTCTATAGGAACAGTTATGTTCTGTAGAGCTTTGTCAAGAATGGCTCGATGCTCAGGTGATAAGGTCAACAATTCCAAGATAGATATTTGCGTGGGGGTTTTACTCAATTGATCAAGAAGATTGTATTTGAACTTGGAAGCTTGTGTAGGTGGCTCAAAAGAAGAAGGTCGAGGAATAGTAATCTTAGTTCTATGTGTGTTCACATTACATTCTGGATGCTTCTTAATGGTGAAGGTATTGACATTCTCATTTGCGGCTCGGAAGTGATTTATGATCGTTCGTTTACCATAGTCATAATTGGTATTGTTATAATTGACTGTTGGATTATTCTTGGGTCCCGAACTGGAGGCTTTTCCTTTTCTGTGGTCATGTAATGGGTCTATGAAGACCTTATGATCACTGTTCTTTGTGTTTTTCTACTCACCGACTTCTATGGTTCCATTTTCAACAAAGTCTTGTATAATATTCTTGAGTTGGCGACATTGTTGGAGGTTGTGTCCTTTCATTCGATGATAGTCACAAAAAGAGTTATCATCCCACCATGAAGGTTTGAACTGTCCAGGATCATACTCTCTTGGTTCCAAAGGTTTGATGAGATTATGTTTGATCAACTATTTGAAAATAGTCTCGATTGGTTTTCCTAAAGGTGTAAATTCACGTGTTGGAAATCTCCTCTGTTGTGGTCTTTGTTGTTGTGAATTTTGGACATAGTTAGCTGTTTGATCTGGACTATTCATCATTTCTTGATTGCAATTGTAACCTCTAAGCGTGATAACTGGTCCCGTATGTATGTGTTTAGTATCAACAATGTGGTCATTTGTAACATTCTTGTTCCTAGACCAGAATTTGTTTCTATCATTTGGTGCATTTTGATGTTGGATAACCAGATTTCTGCATGGTACCTTAATTTCTCCTTTGTCTATAAGGCCTTTCTCAAGGATTATTCCCTTTTGTACCAATTCTAAGAATGAAGTATAATAGTGTACCCTTAAGTCACTTCACAATTGGGGTTGATGTTCTCTAAGAATATTGTGACCTTTTGTTTTTCGGGTATTTCAACTGGACATCTACTAGCTAGACTTTGCCATCTCTGGAAGAAAGTGGTGAAAGTTTCGCTATCTTCTTGTGTCATGTGGCACAAGGTTGCAATTGTTACCTCATTGTCTATGTTAAAAGTGAAATGTTCGACAAATTTTTTAGCTAATTCGCCCCAAGATCGTATACCATATGGTAATTTAGAAAACCATTCCAGTCCTATCCCAACAAGGGTTCGTGGAAATAGTCTCATCAAGTATGTGGGGTCATACGATATGTCCATGCATGTTGTTGAGAACTCTCTAATGTGTTCTAAAGGATTCTTTCTCCCATTATACTTGGGAAAAACTGATATAATGTATCCATGGGGGAAAGGTGTCATATATAGCACTTTGTCAAATGGACATGGACGTAGGTCTTATGCTGAGATAGTTCGTTTTCTAGACATAGACATATTGTCCATTTGCTATTGAAGTGTTTGCATTTGGTTTTGAAGGACATTGACTTACATCAAAGACATGGTGTTTGTGATATTTGGATCAATGTAGGTGTTTTGATTCGCCATGTTCTGTGACAGGTTGTGATTGGGTGAGGGAATATATCCTGTTAGAATATTCTGATTCGATATAGGGATATTCCCTATCTGAATGGTCTGAATTGGTATAGGAATGCTTCCTGTCTGAATTGTCTGATTAGGAATAGGAATGCTTCCTGTTTGAATGGGCTGAGTTAGTATAGGTATGTTTTCGCCAACTTTGGTTCTCTTACCAGTCGTGTTGGTGCCAAAGGGGTTGGAGGAAGTTTCCCCCACAGTAAATTGTAAAACCTTGTGTGATGTTGAAAGGGGTTGTGTTTACAATTGACGATGTCTGAGTTGGTATACCAGTTGGTATTGCTGCGGTAATTTGGGGAATAGAGACAGTTGACATTACAGTTTGGGATGGTTGAGTTGACTGTGTTTGCAAAGTATGAATATCAAATCCTATGGGTAGTTTGGCACCTTCTGCTAGCAACTTTGCTAGATAGCGTTGGGGATCATTTTCCAAACATTCATCCATAAAGGATGCAAATTCAGGATCTTGTACTGCTACATCTATGTCTTCTATGTAAATCTGACCATGTGTGTCTCTAGTAACATGTTTCTCAAGCAAAGGCTTGTGTGGTCTTTTACTTCCCGATGGTTGGTTTCTAAACGGATTGATGAATTCATTAGGGTCTGTCATTGCTTTGTATTTCTTTTTTGACCTTGTTTCGACCATGAAAAAGTTGCTCAAAATGGGGTAATGCAGACTATGTCTAAAAACTAATATGACCTATGTCTATGTTTTTGGATTTTTTTATTTTTTTGATAATAAGGATATTGCTAAAGATCTAAAATGACGTATACTAAGATGACGTATGATAGGACAGACAATATGCAAAATTCTGAGTGGACTAATGACGATAAATGAGTCTAAGACGGGTATAACCTACCACCTATGGAATAAATTCATGCAAAGATTTGTTTTTGACCAAGGAACCTAATTGTATGACAAGGACAGTATGACAAGGTGAATTTTCCGAACTAGACTGTTGAGCTGAAAAGATTCACTAAATGGGAGCAAAGTGACTAGGTTCAATGACTGTGATAAACTGGAACATGAACATTTCCAAAGATGAGGAAAGTTATCTATTTTGTGATATGCAATTTCCTAGGGAGTATCTATATGCATGCAACTTAGAATGACTATGACTAAGATGTTTAATGTGACTAAGACGTATATGACACCTAATGATGGTAATTAAGACATATATGACACCTAATGATGGTAACTAAGACGTATATGACACCTAATGATGCAAGGTTTTTGAGAAAAATTAACTAGTTTCTAATCCAAGGTTGATCCTAAAAACCTAAAGCAAATAGTGACAATAATGTTTCAGACTCAGCTTGCGGTTTTTGATGTTTTCTATTGACAGGAAAATGCGGTTCACCTAACAGTTGCAGTTCAAATTCTGACATATGTGGTTTTTCTAACAGTTGCGGTTTAGATTCTAACAGATGCAGTTTTTCTAAGAGCTGTGGATTTTCCTCTGACAAATGCGATTTACTAAAACACATGCGGTTCAAAAACTGACAGATGTGGTTTACCAGGACACATGCGGTTTTAAAACTGACAGATGCGGTTTGCATACACACATGCGACTTAGAATGTGACAGTTGCGACTCATGATATGCAAACTATGAAAAGTGAATGTTTTGACAGACAGATGCGGCATTTCCCCTAACAGATGTGACTCGATAATACATATGCGGTGTTTAAACTGACAAATGCGACTCGATTTTTTGACAGTTGAATTTTTCTCGAAAGTTGTTGACTGACTTTGTTTGTTTGATCAAGATTTTGATGAATACAGTAAAGAGCAAAGACAACAATCAATGTATTTTCAATTTTTCTGATGAAAGGACTGTTAAGACTCGAAAAATAGTTACAACTTAGGCTTTTAGGACAATACTTGTTGAATTCTTACTTGGATTTCTCTAGCTATGCATATTTATGGTGAATGACTAGTAGCTTGACCCCACTAGCTCCCCTCCACGACACTCACTTATACGGGGTAGCCAAGCTACTATATCCATAAAACACCCATGGCATACATTTCATTTCCACACATAAACCGTAAATATGTAAGATGGCTTCACAGGGCTGACCCTGATGCGCCAACAAGTAGGTAGGATTTTGGTAACTCTACAACAAGGTGTTTAATAAGGGCATTCTGTTCATGGGACACTATCCAACATCGACGAGAGTCCATTTCTGTCCATCTCATCAGAATAGTGCACGTGATTCATGGGCTTTCCCCAAGAATCCACTTTTCTATACCGGCTGGAAGTCACTTGGCTTTAGCGTGCTACCGGTCTGAGTCATCTTGGGGTGAGTACTTTTTCCCACCAAGACAGGCCCAAGTTCTAGAGTCAATAACCATTTCTCTTACACCCAAGATCGCATGACTGCACAAGGGGAGAGGATACTTCGATTATTGAATCGTAAGGGTGACAAAAACGTGCAAAGCACTAGACAAAGAAGATAATGGTTCTTTTTAATCCAAACGACAATTTTCTATCTAACAATGAGAAAATTCATTTTAATCCCACACAACGATTATCTATTTACCAAACAAAAGCTTGCTTAAATAAATAAATTAACACAAAGGCATTAGGTCCTGCATGCAAATTTATCAGTAGTTCATTGTTCTTCAACTTTCGTCCTGCAGAAAATTGTCTTAGGTTTTTAAATGTCTTTTATGCTTTGTCCTGCAAACACTATGTTATTCCACCTTAACACAACTAAAACAAACATTAGCGAAAATCCAAGCAACCTAAAAAGCAAAAACGAAAATATGGATGCACGAAAATCAATGAAAAAGTGAAAAATTTTTTACTAGGCAAATGCAGCTTTTGGAGCCATAGATGCGGTTCGACTGTTGACAGGCGGATGCGGTTCACAAATTTGTTGACAGGCGGATGCGGTTCGTGGCTTCACGGATGTGGCTTATGATGGCGGAAGTGTCGCTATTTTTTATAGATACGGCTCACGGATACAGATGTGTCGTTTCCCTTAACAAATGCAGTGCGTCGTACGAAAAACCTGCAAAAAAGAACAAAAAACGGAAAACGGAAAGACGAAAATATGTGCGAATTTTGAAGTGTGTTCACGTCGGGTTCACCAAATGTAAATGATATATTTTTCTGCAAGCTAGAATAACAATGTCAAATCTTAATCTAAAGAATAATCTAAAATCTAACAACAAAGAACAAATAAGTAAACTAAACTAATAAAACCAAAATGATCTCATCGAATATGCGTTCACCCCTTCGAATTATCTCTATTGCTCTTCTCCATTTTGCCTTTTCAGTATTCTTGCCCTCATATTTCTATGTTTGAATGCAAGTATAGCTTTGTCGAGTGTCTAAGAAAAATATCGAAGAATAGTTTCTCTTATCAAAAGTGTATGATTTCGGGAGGAGGAATAATGATTGTGAGAGGCCATTTTATAGATTTTGGGTTTTTGAACGATCGGATCAGATTGAAAAAGAGATCGACGGATGAGATTGATGAATGCCATACAATATGAGTTCTATGTCAGATAGAACGTGAGTTAGAGAAAGACTGCAGATAGAGACTAAGTTAGAACGTGAGTTAGAACACAAGTTGAAGATCTTAATCTCCAAAAATAGGAGAAATAGACTTTGTATGCAAAAGCCAAAGTTAGAACTTGAAGATGAGGAATTCGAATGCATAATTAAATTAATTAATTAAATCAAAGATATTTAATTAATAGATGCATACATACATATGAGTTAGAACTAGTTAATCGACTAGTTGTAACAGAGAGTCTTCTCGCAGAGATAAACAGGTGTTGAATTCAGAGATAACTGGAGAACTAAAAATAGATCTCAAGTCAGAAGGTGAGTGAATGAATTAGAACACTGAATGATAGAGGAATGTGACATAAATAATCAAATATGAATTAAATGTTAATTGAATTTAACATTCAAAAATGAAAGACTTTAATTAAATAAATAAAGTAATTTATTTAATTTGACTTTTGAAAAGGATAAATAAATATTTAATTATAGATAAAGGGGGTTAAATGAATAATTAAATAAAGATATTTAATTATAGTTGGAAAAGTATGATAAAAGGGTAATTAAATAATAAATTATTTAATTGATAGATAAAGGGGGAAGAATTAATTAGTTCGCAACATAACTAAATAAATATGATTTATTTAATTAATCAAGTTGAATAAAGATTAATAATGAATTAATGAATTAATTAAAAAGGGGTATTTAATTAATAGAGGAAATATGTGTTAGAAAGGTTAATTAAATAATTAACATTATTTAATCATGACCATGGATAATAGAAAATTATGTCGAAAGTGGTGTTCGCAGGCCTAGACCAATTTTCGGTGTCTACAAACTCAATTTACTCTACCACCTTCAAAACCCTTCTCCTTCTTGTTGTTTCCTCGCATAATTTTACTACCATACCATAACTGCAACTCCCCTTCTTAGTATCAACTTAATTTGTACTCACAAATAGGTTCTAGGTTCAACTCTGGTTTGGACTTAACTCAATTTCTTAGGATTGGGAATTTATCAGCAAAAAGTAGGTACAATTTTAGGAGGGTTTTGCATGTCGCATCTATCTATTGCATTTTATTTGGGTGGTGGATTTTGAAAAAAACTGGCTGAGTTATACCCTCCCCCAACTTAATGGTTGAAGTGACCACACTTCAACTCGTGTTTGGGAAGTTGCATGATTAGAAAGAATGGAAATTAATGGTATGAATAGTTCGTATGCATAAATTAATATGAAAGACATAATGAAATTTTAAAGAAATCTATGGTAATTATGATAACATACATTGCGTACCTACCAGAAGAGATAACACATAACTGCACGTGTAAACTAAATAACATGTATCCGGATTTGATTTGATGTGACTGGAAATAATTGCATGTGAATAAATTGTGAGGTGGCAAATGCAATTTGATGGGATTGATGAAACATATAGTAGCTGGTGATATGATAGCTCGAATATTTGAAATTTGAATTGGCAACAAAAAATAATAAAATCGTGTTGCAAGTACTTATTATGAAGAAATAGATATTGCATGTGAGTATTTTGAAGTGAATTTACGTGAACTACAATTAATGTAGCACCAAGTAATTTTGAATTTCTCTTTTCTTTTGCTAGATAGTGGTACGGGTACCTCTGGCAAGAGGGCCCATTTTGAATGTTGACAACTATTATGCTATAGGTCCCTATGACATCAAGACCCTTTCAGAATGTAAGAAAAATAGGTCCCTCTGGAGAAAATATAAACATCATGATAATTGTGTTGTGTGTGCTTATGAAATAAAGTAAAAAATTAATCCTGATTGATCTTAGGGATTGAGTTGTGTTGCTCAATCTCTGGGTCACCTGAAGGACTTGGTAGGTCATGTATTACTGAGATGTCACTATTGGTGTTTGAAATTGTATCTAGATCATTGCAAGCACCATATTGCTAAAATAGGGAGAAAATAAAATCGTCTTTCTATAATGGCTTCTTATATAGCTTCAATTTGTGGTCATTAATAAGAAGAGAGAATTTGACTACATCTATGGTGTGCAACTTAGCTGATCCATTAGGATAGACTTGAATAATTTTGTAGGGTCCCAACCACCTAGATTATAGTTTCCCTTTGAAGTCTTTGTATCTTGAATCATATAATAATGCCCAGTCCTCTACATCAAACTCCTTTGTTCTAATATACTGGTCATGCCACTTCATCCATTTCCAGTTCCACTGTTGTCCTTAACGTCTTATTTTCAAACTAAATTGGAAGGATTGTTCTTTTACCATGCACTAGCTCATTGGGTGTAAAACCAGTTATTGTTTTCCAAGTTGTTCTATATACCCATACTACTTCTAGCAACCTTACAACCCAATCTTGCCTATGTAGTTGCACTATCTTGGTGAGAATAGTTTCAATTTCTCTATTAGTAACTTTCACCTAACCATTAGCCTAAGGGTGATAAGGTGTTAACTTCTTATGCCTAATTTGGTATTCTTCAACCAGTAGGTGATGAGGTCAGAAGTAAATTGTGGACCCCGATCAGTGACTATTTCTCTAGGTACTCCATACTTAGTGAATATATCCTCATACAATAATTTAGCCACATTTCCATCTCTAGAAAATTGTAATGCCTTTACTTCTACCCAATTAGTTGAGTAATCAATGCAACCAAGAATGTATTCCTTATTGTTGGAAGTAGGTGAGATTGGTCCAATAAATTCTAGACCCCATTTATCAAAAAGAGATAGTGTTAACCGAGGCTGCAATGGCATTTCATCACTTCTTGTTGGTTTACCCATCCTTTGGTACCTATCACAACTCCTTGTGTATTTAATAGAATCCTTGTACAAATTTGGCCAATGATAACTAGTTGTGAGGATTTTAAATGATGTTCTCTTTGCTGCAAAATGACCTCCACATAGTGCATCATGGAAAGCCTTCATGATATCAAATATTTCATCTTCCCTTATGAATCTTCTCATGATGTTGTCAGGGCCAATGCAAAACAAATAACTTGATATCCAAGATTATGGAAAATATTTATGTACCAACTGTCTCTTTTCCCTTGGAGAAAAGTTTGGTGGAATCTGCCCTATTACTAAACAATTAGCAACGTGAACATACTAGGGTACATTTATATTGAGAGAAAATAAGTTTTCATCTAGGAATGAATCATCCACCACTCCTCCAGCTGATTGTGTTGGCAATATTGACAAAAAAAATTGCCACTACATTGGCTTTACCAACTTTTTCCACTATAGTAATATCAAACTCTTATAATAGAAGTAGTAGCCATCTAGCTAATCTTCCTTGTACTATAGGTTTGTTCATAAGATATTTGATAGCAATGTGGTTTGTATGGACAAAGAATGAATAACCAAAAATGTAATGCCTAAACTTATCAATGGCATACACTATTGCCAGCAACTCCTTCTTTGTAATAATATAATTCAACTCTGCCCCCTGAAGATTTTTGCTAATGTAGTAAATTGCATAGTCCTTGTTACCTTCTTTCTAACCCAAAACTGCTTGAATAGCAAAATTTGAATCATCTGTATCTATATGAAAAGGTAGGATCCAATTAGGCCCCCTCAAAATAGGTGCTTGATTCAAGGCTTTCTTCAACTCTTCAAATGCATCTTGGCACTCTGATGTCCACTCAAATTCAATGTCTTTACTTAGTATAACAAACAATGGTGCAACAATCTTACTAAAGTCTTTAATAAACCTCATCTAGTAGCCTACATGGCCAAGGAAACTTTTGATATCTCTTTGCTTATGTGGAATAGGTAATGTAGAAATAATTTCTATTTTATGTGGACCAACCTGAATCCCTGCACTGGATATCAAGTGCCCTAAAACAATGCCCTGTATCATCATCATAAATCACTTTTCATTATTGAGTGATAGGTTGTGTTATTTACATATTTTCAATACCTTATCCAAATTACTGAGGACTTTCTCATAATTCTCTCCATCTATGGTGAAGTCATCCATATATATCTCCATATAGTCATGAGCAAAATCAGAAAAGATGTTGAGCACTACCCTTTGAAAAATAGCTGGAGCATTGCATAAATCAAAGGGTAGAACAAAGTAGGCATAAATACCCCAAGGACAAGTGAATGTAGTTTTGTCCTGATCTTCTGGAGCAATTTTTATCTGATTGTAACCACTAAAACCATCTAGGAATGAAAAATAATTTTTCCCAACTAAGGAATCAAGTACTTGATTTATAAAGGGTAATGGAAAGTGGTCTTTCCTAGTGGCTCTATGCAGTTCCCTGTAATCTACACAAACTCTCCATTTTCCACCTTTCTTAGGAATAATTACCAAAGGAGAGATCCATTCACTATCAAATATAGGATAGATAGAGCCTGCATCGAGGAGTTTTTTAAGTTAAACTCTCACTATGTCTCTCAAAGCAGGGTTCATACATCTCTGAGGCTGTCGAATGGGTCTATACCCATCATTGATATAGATCATGTGCATACATAAATCGGGATCTATGCCTTTCATATCATGGTAATCCCATGCATATGTTGTTGAGTGTGCTTGCAACACTGTTTGCAGGGAATTTTGCTACTCTTTAGTCAAGGCCTTGTTTATGTTTAGCATTTTTTTTGGCATGACTTCTAATTCCTTGGATGATTTTTGCACATATGAGAGGTCACGACTTGTAATGATTGGTACACACTGTTGTGGCAGTAAGGAATGAAATATTTGAGATATTTCTTCTGAAGAATTGGTAGGTATAATACTTTGCAAGGGGTCTTGTAGGCATGTGAGGAAGTCCTATTGTTGTGCACTCCTAGGACAATTATTCTGGATTATGTGAGCCATGAGCTCGTCTTCATCCTAATCATCCATTAGAAGGTTGTGTTCTATAGTCATTAATGTCTGTAGGGAATAATTGTCTTCCTCATCCAAAGTGGGCCAAATAGTTTGCTCAAGATCAACATAAGGTTGGGTTGGAGGATAGAGGACCAATATCTTGGTCACTGTCCCATTAGATATTATCATATTTCTAGACCTACAACCTATGAATGCATTAGTTGTAGCTAACCATGGTCTGCCTAGGATGAGTGGGTATCCTACAAGATTAACCTTTGGCTATTAAACTATGAAATCAACAAGATATTTGTTAGGATTTAGATGCCATCAACCTTATAAATCCTTTAATTAATTATTCTCCTAAAGTGTTTTGTACATTTACCCATAAGAGGTGAAATTGTTTGACCAACAGTGGTGAAAGAGACAATGTAAATGCAGTGTTACTGTTATCGTTTGTCCTTTTGGAAAAGGACAAAATAGCTAGGTGTCCCACTTTGGAATCTTCTAGAATGTGGTTGTTGGGTCAAAATAGGGTGTTGTAAGAGAATCTATGACATGTCTGATAGTTTTCATAAGATGTTATGGCAGTATGACAGATTCCCTATGACAAAATATGTTATTCTTGGACCCTAGGCGCCCATGCATGAGAGATGCCTTATGACAGCTATAAGAGCGTTTTTAAGAGGCTATTTTTGGTATTTTTGACCATTTTTAAGGAGGGAGGCATGGATTTTTCTAGGTGGTATTTCTTCCTATTGTTTGGTGAAACCACGATGGTTTTCATCCTCACAAATCTCTTTAAATTGGGGCCTTGAGCTAGAGATATTTAATTCAGTTTTGCAGGGTAATAGGGTGTTGTCGAATTTTACAAAGATTGATAAGAGAAGTCTATTGCTACATGTAATATTTTAGATTATCAGTAATATACTTGCCTCTCTTTTAGTGGTGGAGTTTTTTCCCTTCAGGGTTTCTCCACATAAATCTATTGTTGCATGTGTTATGATTCTTCTATCTCTCTCTCATTCTTTCTTCACACTAAGGCTAAAGGTTAATCTACAAATTTCAAAATTTTCATTCACATTTAAGTTCATATTACAAACTTTCTTCACCTTGATAATCAACATTTGGTATCTGTTGATTCCAAAAAATGACAAGGTAAAAACCCGTTGTGGGAAACTCAGTTAAAGAGGGGACCAATTATGCTAAACTGAGTAACCTATGGATTTTAAAGAAGCCGAACTCTTGTATAACTGGGGTTTTGAATGGGAAAAAGGAAGCAAATATAAAATAAAAGGATCTAACTAGGGCGATGTGCCAAGATCTAGATGTAAGACACAATAGATTTATCTTGTAGATGCGATCTAAAGGCTTGTTCAACAATCTGCTATGTCCCAGAATGACAAAAATAAAGATAGAAGTCTAAATGATTCACCCAATGACATAAAATAATATTCATGCACATTTACTAAAAAGAGGATTCAAAGACATGATCTAAACCAGCAAACTTGCATTAAATTTATAGAAGTTCTGCAAATGAAACATTCAGTACTGTGATGACACAATAAAACTTTATCAAAAATCTTTAAGAAAATAGAAAGGTCGAACAATGACACCATTTGTAAGTCTTTACAATGATCTAAAAGCAGTAAAGTCGTGGTTCTTTTACCAAATTTTCTATCAAAATTTGAACTCTTGCTTCGAAAGAAGAAGCAATATATATAATGAAAACCCAACTTGGTGAGCCAGTAATAGAAAATATCCTCCGATCATGAGCAATGATGTATAGCAATGATTCCCCTTGGTCGGTGCAATGGAAAAGATTCGAGCCATGAATGATGATGCCTTAGAGCTGGATGCATCCCTTGCAAATGATGGCAGTGGTCCTAGTAGACCAGAGCACCGACACATGTTATCCACTCATGGCAATAGTTAAAAAATGTGGTAGTATTTGTGAGGTTGTAGCTTGATTCATCCTCCTTCGTGATGAAGCCTTTAAAAGATCTACGTGGCAAGCGGTCGGGGCCGACGTTCATCCTTCCCTTGATGCGATGAAAAACTTGTGCTGGGAAGACACGTGGAGGTCTCCCAAGCATACTGTGTTGAAGGTGGGGGCTACCAAGAAATGTGCGTGGATCGATGCTACATGGCATGCAGTTGGGGCCCAAAAGAGGAGCGATGGAAAGAAGCACTGAAGAATGTGAACTGCTGACACATGGAAGCATGGTGATGACTTTTGAAAAGCTAGAGAAGGAAACCTTGCGAGGAGTGCTCGACTGAAAAGTGGTGGCATTTGCATAAAGCCTTGTGAAAGGAGCTCGATATTGCTTTTTATAGGAGGGTGTGGCAGACACTTAAGCAAAATAAAAAAACCCGAAGGGAGCTTGGGAATTTTATATTCATAGCTTTTGGCGACTTATTAGGGACATTTCGCCTGTGAAATGAGGAACCCAAAAATTTATGGTTTGCAGACCAGAGCCTTATCCATTGGGCAGTGCGATAAGACCTTAGAGAGGGTGGTCTATAGAGGCAACCATTCAGCCTCAGATGGAGTCAATATATCGCGTAGACTTTCTTGTGCTCCATGCCGATCAATCATTTCTTTGTAAGGCAACGTCGATGATATACTGACCTAGGACTCGAGTTGAAAAAGAAGTCATGCAACCGGATGAGTGACACTCTCAATATCTCCTGCAGCCAGGGGCTGACTAAAAATCTGAAAGGTAGATGCAACTCATTGCTTCTCCTCGATCTTTGCTGCAATATGCTCCACTATGGACACCAATTCATCTTCAAGAAATATAGACGGTAAGCCTATCTGAGCTAGGTGAGACAACCTGTTCCGCATGCTATTCATGGTTTGATCCAATTGGGTGGCACACTCGCTGGCATGAAGGATAGTTGCATGGCAATGGATGAACCTGTTAGTTGTTTTAGTAGCGACATTTCGGTCTTCAACCCCTGCACTTTCCAAGACTTCATCTGGGACCATATATATAGTCTATCCAATAATCTCCTGGCCTTTGGAACTCTCTCTACGATGGATTGATAGAATTGCTTGATTGCTTCATGAACCCCTCTGCCCAAACCTGTTGCCTCTGCCATAAATTGGAGTGTTGGCTATAGAGTTAGGTAGAAGGCCTTCACTCTTTCCCAGAATGAAACATATAACTGTTGGGTTATCTAAAGAAGGTCCGATTGATTGGTAGGAGGTAAGGCGAAGTTCTTTAATAGGAAAATCTTTGCATCCCTTTTTTTCTATATCATGCACAAGCTCTACAACCTTTTGGTTTGTCGTGATGAGTTGTCCCTATAGGATCCATGATTTTGTGACCTAGCTAGCCTTGGCTCATTCCTTCTTGGTTGCTTCTTCCTCTAAGGAAGACTTTATTTCTGAAATCTCATTTTCTAATTAGGCCTGACAAATTTCGAAATTTGCATCTTTCTACTATATTTTTTGCTCTAGTTGAGCATGATGGTGATGGAACTCCTCATCCTTTTGTCACACTTCTTGCCCCAACCTTGCCAACAAGTCTTGATATTCCTGGTTCTTCTACTGTAGCGCAGCGACCAAGTTAGGATCAAGGGATTGAAACTTTGCAAGTTCCTCTCGGAGCTTTGCTTGCTCCACCTCCTTTTATTGGGATAAGCACTTAAATTCAACATCCCTAGCTTTTTCTTTGGTGAGCAAGACCTTGACTCTATCCTTTATGCTTTTTAGCTCTTCTTCCCTTTTCTTTAGCTAGCGATCGAACTTAAGAAAGTCGGTGGTCACCACCTGCTGTGTTTCCTCCATGAGCTTCACCTTGTCTTGAGGCTGGGCTATACTTAAATCGAGCCCCACAACGTACATGTTGTAGTCATTTGGCTGCATTTCTCTTTGTGGTTTGTTGACAATCGGGTACATAGTCACAAAATTAGCGACTACTGAGCCTCATTAAAAATAGTATGTACTTTTGGCTTTGCCGACCTCTTAGCATCTTTAGCTCTTTGCTTTTGGCTTCTAATTACTTGTGCCTGCTTATTTTTATCCTTCTGGTAAGAATTCTAAGGGTGATTTGATGAGTCCGCTTGTGAAAGGTGCACCAGGAGGAAGGGTGAAAGGGAATGAAAGGGTAGCAGTCCTGAGAGACTTCTTCTTTGGAACACTAACTATTTGAGGTGAGAAAGGAGGGATATTCCAATACCCAAAATATGAACCAATAGGAGGACTCAAAGGAAGCGAAGTCGTGGCGGTTTCCATTTGCTGGGAAGAGTGGGTCAATTTTGACATTGCGATGGCAAGAGATGTATCAATGAAGGTAGTGGAGGTAGAGTGTGAGATGCTTTGGGATGCAGAATAGGCCAAGGAAAATGGTGCAAGGGTCCATGGAAGAGTAAGGGAAAATGGGGTCGCATGAGAGAACTGTGGAAAACCCCTCGCGACCATTGAAGTAGAGGCTGAAATGCATTGGTCGGCGCATGAAATAAGAGGTGTTACAGACACAATAGGGGTAACTAAGGTTTGTAAAACAAGAGAAGAGGGAGCGAAAGATACCTACAGTGTATATGATTGCAATCCTTGGCTTGTTGTTGGCTCTTCACTTTCCTTAGGGTTCTATGAACACTCTCCAGATGATGCCTCGATTCGTGACCACTTTGCTAGTGGCAAGTCATCTACCGCTATGGTTTCAGATTGTTGCAGTTAGGCTGCCCTGGTCCTCCTTGCAGTCTAGGTGCGAGTCAGTGTAGACCTCACACATGATATGTTAACCCATACATTAGAGGAGACCTTGCTAGGTTGTTTCATAGCTTTTCACTTTTGTTGCACTGAGGTGTTTTGTGTCTTTGTCTCTGCTCCTTCGTCTGTCTACGATTTGGCCTCCTCAAAACTAGAGTCTTTCTCATCACGGTCGTCAAAATTTGGATGCTCAGTGTTCCACAATTTGTTGAACTTGTCATCTATCTCCTCGCTATCATAAGGGGCCTCAGTGCGTCAGGTCTCCTGATGATATATCCATAAATCATTAACCTTCTCCTCCTTCCAGTTGTAGTTTTTATTAGATTTTTGTGGAAAGTAGTCCCCATCTGCCTTATCTTATCATACTTCCTAGTCAGGTAGTAGAATTCAAGCCAGGGAGGTTGACCACCTTCGATAGGGATATAAGCTAGGTCGACTATAAATTCATCCACATTTGACATCGGATTCCGATGCTTCTCTTGATAAGGCTAGGGGTTGTGTGTTACTTTAACATATTTATTTGGCAAGTCATCATCGGGGTTGTAATTCCACTTATCGTAAATCCATACCAACCCTAGATGAGCCAAATTTGCTTCCAGTGAGTCATGAACCTTCCTCTTGTTAATGATTACAGTTTGGATGTTCATCGGGTAGCTGAAAAATCCCTTCTTCTTTGCTTTTTTGCTGCAAAAGGGGACGTTGATAATTGATACCTAGTGGAATACTTCAAGCACCAGTATCCAATCTATAAGACATGCCAAAAGCTGGAAGGGCTCTCTGATGAAGCTGCACAATTGAACTAATGTGAATTCCTCGCCCAGAAACTAGTCACACTTTGGAGTGAAGCTCTGCATGAGCTCGATTTGGTCTAAGTTGAACCGTAAGATAGTGTTGTCTCCTCTTAAATCCTGCAAAATTGGATTTAAGAAATAATCTGAAAATGTGTAATAATCAAATGTTACAAAGAGGAGGGGAGTCCACGTGGAAACCGACTTATTCCTCTTGTTTTCATAAAAAATAACGCTTTTGGAAGAAGTCTGGATTCTGATGCAAAAACATGTGAGCAAGAAAAGATGAAAACTTGAACCTCCATTGAAGTTGGTATTTTGCTATCTGGCTGAGCATCTCTTGGATGAGAAATTCAGCGAAATCGTACCAAAAAAGAGAATGTTGCTTGTGTAATTGAAAACCCAAACATAGTTGAAACTCCTGGACCTCTCTATCGGTGTCTAGGCCACAAAAAAATGCCATCATTAAGAAGGCATCCTTTATATCATCTTTGAAGCTCTTATGCGTCACTGGGATGTACATTGGATTTTTTTGAGCTTCTTTGGGTATTTGTGTCTCTGTGTTATAAAAGTTCAGCGCAAGGTCTCTGGTCCTCCAATAGGTCTCCCATTTTGTCATAGTGAATGACTCCATTTGAGGCACTTTGGAGCTTTGCTTCGGGATGCAGAGCATATTCCAGATAGCTTCCTTGCATATAACCACACTCACCTCCTGACCCTCAATGGTGTTGGTATTCGGGTTGAAGTGTTTGATGGCCTCATCGACCAATTCAAGGCAGTAGTGTATGGACGAGACCATGTATTGTGGAAGCCCATTGAACCAACATTTATGCGCCAAGGAATCTGGGTTGCTATTTCTTTTCATTCTTTCACAGGATGCCTCCCTAAGTGTCTTAGGGTTCCTTGCAGGAATGGGGTCATGAATATTATCCCATTCTTCTTTAATTCATTTCTGATCTTTGCAAGGGCTCTTCTTTTGTGCAACCCATGCATTCACCCATGTTGGATTTTTTGGTATTCTAGGAGAAGCATAAGAGACATCCTCGAAGATGTAGGTGGTTGGTGCTATGTGCATGATATAAAATAAACTTTGGGCCCCTCCTTCTTGCATCTCTACTTGAGAACTTTGAGCAGTTGCTATCCTTTGCAAACCTTCTGCCCAGAAAGCACACTAGATCGGTATGAATGGAACCCAAAACACAACACAAGGCTCTAAACTCAAAACTAGACAACCTTCTGTTTTAGGTTTAATCCACACAAGGGCAGTGAATTCTTTGCAACTACCTCTACATTCAGCTCCCTCGCTACTAGATGCACCACACCTAGTTCGCTTAACAATTTTTTTCTTTCAAATCCCTTCGAGTTCTCAAGAAGTTTTATGCTCTATCTAATTTTTGCATGCAACACTTAGCTTTTTCTTTGATTTCTTGCCCTCAACCGGTAGACAACGGTTGCCTTTTTGCATTTAATTTAGCATGTACTGCCAACTTCTCCATCCATGGAAAATGAACTACTTGCCTCTTTTGAAAAGACAAGAATTCATAATTACATTAGTGATAACATCCCTTCAATGTGATTTTCATGGGAAATTGAGCCGTTGATGAATGCTTGCCATCTTCTCGTACGCCTTTGCCATTAATATCCTTGAAAGCATAATTAAGCTGAAAATGCAATGAGTACCTTAGAAAGATTCACACTCAACCTTTGAGCTTGAAACGGTCTGCATCATGACACCTAAGCACTTGTTCATGTGAGCCATCACCTTAGCTTGCCACCAATTTGCACTAATTGATTGTCGCTCCTTAATC
The DNA here is from genome assembly GCA_007115665.2 of Sequoiadendron giganteum. Lineage (NCBI taxonomy): Eukaryota > Viridiplantae > Streptophyta > Pinopsida > Cupressales > Cupressaceae > Sequoiadendron > Sequoiadendron giganteum. The sequence goes on from CM021107.1 coordinate 13,227,389, forward strand.
CTGCATGCAACAATTCGTACCTACAAATGCAACTGGGTTGGAAAATCAAGATGGCCTTTTGGTGGGATTTTCAAGTTAAATTTGATTATCACCATGCTTGGGATGCAGGCTACCTCAAATATTTATATAAATGGGTCCTAATACAGCAGTGGGATCACACTTAGCAATTAGCAAAAAGTAGCATTGGGCAATTAGAGAGTATTATTGCTTAGGCGGTTGAGTAGGTTTTAAATTTGCAAAGGCTTAGACTTAGGTGTTTTGAGCAGAGGCTGATATAATGAATACTCCAATCAGACTAGTGTGGAACAAGTCTCAAATGGATTTTTTGGGAGAGATCTCCAATAGGCGCCTAAAATGTATGACCAAAAACAAACACTCATTGGCTATTATAGCCATGCAATGGGTTTTGGGCAGGGATTGTATTGAGTATGAAGATAAATATTAGGTGAACACTGATATATGCTCCCATTTTGTTGCCTCGTTGCTTGACATTCAGGCTCCAAAAGCTATGATTCTTCGCTTGATGCTCCAAATTTTTCCAAAGAGGTACCTCAGAGGCCTTGGTGAAGTAGTGAACAATGCAGTGTATGGTTTGGGCCTTCTGGTTGTGAGTGACCTACAGAGGCATATCAAAGAAGATGCAGTGGTACCATGGGTGTCATTCCTGAGTGGGTTTTGGCTCCATTCGCTTATTGAGCATTGTGAGACAACCACCCGTGTGTGCCACTTCCTACTGTGCTACTATAATGTAGTGTTATTCTATGACATGGATTGGTACACTAACTTCAGGAACCTTGTGTTCCCTCTACCGCTTGTTCTTGGTGTTGATGTTACTACTTCAGGTTCCGTTGCTACTGGTGATAACCCTCCTGTTGCTTCTAATAATATTCCTGCTAATGGATAAAATGCTCATGTTGATGAAGACAACGCTCATGTTCCAACAACTTGAAGTTTAACACACCTTTTTCCCCTTTGTATATATATACCTGAAAGAGGGCTTGCATATACATATATATAAGGAAGTCGTATTTATAGTCATACTTTTGAGTGCATGGCCGGATAGCCATTTTGACAATGTTTCTATCAAAGTATATATATAACAAATATACTTGCTTATCTTCAACTCTTTGTATTCATTCTCGTGTTTTTTGTAGCCTGTATTGAATTCCTTGCATATGAACTTAATTTCTACAATATAAGTAGTATAGTCCTTCTCTGTTCTTGTAATAATGGGTCTCATGAATTTTATTGCTTCCTGTATTTGTGAAATTTTTTGGAAAGAATTGACTAATAAAACATGAAAGGGAAAATAATTACATTAATCACATATTTATACCTGTATGAAGTAACTGAAGCTTAATTGAACAACTTTAGGTGAATCCCATTAATCCGTATTCCCAGTGCTTCTTATTCCATGTTCTCTAATTCGAATGCATTATTTTTTTTGCACTGAATTATTTTGAAAGGGCCCTCCCATAGTTTATCAAATTTTCCATGCTGTCCAGGCTTTGCGACTCTTTCATTGAACGTTAGTACTAGGTCTCTGCATTTTAGACCTTGGTCTGAAGCTTTCTTATCGAACCACCTCTTAACCACCTATTGGTAGTTAGTCATGGCTATTAGGGCTTTCTCCCTTTTTCCTTGTACCTCCAGCAATTTAGCTAGCCGAACTTCCATAGCTCTGTTCTCTTCAATCTCTAGAGACTTGAGTAGCTGTAACATAGGTATCTCTATAGAGATTGGTAATAGCACCTCCTTCCCATATACTAGATCATATGGTAAAGTCTTCAAGGCTTGATTAGGAGTTAGGCAATCTTCCCATAATGTTCAATCTGCGCATAATTTTGCTCAAAGATTCTTATGCCATTCCTTCTCATGATCAGAACCGATCCTTTTAATGAGTCAGACTAGATTCTTGTTAGTTGACTCAGCTAGGCCGTTTCCTTGTGGGTAGTAGTTTGAGGAGGTTTTCAATAATATGTCATTTTCTAATGCGAATTGACATACCTTAGAGCCTAATAAATCTTTGGCATTGTCTGAGATGATAGTCTTTGGCGTGTTGAATCTCGCTACTAGCCCCTCGAGAAAGTCCACAATTTCTGCCTTTGTCACGTTTTTCAAGCGTAGGGCGTTGGTCCATCTTGTGAAGTAGTCTATGGCTATGAGGATCCACTTGTGACCAGTGCTAGAGGCAAGGTTGATCATCCCGATGAAATCTAGCCCCCATTGTGCAAATGGTTCATCCGCTACTATCAGATTGAGAGGCATGGCATATTTTTTTCTTCTTCCTGCGTAGAATTGACATTCTTTGCAGGATTTCATCATTTTGTAGGATTTGTTGAATAATGTAGGCCAAAAGTACCTAATGATTTTTTTTTTTGATGGCGATGGTCTTCGCAGAGAAGTGTCCGCCTTCTGGGTTGCCGTGGAAGGTGTCAAGAATTTTATTTGCTTGCTCCATGGTGACGCATCGTAGTAAGACGCCATTGAAATTCCTCTTCAAAAGGATCCCTTCAATAAGTGAGTACCCACTATTTTGCAACCGGTAGAATATTCTTCTTTGAGACAAAAGTCCTGATGGATACTTGTTGGTGTGCATAAATCTTACCCTATCCGCTAGCCAACAACCTTTAGGTTCAGACTCATTTTATAGGACTATCTCTGCTTGCTCTTCCTCAATTTCCATTTCTTCATCATGCGCCAAATATTTGCTTAGCCCTCTTCCTTTGATAGTCTTTGTAGGCTTGACCTCAATGTCATATTCTAGGATCTTAGTGATCCAGTTGGCCCTTTTGTCGGTGATTTCTCCTTCCATGATGTACTCACACAAACTGGAATGTGTGACATAAATGATCACCTTAGTGCAAGCTATAAGATGTCGAAACTTCTTGAGTCCCTTTACAATTGCGAAAGCTTGCCTTTCAACAAAGTTATAGTTTGTCTCATACTCTTTCAAGGTCCGAGAATGAAATTCTATAGGATGTTCTCCCTTTCCTTCATCATCCTTCTGAATTAGAATAGTGGTGATGCTTGTCTTGCTACTAAAAATGTACATTATGAAGTCTTTTGACAAGTCTAGATTTGCCAACACTGGAGCCGAAGAAATAGCATCCTTCACTTTCTTGAAGGATTCTCTCGCTTCTTTTGTCCATTTGAACAATTGGTTCTTTTTTAGCATAAAGGTGATTGGTCTAATTATTCCTACAAAATCATAAATAAACTTGCTTACAAAGTTAACCTTCCCCAAAAAAGATTGGACTCCTTTCCTATTTACAAGAAGAGGAAGTTCTCTGATTGCTTTTACCCTTTCAGGATCAATAGCGATTCCTTCTTGGAACACTACGTGCCCCAACAATTTTCCTTGCGGTACTTTGAAAACACATTTTTTTGGGTTGAGGGATACCCCGAACTCTAGGAGTTTTTTGAAAAACATTTCTAGATGATCAAAATGGTCATCTTTAGATTTGGAAAATACAGTCAGATCATCTAAATAGATGAGGATAATTTTGTTGATCAGTTCGTTGAAGGCGATGTCCATTGCCCGCTGGAAGGTGGCCCCTGCATTTGATAGGCCGAAAGGAATTTTAGCATATGCAAACATTCCCCACTTGGTGGTGAATGTGGTCTTGTGTCGATCTTCCTCTTTAACCTAAACCTGATTGTAGCCCGAGAAACCATCTAACAAAGAAAACATCTTTGAACCTACCACCATCTGCAAGATTGATTCCATGGAAGGCAGTGGGTAATGATCCTTGAGTGATGCCCTGTTCAGGTTGCAAAAGTCAACACAAAAACAAATGTCTCTATTTTTCTTTTGGACCAGAATGAGGTTAGATACCCACGTACTATGCTTGATTGGAAAGACAATCTTGGACTGGATCAACTTCTCTAGCTCTTGTGTCAATAAGGATTCAATCTTTGGATTGACGGGCCTCTATTTTTTTCGGACATGTTTAGCACCTTCTGTTAGTTCGATGGTCTATTGGATAATGTTAGGATCATATCCCTTGAGGTCATCATAAGACCAGGCCACAACCCCTTTGTATTTTTCGTAGAAGTGTATAAGCCTATCTTTAACACGTTGTGGGACTTGTTTCTCGACCTTCAGTTTCCTTTCATTTCCGACCTCAAGGTTGGCGTAGTATTTCTGGTTTGCTACAAATTTCCTCCTATCATTCCTTGCATCATCATAGTTAAACACATTTTTGAGAGTGACCAACCCTTTTAGAAGCTTGTTTGATTTCAACTGGATGTTTTTCCCTTGGTACGCTTCAATTTTCGGCTGAAATTGATCGATGAGCTCTCTCGACTGTTGAATGAACAAGGTGATATGTTCATCACTTTTGAATAATTGCCAGCTTTGATCATTATTGGGAATGGAGGGTCAGAGGATTACTCACATAGAGTGTACATTCTCAATCAAGTCGAAGATAGGATTGAATTGAGATCCTATCATTTCCATGTGATCTGCATTTGAATTCTTCTCTTTTGGCACCACATGGATGTTAAAAGCTTCAAAATTTTCAATGAGGTCCCATACCCTGTGCCTATAAGACCGCATATAGATATTTTTTACATCGGAGATGTTTCTGACTTGATTGATTATGAGTTCATAATCTTCGAACACCACTAATTGTTTGATACCCACAAGCTCTGTGAGGCTGAGTCCTTCCACATGACCCTCATATTCAGCTTCATTGTTTGAGAAAGAAAACTAGACATGGAAATATCTAAGGATTTTCTCATTAGATGGAGACATTAGGCATATCCCGGCACCAGTGCTGACCTTGCATCTCACACCATCGAAGTGCAATGTCCAGAGCTTTGAGGCTTGTTCAATCATGGAGTCCTTGAATACCCTCGAGAACTCTTGATCCTCGTCATAGATGACATAGGTTCTCAAATCGGTAGCATGATAATTGTCAAAAGGATTGGCACCTAAATACTTGATCAAAAAGACTTCTTCTCGATCAACTTTTTCTTTGGTTATTTGTTCGTCTCCTAGTAGCTTGCTACTACTGGGTTCTTCCTTGGTGACAAAAGTATGAGTGTCTTCAAAGTTGATCATGGCTTCATCAGCTACATCTTCTACATGCAGAGGTTCTGATATTATCTTCATTTCAACCCTGTGCTTAGTTCTGAGAATTAGGTGGGACCAATCCAAAGAAAGGTATCCTCCTATCTTTGAGGTGAATTTTTAGGATAGGTAGAGGCAGAACATTAGAGGGACGTCAATGATCATGGTGTCTTGTAGCACTGTGATGCTAGGACAAGGAAAAAAAGTTAAGGGGAGGTCTTTAATGAGACCTACAATTTCAACCTTGTTCCCATCTAGCTGCATAACTCCTCTCTTTAAAGGCTCATATCTAAGCCCTAAAGCTTCCGCTATTTTCTTGGGAATGACTGTGGTGCTGGAACTAGAGTCAATCATGGAGTTGTGCAGCAGTTTCTTCCCCACAATGAGAGTCAAGAAAAAGGGTTTAGGTTCTAGTTTTTCCTCTTTGGCTTCGGGTGAAGCCTCCTTTATAGTATTTGCAAGAACTTTGTTGGAGGCGTGATGTATGAGCTCCTCGATTTGCTTGCACCTTGCTAAGAGACCTAGCTTGTCTCTTCTAGGAACCTAGTCTCCTCTAGGTCCTGATTGGCAACTAAGTCCAATCTTAGCTCTGTCCTAAGAGCTCTCCCTTTGTGCTTCACCTTGGAGGTCAAACAACATTTTACAATTTCAAATTCCTTCTCAATTTCCTTCCTCACTTAGAGAACTCTAAGTGTCTTCTTCTCCAAATTCTCATTCTCCGTCATTCTTTATTGCAGGGGTGTTTTTCCTGTTGAGTACCATCAAGCCTTTTCCAATTGGATCCCTTTCAGAGAGTTCTTTAGCACTGTCCTTACCGGGCTCAAGATTGCATCATATGAAGACCTCAATTTGGCCTAATTCTAGTGGTCCTTACCAGTCCCTTTTTCCTATTGTTTGCAAAATTCTTCCAAAGACCTTACAAACTTAAAGACATATTCAAGTACCCTTTTGAGAGTTTTAAATTGCCCAATGATTCTTTTGGCCTGATAATCTCCGTACAGGGGATTCCTATAACCTAGGGTATGTAGGGTTTGTAGGCCTAGTTTCTAGGAATACACTAGTTTTCCTACTCAACCCTTACTCTACTGAATTTGCAAGATCCCAAACATCTTGTCACATCAAGACTTATCCCTAACCCACCTAGAACCGTACTTGGCCGTACTATACTCCATTTCCCTGCAAGAAATCCTTAATGCTTCTCTTTTAGCTCTCTAACGGGGCTCTACCTGCTCGCCTAGAGATCAGTGGCTAAGAGAAGCTTCTCCCTTTCTGTCATGCTTCCTAACACTAACAACTATATACACTACTGACTCCCCTACCATTCCACCCATCCTTAGGTGTTTCCTAAGAAAAGACTTCATGGGGGAGCCATGAAAGCACCGACTGGTCAAGACAGGACCAATAGGAGCTCTAAACCAAAATCACTAAGCTAACACTACTGTCTACTCTAAAGTAGCTTGATTATCAAATGGAAAGGACTTATGACTATGCTAACAACACAAAACTAACATGAACTCAATGCATTCAATCCCTCAACAGTCACATCCACTCAATAACAGTCAGTATCAACAAGTAAACACAGAATTTGTAGACCTTCTCTTCTCATTCATCAAACTTGATTACAAAACTACTCACACTTTTCAAAAACCACCAACTCTCTAAAGATATGAGCCTTGGGTCATAATAGATGCCCATTCCATGATTCTAGGCTTGTTGGTCGAACTCCTCCACTTCCTATTTCCAAGGGAATCCAAAGGCAACCGGATTGCATGCAACAACCTATGCAAATTGCCTTATAACATTTGGCATCTTCCTTCATTCCTTTAGCCTATTTCTTAGGACCACCATTCCCTCAAGATCTCAAGGAACCAACTCATTTAATGGCCTTAAGGCATCTTTACAACCTCATTAAGTATTTAGAACAACTTAAAGACTCCTCATCTCCCCTAGACAACAAACATTAAGAAATCAATACTTACAAGCAATGGAAAATTGTGACCTTAGTCTTAATGACTAATTCACCTAACTGTTCAATAAAAAACCACCCATGTCTTGGCCATTTTCTTTTCCTTTGTGGCTACGCTTTAATTTTGTATGTTCACTATCTTCAGAGCTCGCCACGTGGCTGCCTCACGAAGCTTTTTGCTTTGGCTTCATTTGTATTTTTGATAGTCTCCGTTTGCGTGCCGCGTGGCTCATGCTAGCTGCTCTTCTGAGTCGGACCCACCTCATCCTTTGCTTTTTGCCTCATTCTTCACTTTTGCTCAGAGCTCTCCATGTGGTTCCCTCTCACGGCTTTCTGCTGGGCATTCTTGCTACTTTCTGCCGAGCTTCGTCTTGATGACACGTGGCTTTTCTTTTTCATGCGCCGGTTACCTTGGAAATGCCAACGAATCTTTTGTGCTTCCCGCTGCTGCGTGTCTTCTTTTGTTGCTACATGGTTTTCCATTTTGGATCGTCGCTTCGCTAGCATATTGCTGATTGATAGATGTTTGCTATGGTAGCTCAGATCATCTGGGCCGAGGATTGCCACATGTGGTCTGCTCTTCCATGATGCATTTTTTAGGCGGTGGGTTGGCCTATTTATGGGGCCGTGTTTTATTTTATGGTGGTTGATCAAGTTTAGAAAAAACTCTAAAGACATCAGGTAGTAGGCCTTTTGTAATAGCTATTTTCCAATTAAAGATTTCAGACTGTGCCAAATAAATTCGGCCTTTCTGTTTTCAGTAGTTGTTAGAACTATTAACCTGTGCTATTATCTTTATTTTTGTATGAATGCCTGTTCTTCAGTTTTCTGTAACCTTTTATGGCTGAAAATAATATAGATCATGTTTCTTCGACTCTTCTGTGTTAAAATAAAGTTATGCTAGATTACATTATACAAATTAGAGGGTATTTTGCATAATGGATGTTTGTGGAGGAAGATAAACTTAATTAACATCATTTAGTGGTTCGGGCCTTTGCATTTTGCACTGTGCTCTATCGAAATTCATCTAAGACTTTGGTGCATCGCCTGTAGTGTAAGCTTTACATTCATGTTATTCTCCTTATCTTTTCCTCAACCCACTAAGCGAAGAGTCGGCTTCGATAAAATCCCAGAGGTCACTTAGCTAGCGCACCATGTCCCCCAATAGCTAAGTTTCCCATAAGATTGCTGCTACATGCAAAATTCTACGTCAACAGTTCTTTTTCTAGCACGTCCGGTGGGACCGCGAACTAACATGTTTGTCTGATCTTTATAAGTGTGTATGAGCCATCGACCTGTAACTAGGTCGCAATCTACAAGATTCAATGGCCAGCTTGTATCGCCTTTAGTTTCCGTACATCTGAGCGGTTGCCGAAATAGCCCTTCACCTCCTGCTCCATTATCACCTAATTCATCTGCACGCATGGCTGCTAGAAATTATGTAGCCTGGGACTCCGGTAGTCCGTTGGTAGCACCTGTGCCTTCTGTAGTATGGGCTCCCATCCCTGTTTCAGCCTTAAAAGCTATTCCTAAATATTCTGGGGATGAATCAAAAACACCCACAGAGCATCTGCAAGATGTAGCAGACGTATGTCTGGTACATGGTGTATCAAACGAGAATGTAGCCCTTAGATTGTTGGTCATCTCATTCCGAGGAAAGGCGCTGAACTGGTACCGAACCATTCAAGCAGGCACTATAGCTACTTGGGACCAGCTCGAAACCCCTTTTTACGAACGTTTCTCCAATGATGGCGATAGATCTTCATTGTACCATCAATTGGCCAACATAAAGCGAGCTCCTCATGAAGCTTTGCTCGATTTTAATACAAGATTTCAGTCAACTTGGCAGAGAGTGCCTGTTGGTAGCCGACCACCTCCTGATCTAGCTTTTATGTTCTACCTGAAGTCGATAAATGTTGATATCTCTATGATGTTACAAGCTCTGGGCAGAGAAACTCTTCCTGATGCTTATGCTCTAGCTGTTACTACAGAAAATAATTTGATCACTGCAGGGAAATTGGCGCCAAGACCGATCATGCCATTGTTCCCCGAGTGCAATGCTCCAGAAGCTGAAGTCGCTTCCACCAGCGCACCTATGGCTTCCCCCCAATCTATGTACGTCTATCCCGGGAGTGCTTCAAGCACAACCCTGATGACAGCTCCTGTAATAGCTCCTGTGCTGAACCCCATGGCTGCTAAGATGAACGAAATGAGAGAACAGATGCGGGCTATGACTAATGAACTAACTACTTTGAAGTGACAGCAATACAGCTACCAAAAGCCGGCGTATCAAAATTACCAAGGCGAAAAGCCTCCGTACCAATTAAATCAGTGGCAAGATAAGTCACGTGGGAATACCTTAGCTTAATCGAGTAACGAGATGGTTCCGGTAACCTTGCCTATGTAGACTGTTCACCCTAGTTCAAATAAGGAGCTGATAGCAGGACAAAAAAATTTGGCAGAAGATGCTAATTCATGGTGCTTTCCTTGCAATGATGCACATATGCCGCGAAACTTCCCACAAGGAAATTTGCAACAACAAATTCTAGATCAATGTAGCCAAGGCACCACATCCGTTTCCGGTAACACACCATATGCCTCTCAACAAATGAGCAATGTTGTCCTTATAGCTCAAATGCAGGGGATGTCCATTTAACAAGAATAAAAAATTGTTCCTGACCAGGGTCTTTTTTCTTGGATGGAGGGAGAAGAGTCAGCATTTCCAAATGAAATCCCTATGGATAAAGTACCCCGAGTGCAATTAGATTACAATACGCGTTCAAAGTGAAGATTCACCAGAGAGTTTGCGAACTCATCTAATCAAGCGTCAGCACCACTGGTGCCTGGTCTTGCAGCAGGCCCATTGCCCATCCCACCACAGTCTGAAGCGGCTATTCCTGGCCCTCCGAAGCCACTTCTTCCGAAGGTCATAACTCCTGCAGTCATCCCTGCTGCGGTTAAATAATTAGACACACCAATCATTAGGCTTGTATCAACTATCAAACTAAAGGAGCAAACCACTGCAAGTCACTAGTCCCAAGTGCAATTCAACGTAGTGGAACAACTAAAAAATTCATCTGCCAACGCTTCTTTGTGGGATGTCTTGGCTATTCCGGAGCAGAAGGTGCTACTACAAAAGGCGTTATTGGGTGAAGAAGATGCGAAGATTTCTTCTCAATCCCCTGAACAGAAGGTATCCAAGCCTAAACTGGACAAAGTGCTAACAATTCCACATGAAGAGAAGCTAGAATCCGAAAAGGAAGGTAAGCCTAAGCCTAGGCTTTTCTTTCTAACACTGATTGTTGGTGAAAAATTACTATATATCTGTATGATTGACTCTGGTGCTAGCACCACTGTCATGCCAAAGCAAGTCGTTGATGCTTTGAGACTAAAGTATGAGCCGCTAAATAAAGGAGTCATGCAACTTGATGGAAACAAGGTTGATACTGTTGGGATAATCAAGGGATTACCTATGACCCTGTTTGCCTACCCCAGCATCACTGTAAATCAGGATACTGTACTTATCGACATCCCTCCCTTGTTTGGGATCTGCTTATCCCGAGAGTTCACTGCAAACATAGGAGGATATCTGGCTTTAGACTGGTCCCACTTGATTCTGAGGATGAAGCACGGGGCTAAGATGAAGTTATTGTCAGAAAACTTGCATTCTGCACATGTTGTCGATGAAGCTCTGCTAAATTTTGAAGCAGCACACACTTCTATTTTTCAGGAAGAGAGGCGCAATGTAGAGTTCCTTGAAGACGAGGAGGCTACTAGCTCCAGGACACAAGATGAAGAAAAGTTGTTGGAAGAATTTATTGATATAGATCCTTTCAGAAATTATCATGCAACTGGCCTCAGAACCTATGTAATACATGAAGAAGGGTAAATCATGCCTAAAGCTACTAAAGAACCTGAGGGTGAAGAGTCTCTGGAAATATGGATGTTATACTTCGATGGAGCCCGATGTAAAGTAGGAGCCGGAGCGGGAATTTGTTTGATATCCCCAACCGATGAAAAGACGTTGAGGTCTTATCACTTCCAGTTTGCATGTTCCAACAATGAAGCTGGATATGAAGGGCTCGTCCATGGTTTAAGCCTTGCGGAGCAAATGGGTGCAAAGCAAATAAGTGTCTTTGACGATTTTGAGCTGGTAGTTAATCAGGTCCACAAAACTTCAGCTGCGAAGAATATCCACATGTGATCTTACCGGCATAGAGTCTGGGATCTAATCGATAGTTTTGAGGCATTCAACATTCAGGCAATTCCAAGAGAAACAAACGCCGAAGCCAACAAGATGACAGCTATTGGAGCTTAGTTCAAGCCGGCGTCGGACCTGTTAAAAAATAAACATGCTGTGAAGCTAATTATAAGACCCGCTGTCCCAGATAACAATCAAGATTGGAAAGTATTTGATAGTGATGCTCATATTGCATCATTCCTTCAGTCATCCGGAGTGTTCGCCGATCAGCTGTAGCCAAAGATCGTCGAGGCTTACAAAGATCAAATTATTCAACTAAAATCTAACAAGCTTCCGAGGGGTCTATTCACTCTGGAAAGTCTTTTTGATTTCGATGATGCAACAAGAGATAAAAGGAAGCTCATGGCTGACAAGGGTGATTATACCGATCTACATGTCGGAGAAGATAGAAAACTCAAAATTGCAAAGGAAGTGTCGGAAAAGAATAAGGATAGATTAAGACATTTCTGCGAAAAACATCCAAGTGTAGTTGCTTGGTTGTATGATGATTTAAAAGGATATGATCCTGGGATCATTGAGCATACTATTGAGCTGACAGAGGGGGCAAAGCCAGTCCGTCAAAAATAGAGGCCTGTGAACTCAAAAATAGAGTCCCTAATGTCACAGGAGCTGAACAAATTGATCGCATCTCGGATAGTGTTTCCAATTAAACACAACACTTGGGTGTCTAACCTGGTGTCAGTCCGAAAGAAAAATGGAGATATACGCTTGTGCGTAGATTTCCGTGACCTAAATAGGGCGTCCTTAAAGGATCACTACCCCCTACCTTCAATGGAGGTAATTCTTCAGACTGTAGCTGGTTCTGAAATATTTTCTATGCTGGATGGTTTTTTAGGCTATAACCAAATACGGGTAAAGGAAGAAGACCAATAGAAAACGGCGTTCACCATGAAGTGGGGAACGTATGCTTATGCCAAAATGGCTTTTGGGCTCTCAAACACCAGAGCCACATTTCAGCAAGCTATGGACATTGTTTTTAAAGATTTGATCCACAAGATTATACTCATCTACTTGGACGACCTAACCATATTCTCAAAATTTGCTGATGATCATTTTGATCATCTGGGGCTTGTTTTCCAGAAATGCTAGGAATTCAGAATCTCCCTGAATCCGAAGAAGTGCATGTTCAGAGTTCCCCAAGGGAAACTATTGGGATATGTCATCTCTAAGGAGGGCATTGCTATTGATCCAGAAAGAGTCGATGCGATCCGAGAGCTCCTGTTGCCAGTCAACAAAAAAGGTGTGTAGTCTTTTCTGGGAAAGGTTAATTTTATTAGCCATTTTATTGCGGACTTTGCAGGCATCGTTCGTCCAATTACTTTAATGCTTAAGAAGGATCAATTTTTCAAATGGACGATGGAAGCTAGAAGAGCTTTCGAACTTGAAAAAGGTGTTATTTCTTCCGCTCTTGTGCTGGTTAATCCGGACTTGTCAAAGGATTTTATCATGTATGTTTTTGGTGGTGGTAATAGTATTGCTACAGTGCTTATGCAGAAAGATGATAAAGATACAAGGGAGCCCCCTATTGCTTTTTATTTTCGAACTTTAAAAGAATACAAAGTAAAGTATAACTTTGTAGAGAAGCAAGCCTTCGCCATTGTTAAGGGGCTTAAGAAGTTCCGACATCTGATATCATATAATAAGGTGATTGTATGTGTTCTACATCCAAGTGTGTGAGAATATATTATGGAAGGGAAAATCATGAAAAAGAGAGTTAACTGGATCACCAAGATACTAGAATATGACATTGAGGTCAGACCTATCAAGACTGTCAAGGGGAAAGGACTGTGTGAGTATATCACCGAAAACAGTGAAACAACGGCAAAATGTGATGCTTCGGAACCTGTGTTAATAAACGAAGAGAATCTCCAGAGTAACTGGCTTGATGACAAGATAAATTTTATGCAGATAGGAAAGTATCCGACGGACCTCCCATCTTTTAAAAGGTGTTTCTATCACCTATAGAATGACAATTTTGTCCTTTTGGAGGGTGTCCTGTTTAAAAGAAATTTCAACGACATCCTATTGAGGTGTGTCAACAAGGAGCAGGCCCAGAGGATATTAGATCAATATCATAACAGCCCTATCGGAGGACATTTTTCTGCAAGAACCACAGCAATTAAAATCATATGTGCCAGTTATTATTGGCCAACACTTTTTAATGATGCATTTTCCTTAATTAGGTCTTGCAAAGAATGTCAGTTCTATGTTGGAAGGAGACAGAATGCTGCTATGCCTTTAAAACCCATAGTGATAGAGGAACCTTTTTCTCAATGAGGTTTAGACTTCATCAGGATGATCAACCCTCTTTCGTCAGTAGGACATAAATGGATATTAACAACAATTGACTATTTTACCAAGTGGGTAGAAGTAGTGCCGTTGAAAAGTGCAACTGAATCAGAGATTGTTAATTTCTTAGAAGAATTGGTAGCTAGATTCGGCCCACCTAAGACAATTATCTCTAAAAATGCCAAAGCTTTTCTCGGCTCAAAAATGAGTCAGTTCGCTCTAAAATATGGGGTGTTCTTGAAGAACTCCTCTAACTATTATCCCTAGGGAAATGGTCTTGTGGAGTCCACTAATAAGAACCTCATCTGGTTGATCAAACGGATAGGCTCGGAACATCAAAAGGAATGGCATAAGAACCTCCGGACAACACTCTGGACAGATCGAATTACACCCAAGCAGGTATTGAAAACATCTTCTTATGAGATGGTATACAGAAAGGAGGCATTGTTGCCTATTGCCACAGAAATTCCTGCCCTACAATTGCTCAAGTCTCTAGAAGTTGAATAAAATGGAGTGATGGAAGTAAGGTTTTCCGAGTTGCTTGAGGTGCAGAAGAAAAGAGAACACACCCTGGAAGCAATGAATAGTCGCCAACAGGTAGTGAAGAAATGGTTTGACAAAAGGGTTTCAGATCAGGGACTACAATGCGAAGATTTGGTTCTCAAATTCAATGAACGTGGAACAAAACTCGGACAGCATAGCAAATTTGGCAGCCTCTGGGAAGGGCCATTCAAGATCTACCAGTGCAAACAGTTTAACTCTTTTGAGTTAGAAGATATGGAAGGAAATGCTCTAAGTATTTCAATTAATGGAATACATCTTAAAAGGTTCTATTAATTCTGTATATGTGTTAATTTTGTACATTTGTATATATGTAATTACTTTTTGTCGCTTTAAGTTTTGGGTCTTCTCGGCATAAGATTGAAATAATGCAGCAATGGTGTAAGCAATTGAAAGAAAGTTATAAATGAACTAAGTGCTAACAAAAGAAGCATAGTGGATTATATTCATTAAAGTCAAAAATTTACAATATAGTGGGGCCAGAAGGCCTTGGGTTAACATTTACATATGTCCGTTAAGGCGCGAGACTTGTAAGCAGAAAGAAGCAAAATTGGTAAAATATTTTTTGTCTATAGAACACTAGTGAGAAGGACCGGCGATCATAACAGTAGGCAGCTCGGGCTCTGAAAATACCATTCTCTCAAAGTTTTCGTACCATTGAAAATTGGAGAAAAGTTCAAGATAATGAATGCGCATCAGAAAATGGCAGCCTTCGCGGACCCTGGCGCAGTGCTCTTCATGGGTTTTCAGCTTGAAGCCAAACAAAAAGGGCCTGGTTGGGATGATGCCTCCACGTAGTTGCTATAGGCGAATGTTCCGGACCGAAGGAATGCCTCGACCCAATTGGGCTGCACACACAATCTGCTTCAAACCTCTGAGGTAGCGTGCAGGGAACACCAGCTTCATCAGTTTTATAATTTTACGTTTGCTGATGCTGATGTCCAGCAGCGAGGTGACAAAGTGGGAGCAGATGTTGGTTTTCACCTAATATTGCTCTTCGTAACGCACGTAGTCCTTCCCGAGGATCCATTTGATGGCTTTCACGTACAACAGGTTTTTTGCACCTTTCATACGCTTCAAGGGTCTGCAAGTAATCTTGCCAAGGAATGCTGCCTAGGTCTTCTGCAAGTGAGCCTCACTGGTGTTTCCATGATTTCTATTTTCTAGGCCAAGAGATTAAAAATACTATTCAGCAAGAGATTGTTAAATTGAAATGCCAGTCGATGTTGTGATTCGCAATGCTGCACAAGGGGCTAATTTATAGGCCAGCTAAGCTGTGCTTGCTGAAGAAATCATGATTAACAATTTCACGGAGTGGGTCACTTCGCCTTGGTTTTCCGTGTCGCAGTGTGCGACCTAACGGAGAGGTGCAGGATCAGCTTGCAACTTGCTTCGCCAAGCTGCCACATTGTAAATAGATCGGCCAATTGTCAGTAATACAAAGCGTCGCCGTCTCATCCGAATCAGATGAAATTATTGAGAAAGACTCTGTTGGGCAATGCACCCTATACAATCATTAATGTCAATCAATACAAATAGCCTGCAGAGAAATGCTCACGAGGTTTGCCTGGGTTCATTTTCCAAGACAAGGATTCCCTCCCGTCACACGCAAAAGATTGTCTTTTAATTTTTAGGCAGTTCGGCTGGTTGGCGATCTTTTCACACAAGTAAAGCTGATAATGCATAGTAACAACTTGGCGTAAATGGCTGGCATGTACCTTTTTCGGTCGCCATTCCCGAGAAAGCTGAAAAGGTAAGTTATGGCATGCTGTGAAACATATTTACTGTAGAAGTTGCCAAAGAATTAAGTAATTAAGGCATTTGCAAGAAGAGAGAAGTTTGAAAAGAAGCTAAGTCATTTGCCAAAAGATTTGCACAGAGACCCTTGTGGAGACAAAATGATCAAAATTGCAGAAAACCCTGCACAGACTTCAGCTCAAGCAGCTCTAAGCGAGCAGATGAAGAACGCACCTTGCGTGCAGCGTTATGATGGAGAGTCTTATGCCACTCCAGGCATACCTACAAAGCTTAATTGGCCTTTCACTCACCCAGTAAACCAGAGGTTGTTGAGCACGGTTCCTCACAGGGACCACGCAGTGGTTTTGGAGGATTGGGACAATGTCTTTGACCCTGAGATGTCAAGCAATCCTAAGAGCCTTCAAGAAGCTACATACAAAAGGATGAAGAATACAACATACCAATTTTCCAAACGGCTATGGTACTGTGGGCTTGCACAGTACATGGTCCCTTTGGTGCACCCTTGCTCAGAGATTGCAGCAGCATGTGCGACATAGTTCGACCCAAGCACTGGGGTTATCAACAGCAAGGATTTTCGGGTAGTCATGAGCCCCATGGCTATTCAAAATATGTTGTGTGTCCCGTTTCCTTTGGGTAAGGAGGTTGAAGATTTTGACTTGGAAAGAATGCAACAAAAGTGGGGAGAGTTCCAATTGGGGCCACAATTTTATCGCTCCGAGCTTCAACATCCGAGCAGTTCAACCTTGCCTAAATTCCCTTTCGGTTTGAAAGCTCTAAGAGGTGCGGTACAATCTGTTGTTTCTATGCTGGAAATGGTGTACGGTTTGGACTCCGACACAGAGGTCCATCAGTTTCAAATGTCCCTCTACTTTATGTTAAGGAAAAATCGCAAGGACCCACTTTTTGATTTTGCAAAGATTATTAGCGATGGCATTCGACTGCAGTTAAAGGAATTTGGGATCAACTCTAGGTTCAGGTATTCATCTTTCCTGGCCTATTTAATTTTGCACCAAAATTTGGATTACTTTTCAACGTCTTTGCCCCTATCTGTTTTTGATGAGAATGGCTTGAGGAAGCTGATTTCAACATGGACTCCTGTCATGTTAAAACCCTTTGATTATTACGCGTTCTCAGATGCATTCATAGCCCTGACTATAAGGGCTTTGGGTAAAGCTGGTATAAATATGACCGAATGCATTTCACCCCGCCAGAGGTCCTAGATTGGGAAGTTAGTACCACCCTGTGACTGGTTCTTCGGCACGGATTTCACTCTGCTCTGTTTGTCGGGTTTCATTCAGGAGCCTTTCCGGCTTCCCTATTTCCTCTTCGACAGAGTGCTGGCCCTGGAGGCAATGAGACAGCTATGTACCTTTGATGATGATTATTGGGGAGGAAAACACCAAACCTCCTATTTACTATTGCCAATCATGTTTGGTTTAGTGTCACTAGCAAAGAAGAGGACCCCGCAGCTTGATACTTCGATGATTCTACTTTCAAAATTGGGTCATCTTGGGCTGGTACTGATAGATGATTCTTGGAATTACAACCCTAACAATAATTTGTTGGACATTGGCATCAAGATCGTGCACTCACCTCAGCCATTTTGGGACCTCCGGAGGTATCTCGAGGAAAGAAACCTAAGTAGATATGTAGGCCTTGAATATTTGCCTACAGTGGATGGTCGACCACCCTGGCTGAATTTTTATCACATCATAGGGAGGGTCAACCCAAAGCTCCCGATCAGCCCCCCTTTGGTCACCCAATCGAAGAAGCTCAATTGGGAACCTGACAAGATGCAAGCTTTTTGGATATACCGGTAGGAGATTCTGGCATCTGGCAAGTTATACAATGAAGTCACCTTTGATGAGAAGTTTGATGACATTTGGGAGATTGAGCATCCGGATGTTGAGTATTCTCCAAATCGCTCAACATCCGTGCAACAATATAGAAAAGAGGAGGCTGCCGCGAAATCTGAGGAGGAAGTAACTCAGATTCCCTCCACCGTCGCCAAGAATCCAGTGCTTGAAATAAACATTGGTAAGTAGCCTGTGCAAGAGGAAGAGCTGTGCGTGTTGGCATCCATGCCAGCCGCCTCTTCTAAGCCAAAACGACTACCAGTAGTAAGAGTCGGGTCATTCTTGACCTCGATGATGTCCTGAGGGAGAAGCGACAACGTACCAAAAAGGCTGGTGTGGAGGAGGAGCAACCAGCAACGGAAGCGGTCGAGACATTTGCGGTTCCACACGAACATTAGGTAAGCTTTCCTCCCTCTTCTCTGTCCTTTATGTCTTTGGTCCCACCGTAGTCTGCCCCTGCTGCCTCATCCACGCCAGTCTTCTTAGCTCCTGGATTTGTCGGTCATTCCGGTCTTGCTCCTCCCGTTTTCCCTTTTGTGTCCTCCACTTTTACTACTTTACCCAGAACGCAATTTGGTGTCAGTACCGGACTCGTGGGTCAACAATTTTTATCCTCAAGACCTAGCCCTGTGGTTGGTGCGTCTCCAGGTTTTCCTTTCTTTGTCACTTTATTTTCATCCCCTCTGAGTGGCCAGTTCATCCTGTCATTCTCCCTTGCTATTATAATGCGACCCAGCAAGCCCTCTGATGCATCGACTACACTATTTTTCCCGCTGGCTATCCCTTAGGAGTACCCTTTTGCTAGTGGACTGGGTATCCTGACCTAGGAATATTTCTCATAAGTCAACGTAAATAAAAGTGCCTGCGCCAACCGGATCAGCAAGCGAAAAGTGAAGGATGGGACCAGGCAGGCAGAGCCCCACTTGCAAACTATTTTCAATGAAGCCCAGAACTCCTTGATGTTCGCGAAGATCACCCCTAATGTGATCAGGGCAGTAAGCAAGATGTAGCCCAATGACTATTTTGTGAATGCTGTAGGGTTAGACTTACGGCAGGCCCGACCGCAAGATAAAGTTGAACTCATGGAGGAGACTCAAAAGATAGTGACTACTGGTTTTGTCAAGCTTAGCCGGTAGGACAGGAAGAAAGATGATCAAATTGCAGAGCTGAAAAAGAAGGTTGACATCTGGGTGAATAAATTCAAGGCCCAAGAGAACAAAATAGGTTGGCTAGAGAAGGAGAGGGGTACCTTTGAAAATAAAATCAAAGAGTTACAAAATTTGGGCGAAGAGGTTATTCCGACTCTTGAGAAGCGGGTTGAACTACTCGGAGCAAGTGAAGAGAAGTTCCAGGCAAAGAAAAAAGAGCTCTGCGCTGAGTCCGACCTGCTAATTGAAGGCATGAGGGAGCTCCGGTAGAATACAACTGTCAAGATTACTGAAGTGAATGCCAACCTAGAGTTGGAGGTTCAAACGGCTAAGCAGGCCAAATCAACCTTGGCAAAGAGGGAAAATGAAGTTCTTGCCCTAAAGGAGCAGATGTCTGCATTGGATAAAAGCTTAGCGAAAGTAGTGGCAGGTTTAAGTAGCAAAGAAGTAGAGTTGGCTACCCTAAGAACCCAACCCATTGCGCCTCAGATGAGTTCCCTGGAAATTGCCAAGGGGCTGCATGCATCATATTGGGATAAGGTAAAAGCTTTGTGCCTTACCCTCTAGCCCACTTTAAAGTTTATGGTGCAAGCAGCTAGCCATTGCGGAACGGTGAGTGAATCGATACAACAGGTTCAGGAGTTAACTTCTGACAAATTTCCTGAGGCTAGAATGTTATTGGGTAAGTTATACACCACTTCAGATGAGGCATTGAATAGCGTGGGCATCAATGACCGAACAACGGCAGCTTTGGGTGCAAGTAGCCTCATTTCCATGCATGAGGTCGTTCAACAGGTGGCAGATTGCAGAGCTCGGTTGAACTAGATCACAAGCGACATGCGGACAAAGTTTTCCTGTCTAACTCAAAGAGGCCTCCCCTCGCCTTTCATTATAGACCAAGCAATAGCAGGAGTGGAGCATATTATTGAAATGATTGAGGAGAAGAAGCAGGACCTTTTTGTCTTCCAGACCTTTGATGAATCTCCGACTGCTAAAGAGATCGGGGCAATCGTATATTAACTGGCACAACTTTTCTTTCAATTGGAATTGGAAACAAAAGTATCAGGCAGATTGCCCTTCAAAGCAATCATCGATCTCCGACTGGCTCACGAGCACCTGCGAACTCTCTCTACACCATCAAACGAAATATGGACCAATCTACAGGCCGCCCTCTGAAAGTTGTGAGCATTTTGTTGCTGAGCCAAAGGTTTCTGTTGTTCTCCTTTTCGCAAAGCAAAAAACCCCTATGAGTCGCCAGACTGTTCAATAAAAAATCGCCCATGCCTTGGCCGTTTTCTTTTCCTTTGCGGCTACGCCTTAATTTTGTATGCTCACTATCTTCGGAGCTCGCCACATGGCTACCTCATGAATCTTTTTGCTTTGGCTTCGTTTGGCTTTTCGACAGTCTTCGTTTGCGTGCTGCGTGGCTCGTGCTGGCTGCTCTTTCGAGTCGGACCCACCTCGTCCTTTGCTTTCCACCTCATTCTTCGCTTTTGCTTAGATCTCTCCACGTGGTTCCCTCTCATGGCTTTCTACTGGGCATTCTTGCTGCTTTCTGCCAAGCTTCGTCTTGATGACACATGGCTTTTCTTTTTCCTGCGCCAGTTACCTTGGAAATGTTGATGGATCTTTTGTGCTTCCCGCTGCCGCGTGTCTTCTCCTATTGCTACATGGTTTTCCGTTTTGGATCATGGCTTCGCTGGCGTATTGCTGATCGATAGATGTTTGTTGTGGCGGCTCGGATCATCTAGGCCGAGGATCGCCACGTGTGGTCTGCTCTTCCATAATGCATTTTTCAGGCGGTGGGTTGGCCTATTTATGGGATCATGTTTTATTTTATGGTGGTTGATCAAGTTTAGAAAAAAATCTAAAGACATCGGGTAGTAGGCCTTTTGTAATAGCTATTTTTCAATTAAAGATTTCAGACTGTGCCAAATAAATTCGGCCTTTCTGTTTTTAGCAGTTGTTAGAACTATTAACCTATGCTATTATCTTTATTTTTGTATGAATGCCTGTCCTTCAGTTTTCTGTAACCTTTTATGGTTGAAAATAATACAGATCATGTTTCTTTGACTCTTCTGTGTTAAAATAAAGTTATGCTAGATTACATTATACAAATTAGAGGGTATTTTGCACAATGGATGTTTGTGGAGGAAGATAAACTTAATTAACATCATTTAGTGGTTCAGGCCTTTGCATCTTGCACTATGCTCTATCAAAATTCATCTAAGACTTTGGCGCATTTCCTGTAGTGTAAGCTTTACATTCATGTTATTCTCCTTATCTTTTTCCTCAACCCACTAAGTGAAGAGCCGGCTTCGATAAAATCCCGGAGGTCACTTAGCTAACGCACCATGTCCCCCAATAGCTAAGTTTCCCATAAGACTGCTGCGACATGCAAAATTCTACATCAACACTAACCAAAACAAAAACAAGACCATCTAAGGTCTAAAGAAAACATGCTTAAACTCCCTGACTTGGCTAAGGTCAGTTACAAGCCAAAAATGACAAAACATGGAGGTTAGCCTAGGTGCTCCTACATCATATTGGTATCAGAGCTTGAATTGATCAGGCTTGTGGTGGATGTTGCAACCTACTGAATCAGTGGGAGAGAATACACTAGAGAGAGGCACAACCATGGTGACTAATGCTGAATTAGCCAAGAAGGTAGAGGAACAAGAAGAGGACAACAAGTCCCTAAGAGAAAGGTTGGCTCGAATGGAGCAACTCTTGGATGAAGTCCAAGAAACAACAGACAAGAGTAAAAGACAAAGTAGATCAGAAGGAAGAACAAGAAGCAAGGGAAAAGGAAATAGAGCTGGAGGAGGAAGCTCCAACACCTGACCCTGTGATTCCTGAAGAGCCTTTCTTAAAGGCACTAAAAGCATTGAGTGGCAAAGCTTTGGAAGGTGTGCCACTATTTAGTGGACAAATGGATCCAGATTCAGTTGTGGATTGGATAGATAGTATTGAGAACCATTTTGAGTGTGATGGTATCTCAGAGGCACAAAAAGTTATGGTGGCCAAGTCTAGACTAAGAGGTTCAGCTCTTAGTTGGTGGAAGTTTGTGCAAAGTGAAAGAGAAAAGGATGGAAAAGGTCCTATAGTTACTTGGAAAGGTATGGTGAACAAAGTGAAGCAGACCTACCTTCCTGATGATTATGAAGTGCAATTGCATAGAAGGAGACACAATCTGAGACAAAAAGATTTAGATGTCCAAGCCGACACTGAGGAATTTCAAAAGCTATGTTTAAGATCAAGGGTAGTAGAAGATGAGAGTATTAAGCTTGCAAGGTACTTGAATGGTCTCAAGTGGTTTATTCAAGAAGACATGAGTTTGGTGAACTTCAAAACCATTCGCCAATGCTATCAAATGGCCTTGAAGATAGAAGAGAAAAGTAAAAGGAAGCAAGAACAAACCTCCAAAAGTAGAGGTAAAGGAAAAGATAGTAGAGGACAAAGAGGTGGTTATGGTGGAAGAAGTTCTGAAACAAAAACTCAAGGAGACATAAAAGCCAGTGAGCAACAAGAAGGAAGCTCAAGTAGAGGTGGTAGAGGAAGAGGATCTAACTTTAGAGGAAGAAGTGGTGGACAAGGAGAAAGAGGCAACTACTTTGCCAACATGAAATGTTACCATTGCAACCAAATGGGACACCCGGCCTATAGATGTCCAGAGAAAGGTAGTGCTTCACATGGTGGTGACAAAAGAACTAACCTAGTTCATGAAGAATCTAATGTAGCTGACAAACATTCTAAGGTTCCACTAAATTCTAAGGAAGGAGAGAACCTCATGATGAGGAGAACTTTGATCAAAGAGCCGATGAAGGAGGAGCGAAGCCAAAGGAGGTCTCTGTTTAGGATAAAGTGCAAAATGATGGGGAAGGTATGTAGAGTCATCATAGACTCAGGTTCTACTGACAATATTGTGTTAGAGGAAGCAGTCAACAAGCTGAAGTTGACAAGGATACCCCACACCAATCCTTACAAGGTAACTTGGCTCAATAAAGGCCAACATGTGTTAGTGAATGAGCAAGCATGGGTGGAGTTCTCTATTGGGAGGTATAAAGACAAAGTCTTGTGTGATGTGCTACCTATGGATGCATGTCACTTGCTCCTCGGTAGACCATGGAAATTTGACCATCAAGCCATACATGATGGAGGAAAGAATTCATATTCTTTCAAGAAGGACAATGTGACCTTCAAAATTCAGTCACTGTTAGAAGATGCTGAGGTGAGGACAACAGGTTCAAATGTTCTTGTGGTGAGTGAAAATGAGTTCTTAGAAGCTTTGGAAGAAGGTGAAGGAGTTGGTTATGCATTGTTGCTAAGACCAAGAGAAAGAGATGAAGGTAAGGTGACCAAGAAGATAGAGTTACCAAGGGAGATTCAAGACATGTTGCAGACTTACAAAGGTGTAGTGAGTGATGGACAACCAACAACTTTACCCCGTAAAAGAGCCATAAGTCATAGGATAGATCTTATCCCAGGAGCTACCCTTCCCAATAAGGTAGCTTACAAAATGAGGAAATTTCTAGGAAAATACGAGAACTTCTAAACCAAGGTCTCATCAAAAAGAGTATTAGTCCATGTTCCGTACCCATTGTCCTTGCACCTAAGAAAGGAGGAACTTGGAGGCTTGTACTGATTCAAGAGCCATTAATAGGATTACCATAAGGTATAGGCTCCTTATCCCTAGGATTGAAGACCTAATGGATTGTCTAGGTGGAGCTAAGTATTATAGCAAGATAGACTTGAAGAGTGGCTATCACCAAATAAGGATACATGAGGGAGATGAGTGGAAAACAACCTTCAAAACTAATGAGGGTCTATATGAGTGGCTTGTCATGCCATTTGGATTATCTAATGCCCCCTCCACATTCATGAGGCTCATGAATGAAGTACTCAAAGACTACATTGGAAAATTTGTAGTGGTATATCTTGATGATATACTGATCTATAACCAAACAAGAGAAGAGCATCTCAAACACCTAGACCTAGTTTTCAAGAAGCTATAGGAAGAGGAGCTGATGATCAACTTGGAGAAGTGTGAGTTCATCAAGATAGAGTTGGTGTACCTTGGGTTTGTGCTATCTCAAGGAAATCTACAAATGGATGAAAGAAAAGTGGAGGCTATCATGAATTGGCCTACTCCAAGGACAACAACTGAGGTAAGAAGTTTTCATGGTCTTGCACAATACTATAGGAAATTCATAAGGCATTTTAGTGCAATTTGTGCTCCTATGTCGGATACTATTAAGGGAGGCATGAAGACCAAATTTGTATGGAATGAGCATGCTAACAAGAGTTTTGAGTTGCTGAAAGAAAGGATATCTACCCAACCTATTTTGGTGTTGCCAAGTTTTGAGAAGCTTTTCACCATTGAGTGTGATGCTAGCAATGTGGCAATTGGAGTTGTTCTAAGCCAAGAGGGCAGACCGGTGGCTTTCCATTCAGAGAAGTTGAGTGAAGCCAAGAAGAAGTACTCTTCTTATGACCTTTAAATGTATGCATTGGTCCAAGCTCTAAGGAAATGGAGGCACTACTTGCTTCCCAAAGAATTCATTGTGTATTTAGACAATCAAGCACTTAGTTTCCTGAATTCACAAGACAAGTTGAGCCACAAACACATCAAGTGGGTTGAGTATTTACAAGCTTACACCTTCAATATCAAGCACAAGAAAGGTGTCCTCAATAAGGTAGCAGATGCATTGTCTAGAAGAGCTCTCACAATTCAATAAATTCAGTTGAAGAGCATGGGAATAGATCACTTCAAGGATCTATATGCAGATGATGAAGATTTTGCAGACATTTACAAGGTATGTGTTGAATATAAGAACCATTTTCATAGTAAATATGCTGATTATACTTTGCAAAGTGGTGTATTGTTTAAAGGAAATCAATTATGTGTTCCTAGAGGTTCCATTAGAGAGAATTTGATACAAGAAAAGCATAATGGTGCTTTGAGTGGTCACTTTGGGATCACTAAGACTCAAGAACTTGTTCAAAGGTTCTATTTTTGGCCTAAGATGAATCTTGATGTTAGGAGGTATGTGGAAAGTTGTGTAGTATGTCAAAAGGCCAAGGGTATTTCTTCAAATGCAGGACTTTACCAACCACTACCTATTCCTACTAGGCCATGGGAATGCTTGAGTATGGATTTTGTAGTTGGCTTACCCAAGACAAGGCAAGGTATGGACAATGTTTATGTAGTTGTTGACAGATTCAGTAAGATGGCTCACTTTGTGCCATGTAAGACAACTAATGGTGCCAGCCAAATAGCATCTCTTTTCTTCAAGGAGATAGTGAGAATCCATGGGTTACCTATCAGCATTGTATCAGACTGAGACACTAAATTTATGAGTCACTTTTGGAAGACTCTTTTGCAAAGGTTAGGCACTAACTTGTCCTTTGGATCAGCCTACCATCCCCAAACTGATGGTTAGACCGAGGTTGTTAATAGGAGCCTTGGAAATTTACTGAGATGTTTGGCAAAGGAGTATGGGCAACAATGGGATCAGCTGATTGGGCAAGCTGAATATGCCTATAATGACACTATAAACAAATCCACAGGGAAGAGTCCCTTTGAAATTGTATATGGCCTTCATCCTAGAGGAGTGTATGAGCTGAGAAACTTAAAGGATGGAGTGAAAGGAAGTGGATATGCTGATGACTTTGCCTATGCAATGCAAGAGATACATGATACAGTGAGGAGGACATTGACAGAGAACACCCTCAAACATAAAACCAAGGTGGATGCGCATCGGAGGATAGTACAGTTCAATGTGGGTGACATGGTTATGGTGCATCTAAACAAGTCAATACTTCAAAAGGGAGTCCCTCAAAAGTTGCAGATGAGAAGGATAGGTCCCTGTCCTATATTAGCTAAGTATGGTGATAATGCATTCAAAGTGGAGCTACCGGATGACAGCGGACTGTCCCCTGTTTTCAATATTGCAGACTTAGTCCATTACAAAGGACCACAACCAGACATGGATCAGAACCTTCATGAGGTGATCAAGGATGTAGAAGATCTACACTTACCTACTACTACAGTCTCAGGACCTAACAGTATACTAGACACTAGGGTCTACAAGAAGACTAGAACCAAGGAATAGAAAGAGCAATTAATCAAGAGGCATGGCCAAGCCGATGTTGATGCAGTATGGATAAAGGAAGCTAAGTTCAAGAAGATGGGGATTGACCCAAGCCTCATCAATCCAAGGGTGGATTGAACTTTTTGTTTTGGGGAGGATGGTGCAAGAGCACCTAGGCTAACCTCCATGTTTTGTCATTTTTGGATTGTAACTGACCTTAGCCAAGTTAGGGAGTTTAAGAATGTTTGCTTTAGACCTTAGATGGTCTTGTTTTTGTTTTTCTTAGGTGAATTAGTCATTAAGACTAAGGTCACAATTTGCCATTGCTTGCAAGTATTGATTTCCTAATGTTTGTTGTCTAGGGGAGATGAGGAGTCTTTAAGTTGTTCTAAATACTTAATGAGGTTGTAAAGATGCCTTAAGGCCATTCAATGAGTTGGTTCCTTGAGATCTTGAGGGAATGGTGGTCCTAAGAAATAGGCTAAAGGCATGAAGGAAGATGCCAAATGTTATAAGGCAGTTTGCATAGGTTGTTGCATGCAATCCGGTTGCCTTTGGATTCCCTTGGGAATAGGAAGTGGAGGAGTTCGACCAACAAGCCTAGAATCATGGAGTGGGAATCTATTATGACCCAAGGCTCGTATCTTTAGAGAGTTGGTAGTTTTTGAAAAGTGTGAGTAGTTTTGTAATCAAGTTTGATGAATGAGAAAAGAAGGTCTGCAAATTTTGTGTTTACTTGTTGATACCAACTGTTATTGAGTGGATGTGACTGTTAAGGGATTTAATGCATTGAGTTCATGTTAGTTTTGTGTTGTTAGCATAGTCATAAGTCTTTTCCATTTGATAATCAAGCTAGTTTAGAGTAGACAGTAGTGTTAGCTTAGTGATTTTGGTTTAGAGCTCCTATTGGTCTTGTCCTGACCAGTCGGTGCTTTCATGGCTCCCCCATGAAGTCTTTTCTTAGGAAACACCTAAGGATGGGTGGACTGGTAGGGGAATTAGTAGTGTATATAGTTGTTAGTGTTAGGAAGCATGACAGAAATGGAGAAGCTTCTCTTAGCCATTGATCTCTAGGCGAGCAGGTAGAGCCCGGTTAGAGAGCTAAAGGAGAAGCATTAAGGATTTATTGCAGGGAAATGGAGTACAGTACGACCAAGTGCAGTTCCAAGTGGGTTAGGGATAGGTCTTGATGTGATAGGATGTTTGGGATCTTGCAAAGTCAGTAGAGTAAGGGTTGAGTAGGAAAACCAGTGTATTCCTAGAAACTAGGCCTACAAACCTGTTGTCCTCAATTTTTGACATGACAAAAATTGGAGCAACCTATCAAAAAATTTAAAGTTTTTCTCTCTAAGGCACATTTTACGAGGTGTTGAGGTAAAAAAACTTCAGGTTTTAATTGATGATCCCCTTGGGCATCTTTTCATCGGCTTCCCTTTTCATTTTTGTCAAATTCTGAGTCCTTTTTCTTGTCTTTTTGGTCAAATTCGGAATTTTTATGCAGCTCAGCAGAATAGGGAATTGTAAGCCAAAAGGAAAAATTGCTTAAGTGACTCAAAATTTTGAAAATTGCTTTAGTGAGCAAAAAGTCCGAAATTGTTAAAGTGGTTCAAAAACCCGAAATTGCTCAAGTGGCTCAAAAGTTTCGATTTTTGTTAAAAGAAAAATTGTCAAAGGGAGCAAAAAGCCCGAAATTGTTTAAGTTACTCAAAAACCCTCATTTTGCTAAAATGAAAATTATTATATGAGCTGAAAATTCCAATTTATTCATTTGACAAAAAATAAAGTTGCTGAGTGAAATAAAAAACCCGAATTTGCTTGTTTTTGTTGCTGTTTGGTTCTTGAAACCCAATTTGAAAAATTTTGCTCAGATTTGAAGAGTTTGTGTCCCAATTTGATTGCTTTCCTCTTTCCTTGGGAGCTGTCATAAATCCTTCAGCAAGAATCGCGCCCACACCTTGGATATTTAGGCTCTCATTGTTGAAAAAAAATTTGAATTATCTAGGGTTCTTCCTCTTCACTTTGTGTTTCAGCTCCTTTCTCTTCCACGTATGGCTCCTTGTTCTCTTTATTTGTTGTTGTTTTCTTGTCATCTGCAAATCACGTGGTACAAGGTGAAGGCGTTTTTTCCTTTTGTTGCGTATATGTTTCATAAAACGTCTCTCTTTTTCAAAGTCGCGATTCATTTGGTGATCTCCTTTTACTGTTCTTTTGCCTTGGTAATGACAAAGTTTCCTTCTTACCGATTCGTGTTTTGTCTTGGTGACATTGTCAAAAAAAATGTCATTTGTGAAACCGCGTTTTCTTTTTGCTAAATCGCGTTTTCTTGAAATTGCGTTTTTGTTCAAAGAGTATTTTTCGTGGCTATGTTATCACTTCTTAGAAGGCAAGTCTCATGATCTACAAAGTTATTGTGCAAACGTGATATCCAAAACACCTTAACTATTTTTCCTCATGGTGAAAACGTGTTTCTCACAAAATCGTTTTTCATCTTTCACCATTTCCATTTTTCATTTCTCATTTCCGTTTTCCTTTGCCAAATCCACCTCTTTCATTTCGCCATATCCCATTTATTCACATTCATTTCCCATCTCATTTACCTCCATTACCATTTTTCCGCAAAAAATGCCTTGGGTCGAATTCGGGTTTTAATCTTCAAATAGCAAATCGGGGTTTGTTATGACGATAGCAATTGTTTAAAAGTTGTAAAAAATAAAAATTGTTTAAATGGCCAAAAATCCCGATTGCACTTTATAAAGTTGCTGAAAACATTCGAAAACCCGAAATGCTCTAAAAAGCCCAAAAGTTGAACTTTTTGACTTATCTTCAATTTTAAGTTAGAAAACCCTTCTTTTTGACTTGTTGTTCCAAAAAGACAAAGCATCGTTTTCAATCACCTCACCAAGATCTAGATTGGTCTTTCCCCATTCATTCTCCATCATTATTCAGAAGGCAGTTTCATTGCCCTAGGGTGTAAGTCTTGTTGATAATGGCTACTATGTCTTCGCACGTTGATGCTAATGACGTTCTAACCTTATGGGGTTTTCACCACAGCCTTGTAGATTCCTATTCGATGACAGACGAACCAACTTCTCCAACAAACAAAAAGATGAAATATAAGTTTGATAAGTATCAGAATGAGATTTCTTCATCTCATGTGGTCTCAAACATAGATGAGATCAAGGACACAAAAATTGGGCATGTTGATATGTCCGAGTTTCTCAAAAGGGTGGAGAAATCGACTTCTCATGATATGCAGTTGTTGCTGAGAAGTCATATTCACCTGGTATCTTCTTTTCCTGTTGCTGCCCTTGAGCCAAAATTTGTTCTCACATGTGCATCCCATTTTGATAGTGGATCTAGAACTATCAAGGATGACGACGACAACATGGTTATTAGACTTGATCTTGAAACTATCAACAGAATCTTCAGAGTTCCTGATGCTCCTACATATTTAGAAATCACAGTGAAGAGTGCTCATACTCATTATGAGCAGAAAAAGAATGATTGTATTAAACATATTAATCACAAGTGGCTTCTCAAATCATGACCTTGTGCGACCTGGATACCCAAATTGTATCGATCTGATTTTAAGGAGGAGATTAATGATATGATCACCCTCTTGAGCAAAATAGTGGGGTTGAAAGTTTCTAGTATGTTTGAAAACTGGATGTACAAATTTATTATAGTTATCAGGAAAGCACAGTACCCAATCTTTTGGGGTGAAATAATCAGTGATAGTTTGAGTGAACAGCTTGCACAGGTTCCAACCACACTCACCTTCTACATGAACTCATATCTGGTTTATATAGCAGCTTCATTGAGGCAATTTCCAGGCCACCCTTGAGATGAGTGTTGAAGTTGAGCATGACATGCTTTCAGAATTTGAGAAGATCCCTTACAAATTTTTAAGTCATGAAGGTGAATTGCTTGCAGCCAGCGATGTTGTTTCTCGGATTACTGCAAGTCTTCATCAGGAGTTGGATTCAGATCAGTTTTCTATGGATACAATTCATAAGTTTGTCAATCACTAGCTAGTTTTTAACAAAATGCAAGCTGCTTTTGAAGAGCATAGAGAGGCAATAGTTAGATACTATGATGTTATCATAAAGACCGTTGTCATTGCCAGAAATACACTTGGTCCCAATCCTGATGAGTTGCAGGAAATTATCAGCAAGTTTCTATCCTTCAAAGCTAGGAATGGGACAAAATAAAATATTAGGTTGTCTTATGTATTTTACTTTTGACAAAATATATGTAAAAACAACTTTTGCAAATTGCACGTATTCTTTTCTTGTAGTTTTGGAAAATGTAATTACATGTAAATTCTTACAAGACAAATCACAATTTGGATTGTAATTTTGAATAAGTCAATTGCAATTAATTAGCAGTTGAGAGATTTTCTCAAGTTAGTTGGGATCCTCCCACCTTTTTCTCAAGGCCTCTCTCCTATAAATACTTGAGGAGATCCTTTGTAATATCTATCTTTTTGGCAATAGAGAAAACTCTGCAGAAATTTACAGCAAAAAAGACTTTGAGCTTTGTGTATGTGAACTTAATTTTCAAGTGGTATAAAGAAGGCATAAGGATTTCAGACTTTGTGTTGAATCTTGTTGCATTTCATTACTATGTTCTTATGTCATGGTAATGTAATTTTCTGAGTTCTTCTTGAAAGGATTGTGGAGTTATTGTGAAAAGACTTTGATCTGATTTCTTGCAGTCTTTGTGCTTCAAGTCTGAAGGATTAAATCAAATAGGTTTACAATTAGGAATAGTGACTCATCAGTGCATTATATTTACAGACTTTGTGTTGTTATATATATATATATTGTTTCATAGTATTATTTTGAAAAGGTAGATAGGATTTCTAATTCTCAAGACTTTGTGCTTGGAGATTGCTTTCCCGTCCCGGAGGAGCTATGAAGGACTTTGTGCCTTCATGGAAACTTTGCTTCTTTCTTTACTTTATTAATCATATGTGCTTTCCATTGTGATCCTTTTCTGAAATAAGAGAAAAGGATAGTCGTCTTTTCTGAAAGAAGAGAACAAGACGAGAGTTTCACCCAGGTTTAGAATAGATTTGTAACTAGAATTAATTTCTGAATTGATTAAATAGAAAGCAAAGGGGGAGCCTTCCCTTTGAAAATAGGAGAGTTTATCTCACGTACTGTGGCTGAAACCACAATTTTGTACACCCTCTCAAGTATACAAAATTTTCAACCAACAAAACCCTACATACCCTAGGTTATAGGAATCCCCTGTATAGAGATTATTAGGCTAGAAGAATCATTGGGCGATTTAAAACTCTCAAAAGGGTACTTGAATATGTCTTTAAGTTTGTAAGGTCTTTGGAAGAATTTTGCAAAAAATAGGAAAAAGGGATTGGTAAGGACCACTAGAATTAGGCCAAATTGATGTCTTCATATGATGCAATCTTGAGCTTGGTAAGGACAGTGCTAAAGAACTCTCTAAAAGGGATCCAATTGGCAAAGGTTTGATGGTACTCAACAAGAAAAACACCCCTGCAATGAAGAATGATGGAGAATGAGAATTTGGAGAAGAAGACACTTAGAGTTCTCTAAGTGAGGAAGGAAATTGAGAAGGAATTTGAAATTGTAAAATGTTGTTTGACCTCCAAGGTGAAGCACAAAGGGAGAGCTCTTAGAACAGAGCTAAGATTGGACTTAGTTGCCAATGAGGACCTAGAGGAGACTAGGTTCCTAGAAGAGACAAGTTAGGTCTCTTAGCAAGGTGCAAGCAAACTGAGGAGCTCATACATCAAGGTGATGAGTCAGTAGCATTTTTAGAAGCTTGTCCTATTGACTGCATAGTCGTATCTTTCTATAGGGCCTTCTGTAGTAATGAATTTTGCTTTGGAATGGCTAAGATATCCCAAAGGGATACATTAGCAAAATATTTCTTCAATTGTTCCACCATGTTGAAGGGTGGCAAATTTGGAGGCTTTTGTTCCTTGGACTTGGTGATGATAATCTCCTTGCGTAGCTGCGGCTGTGGAGCAATTGTGAACGGGCTAGGGGGTTGGTCCAAGACGTTTCTGGGTTGTGTAGTGACTAGTTCACCTATGAATCTCCTCTTCGACTGAGTGTTGTAGTCGGACTGTACTTGTAGGGTCACCAATGTGGATGCTTCATAAGTGAACACTGCTTCCTCCCCTTCCATCCATGAGAGGAGGGCATGGTTAGGAGCTATGTCATTTTCTTGCTCTAGGGACATTCCCTACGTTTATGTAGTGTGAATCATATTCTCCATTTAGGGAGAGGCACATGTATATCCTCCTGAATTTGTCACCATGTCTTGGTTGTGCTACTCCAAAACTTTTTACTACAAATTTCCATGCAGACAATTTTGAGGCATATGCGCATTACCACAAGGATAGCACCAAGGATTGAAATCTTCAGTGAGATTGTTTTTCCCTGTAGTCAGCTCTTTGTTTGTACTAGTTTGAGCAGCCCCCAGCAGAGTCGATGCTAGTACTATCTAG
This sequence comes from Sequoiadendron giganteum, assembly GCA_007115665.2. Lineage (NCBI taxonomy): Eukaryota > Viridiplantae > Streptophyta > Pinopsida > Cupressales > Cupressaceae > Sequoiadendron > Sequoiadendron giganteum. The sequence goes on from CM021107.1 coordinate 13,259,898, forward strand.
TTATTTGTCTGGGTTGGTGGATTTGTGTGAATGACTCCTTGATATTGGTTATGTTGGTAGGAGGGTCTGCCACCTTGATAACCTTGGTAGGATGGTCTCAAAGGAGCAGCCTGGTTGTTCTTGATAGTGGTTACTTTATTTTTTAAGTTTCATAACATCTCCCTTATGTCTCTCATCTCATCCTTCGAAGCACCAGATGTAGAAGTAGCATTTTGTGGTGCACTCGGATATGTGTACATAGATGGGGGCAGCATGGGTGTGCTAGTAGACAGAATCTCCTAAGTAGAAGTTGATATTTCAGGGAATATCGGCATAATGAGCTAAGGTGACAACTTCTCAACGTCGATTAGGTTGTTCTCCACCTTAACTACTATGTTGTATGCATCCGATAATGTGGTTCTACCAAGTGCATGGATCATTATGGAGATGTCAGAATTGATGGACTTTAAGAAGAACATAAATGCTAACTCGGCCGATGGTCGGATGGTATTATGGATTCTCTGCCAGGTTGTATGGAATCGGGTGTTTAAATAGATCATGGCTTCAAATGGGGCTTGCTTTATTGTCAATAGATGGTTGATATAGCGAAGACTTGTCTTCGTCATTAGAGAATATCTCATAAAAAGGATCCCCGAGCTGATCCCAAGTGTCGATAGAGTTAGTCGGTAGAGTGCGATACCAATCCAGTGCTCTTCCTCACAAAGAAGTCGCAAGCAATCTTAGCACTATGTTTTGATCTGTAACTCCGTGCACTAAACACACATTTGCAACATCTTGCAAATGTTCAAATGGTGTTCTTGATCCATCTCCGGTAAACTTTGGAATAGCTTTGAGAGAAGAGATCAGGATAGGGGCCCATACGGCGGGTGCGACTGGGGCTACAAGGGGACTTTCGACATCCCAAGCCACATAATTTTGGTTCACGATCAACATTATGGTTGGGATCTAAAATTTCTACTGGGCGAGTTTGGGTATGTGTTGCTACTAGTGGAGGCACTAACAAGCCAGGATTATTCATGGTTCGTGACCTAGTAACATGTCGATGACTTGTACACCCTTTTGATTTGGTATATTTAAGTGGTTCCATCGGGCGTGCCAAGAAAAAGAAAAACTGTTGATGCCAAAATATGACAAGGTAAGAACCCTTTGTGGGAAACTCAGTTAAAGGAGGGACCTATTGCGCTAAACTGAGTAACCTCCGGATTTTAAAAAAGTTGACTTTTTCTATAACTGGGGTTTTGAATGGGAAAAAAGAAGCAAATATAAAATAAAAGGATCTAACTAGGGCAATGCACCAAGATCTAGATGTAAGACACAATAGATCTATCTTGTAGATATGATCTAAGGACCCATTCAACAATCTGCTATGTCCTAGAATGATAAAAAATAAAGATAGAAGTCTAAATGATTCACCCAATGACATAAAATAATATTCATGCATATTTACTGAAAAGAGGAGTCAAAGACATGATCTAAACCAAAAAAATTGCATTAAATTTATAGAATTTCTACAAATGAAACATTCAGTTACATGATGGCACAATAAAACTTAATCAAAAATCTTTAAGAAAATAGAAAGGACAAACAATGGCACAGTCTGTAAGTCTTTACAATGATCTAAAAGCGGTAAAGGCCTGGTTCTTTTACCAAATTTTTTTTATCAAAATCTAAACTCTTGCTTCAAAAGAAGAAGTAGTATTTATAATGAAAACCCAGCTTGATGAGCCCTCCGATCATAAGCAATGATTTCCCCTAGCCGTTGCAACAAAAAATATTCAAGCCATGAATGAGGATGCCTTAGAGTCGGATGCATCCCTTGCGAATGGTGGAAGTGGTCTCAGCAGACCAGAGCGCTGACACATGTTATCCACTCATGGCGGCAGTTACAAAACATGGCAGTTGTTGTGAGGTTGTCTCTTAATTCATCCTCCTTCGTGATGAAGCCTTTAGAAGATCTACGTGGCAAGCGATTGAGGCCGACGTTCATCCTTCCCTTGATGCAATGAAAAACCTGTGCTACGAAGACATGTGGAGGTCTCCCAAGCATACTGTGTTGAAGGTGGGGGCCGCCAAGAAATATGCGTGGATCGATGCTACATGGCATGCGGTCGGGGCTTGAAAGAGGAGCAATGAAAAGAAGCATTGAAGGTGAACTATTCACACGTGGAAGCATGGCGGCGACTTTTGAAAAGTGAGAGAAGGAAACCTTGCGAGGAGCGCTTAGTTGACAAGTGGTGGCATTCGCATAAATCCTTGTGAAAGGAGTCCGATATTGATTTTTATAGGAGGGTGTGGCTGGTACTTAAGCAAAATAATAAAACCTGAAGGGAGCTTGAGAATTTTATATTCACAGTATCAAAGCTAACGGTTTTGTTAAGGAAGGGACACTTTGCTTTTAAAGTGTTGAAGGTTTTATGCTGTAGTGGGAGCTTTTGTGTTGTGGGTTTTATAGATTTTTGAAAGACTGCATACAATGGCCTCCACCTCTCGTCAAGATATTGAGAAGTTCAATGGAACTGGTTACGAGATGTGGAAAATGAAATCGGAGGATCTCCTTGAGGAGAAATATCAGTGGTTACTAGTTTCAGTTCATGTGAAGCCATCTACTTCAACCTTGCCGGATGAATTTTGGAAGAAGTTAGACAAGAAGGCTTGAGGGACCATTCGGTTGTGTCTCACTAACTCTGTCCTCTTGAATGTCTCTTCAGAAGACACGACATACAAGCTTTGGAGGAAGATAGGAGAAATCTACCAAACTAAGAGTTTGTCTAACAAGTTGTATCTCTAAAGATGTTTATATTAAAGATGAAGGATGGTGATTCTATTGGTGAACATTTGAATGCTTTTAATTTGATTATAATTGAGCTTGCATCTATTGATGTTAAAATAGAATATGAGGATAAATGCATTTTATTGATTTGCTCTTTGCTGAAATCTTGGGAAAAATTAACTATTGCTATAACAAGTGGTGGTGCAGAATCTAAGATGGATAATATTATTCCTATACTTCTTTCAGAGGAGATGAAGAGAAATACCATGCATGGTGGCTCCTAAGATGCCTTGCATGTGCGAGGTAGGTCCAAGGAGAAAGGGACTAAAGGGGATAAGAATAAGGATAAGTCTAAAGGACTATCTAAGACCCCTAGAAAGAGCAGAGTGAAGTGTTGGAACTGTGGTAAACAAGGACATGTGAAGAAGGAATGTAGAAACAAGAAAAATGATGTAAATTCCTCCACGGGAAAGTCCTTTGATAATAGTGATTCTGATGCTTTGATTATTTCAGCTAACACATTTGTAATGATGTTTGGCTTATTGATTTAGGTGCTTCCTTCCATATGACTCCTCATAAGGAGTGGTTTTCTACATACAAATAATATGATGGAGGAGAGGTCTTCATGGGTGATGATAGCTCACAAAAGATTGTCGGTAAAGGAAAGATAAATTTGCATTTCAGTGATGGGAGTGTTAAATCCTTAATGATATTTTACATATTCCAAGACTTACAAAAAGTTTAATTTCAGTTTCCAAGTTGAATGATTCTAGAATGCATGTGACATTTGACAAGTCTGGTTGCAGGATGGTAAGGGGAAGTTTGGTGGTTGCTAAAGGATCTCGGACAAGGAATTTTTTTATGCTACATGCCTCTACTTTTTATAATTCCTCTTTTGTAACTAGCATTGAAAATGCATGTATGTTGTGGCACCATAGATTGGGTCACATTGGTGAAAAATGTCTTAGGACTATACTTGATAAGAAACTAGTAGACGGTATTTCTGATTATTTTGTTGGTAAAAATAATTTATGTGAGGATTGTGTGTTTGGTAAACAAAACAGTTCATCATTTCTTAAAGAAACTAATAAAGCTAATGGATTCTTAAAACTAATTCATTTGGATGTATGTGGTCCAGTGGATACAAATTCTTTGGATAGATCTCGTTATTATTGTAGACACATAAAATTGACTTAGGCTTGCAAATTTTATTTTCTCCATATTTCTTCTCAACATAATTAAAATATTTAATTATGTCCTATAGTCCAAATTCAACTATTAATTAAATAATTCTCAATTATTTAATTAATTCACATATTTTATTCCTCCTGTCTATTTAAATAAATAAATTACATTTATTTTATTTAAATATGACATTAATTTCTTGTATCTCCATAATTAAAAAAATTCCTAGATTTATTTAATTATTATTTGTTTACTATTTCTTCCTAATTATTGAAATAAATAAACTTTATTTATTTATTTAAATACGTCATTAATTCCTTGTCTTCTTATAATTAAATAAATTCCTATAATTTATTTAATTATTATCCACCTTGGCTTTTTATAATTGTAAATAAAATCATTTATTTAAAATTACACACTTTCTATTTTTCCCACCAAGTAAATAATTTAAAATCATTATTTGTTGTCACATGACCCCACCACTTTTGAATTAAATTGATTTTTAATTCAAAAGGTCAACTCAACCTCTTAAATCAAATAATTTCAAATTATTATTTGATTTTCCAGCAGTCTCTTTTTTTCGTGCCCAATATCTCCTTGTCACATGCTTTTCTTAACCATTGATTTGATTTTTCTAAAAAAAAATCTCAACTCTTCATTTCAAATTTTACCCTAATGTTTCCCTAACCCTAATTGATGATTGCGACATTTAATTTCAGCCTTTGATCTTAGGGCATTTCTCAAATGACAATCCTGGCCATTCATCCAAAATTGACTTTTCTATAAAAAGGCAATTTTAACCTCATTTGGACATCTCTTGACTTCATGATTTCATGCTTTAGACTTTAGGCTTGCTTCATACTTGCATACTTGCAATTTTTGAATACAATCCTTCAATATTTTCTTAGGGCTTTGTCATAGGTTAATAGTTGCTCATCAAAATCTAAGGGCAAACATCATTTTGCAGCAAATGGATAAGGGAAATGAAGGTCAATCATGGAGGGCATGAAGGCTATTTAGTGAAATTTTCCTTTGTTTATGCATATTTCCTCCTTTGTACTTCATTGTTTAGCTAGGGTTTCTTTGATGTAGTTTATTTCATGCTAACTTGAATTTTACCCTTAGTTACAATTATCTTTCCTTCATTGATGATTACTCGAGATATACTTGGATTTATTTTATGCATGCAAAATCTGAAGTTTTCACCAAATTTAAGGAATTTAAGGCATTGGTTGCAAAGCAAACAGATTATAAGATAAAAGTATTGAGATCTGACAATGGGGGTGAATATTGTTCCAAGGAATTTGATGAGTCACTACTGTATTTGACTCGAATTTTCGATGACAATTTGTTGGAATTTCGACAATCTATTGTTAGAATACCGACGAATCACAAAAATAATTTTCGTTGCTCAAATTTCGTCGATATTCCGACAAAGTTTAAAATGTTGAAATCACGATGCAAGCCCGTCAGAATATTGACACAAATTTCATCGATCTAGCGATGAACAGTAGCCAAAACACAAGTGGCATGCCTTTGCCAAAGCGTCGGATCAACAACAGAAGTTTGTTGCAATTACGACGAAAGTTTCAATGTATTGCAAATATCGGTGAGAGATCAAGATCACTGTTACAGCAATCAAAATTTCCTAAGAAGATATATTGGGAGGATTGGCCTGTGGTCTCAACGATGAAGTTTCATCAGCGAGATACTCATCTTGTCTCATCGATGAAGCACGAGAGAAGCATATCAGCAAGACATATACTATCGGAGTAAATTCTGAATGTCTACCCGACCCGCTATGTCACGCCGATAAGATTACATCGACAAGAGTCTTGGCGACATACTTGACATCGAAAGAACAACTACAACAGTTCGTCGAAATTGTGATGAAATAGGCAAGTCATTACGATGAAAGTTTCATCGGATGTATTGCAAATTCGTTAGACGCTTTTGGAGGTTCATCGAAAAATCGACGAAACAATGCAACTTTTAAAAAAAAAAACTATTCGTTCAAATATAGGCATACTGGTGAAAGATCAAGACTATTACAATGATCAAAATTGCTTGAAAAGATTTATCGGGAGGACTGGCCTATGGTCTCAACGATGAAGTTTCATCGGCGAGATACTCATCTTGTCTCATCGATGAATCATGACGAAAGCATATTGATAAGACATATACCATCAGAGTAAGTTCTGAATGTCTACCCAACCCGCTATGTCATGTCGACATACTTGAGATCGAAAGAATAATCATCGGGGAGACTCACCATGTCGAGGAAACTATAGAATATCCTAGCGATACATGATCTCTTGTTGATGAATATACAAATGGATTGAAATACTTATCAGGGTGACTCTGGGCGATATTTAAAAGTAGTAGGAGGCTCCAAAGTGCATCCATAGGGATAATGATAGGACATAAGGACAGGTCAATCAAAGAGAGAAAGTTGATGTGCCAAGAACATGAGCATTTAAAAGGGATAGTAAAAGACAAGATGGATTGTCATCAATGCTCAAATATAAAGGACAGATTGGAAGACTTCATTATGAAAATTTAGATCACAATACGATTAACCCTATTTTGACAAATGCAATGACATTAGTGTTAAGCGTTAAGAGGCCATTCAACTTTGCATTTCAATAAATTATTATATGCATTGAGTAAGTGTTTACAAGGTAGAAAAAGGAAAGTCATATGACTTTAAAATATCTAACAACATGAAAGTTGTGTTTAATTAGGCTTACAGAGGTAGGGATTTATCATTTTTTGCATACATCTGCAATCCAAGCTCTAGGTCTGCATTATTTGGTTACTATTTATGAGAAATGAGTAATGAATAACTGTAGAATATGGAGGCTATGGATGATATTATGATGGCCACATTTGATGTTGATGATGAACAATTGGAGAAAAATATAAAACCTATGATGAGTCATGAGATCAAGGGGACTGTCATGGACAGTGAATGATGAATCATAGATGTTAAGACAAAAAAATATTCACCATAGAGAACATGAAGAATAGACTTTATGATGCTATAGGAAGGTTTACTATCATAAAGAATGTATTCTCAAATTTTAAAAGATAGTCATACCAATGTGTAAGTACAATCACTTCAGCAATGAAATATATAAGGACATGTGCTAGAGGAATGATAGCTAAATAGTGGATTGACCATAGAGATGGTAACCCTTAAAAGTATAATGTTGTGTTGGCATCAAAGAAAGAGGAGAAGGTTACTATCAAGTGAAGTACAATTGCATGGTTGTCATCAAGAGTACAATCGGATCCATTAGTGATAGTGAAAAGGTTTTGACAGTAGTCTTGATGAATACCACAGTTCCCTTTACTTCATATCAAAATGACAGACTATACTAAGGCAGTGGTATGAAACTTTGTTGAAGATAATCAGCTACGATGAAGAGGGAAATCAATATATAATGATGGTCTGAGCACTATGATAGACAAGTCTGGATGCCAAAGTTAAACCAAATGAACAATCTTAAATAAGCTCTGAAGACAAATTTTGATAATGGAAAGTAGAAAGCACAGTATTAAGAGGAAAATGTAGGACTCAAAGCTAGATAGATAGTATAAGTTTGTGAGAGTTCCTTCAAGAGTGTAATTGTGATGAGGTATTGAAGGCTAAAGTTGCTGAAAATGTACACAGATTTACTAAATGGAATCTCAATTGCTTTGTTTCCCATTCTCATGGTCAAGGAAGTGTTGACACAGTAACACACAGTTCATCATGGGAATTACAGAGAGGTTGAAGACACTATTGCAAAAAATCAGAGGTATGATAGAATAGTGAAGTAACATAAAGTTGTGAAAGAGAAGATTGAGACATTCATATGAAGGAAAACCATCAAACAAAGGTTTTAATCAAGACATAGTCATCCTTTGATAAGTTGAAATAAAGTCATGAATATAAGAGGACGGTTTGCAAGATAGTCATATACATTGATAAGGACAATGAATAAGGTTTTAAATTATTACTCAAAGAGAAACTAGAAACCTAATCCTAATATTTGAACTCCATTGCATAAAATTTTATTGAAAAAGGAAAGTATTGTGCAGCTGAATACAAAAAACTCATCTTACAAATTTGCACAGCAAGCACAACCTACGAACTGGATTCTAGTTTTGCTAATAAAGAAAAAATCAAACTAGTGAATATTAAACTACACACTAGAATCTAATTTTGTGGAAAATGAGCAATTTGGTGAGAAAAAGTACCTGCAGTGCGTCTTGGATACTTAGCTAGTGTACTAAAAAATAGGATTGCAAACCCAAAATTATTCACTCTGGAAATTCAATATAAAAATACATAATGTTATCCTGGATACTTAGCTCTTAGACAGTCAATAAAATAATATGAGCATGATTATGAACGGTTTTACCTGGTCCCACTCTTGATCTCCATGTTTGAGAGCCTTCTCTTTAAGACCCCATGAATCCACTTTGATCCATTGTTGCCAAAAGAGATATTAATGTGTAAACAAGGAGCCACATTTAGACAAACCGGTTGTTGATTTCTTCTAAGAAATTTAGAGACTACAAAAAGAAGATACCTGATGGGGATCATGTGGGATTCCTAGAGAAAGCATTGCAATATGGCCTCGAGCAGCAATGAAAAACTTTGGATTAGCTTCACAGTAAATCCTAACAGCATGACATTGAGGCTTCTCTTCATTAAGTTGATGGTATGAAGAACTAGATCCATATCCTCCTTGAGATACATATCATATTGAATAGAAAAACACAGTGACACAAGCAATCTGAATTTTGAGATAAAGCCTCCAAACCCTCTATGGAAACATGACTTTTACCAAATAATCAAAATTTAAAATTTAAGTAATACCCAAGAAAAATAATTCCATACAATGTAGCTACACACGAAACTTGTAGATGGGACTGATCTTCCACTTCTGACTCTCCTTCTTATTCCATTTGAAGAGGACAACCTCTACCCCTTGATTCAGCTATGAGAGTTTAGCATTAAGAAATACAAATATTTTTAGCACAAGAAACAATCCTCACCCATCTAAACAAGCACTTGTAAGACAAGCCCGAAAATCTAAGTTTATCACAATCAAGTAAAGATTAAATCCTTAAAATCAATCACAGTAACTGGAAAGTATTAATTGGATCAGTAAGAAAAATCAAATAATTAGGGTTGGGCACTATATAAACCACTACTATCACAACTATTGAAACATGCTCAGGTACTGGGTCCTCTCCCCTATATTAAATTAAGGAAAACATTATTGTAAACACAATATGTATAGAAGAATATGAATGTAAAGGAAAATGGATATTAGCAAAACATAAATGTAAATAAAAGTAGTGTGAGCAAAAATTGAATCTAAATTGGTCTTGAACAAATAAAATCATACCCAATTATCATTAAGTTATACTGACCTTGTACTCATTGCCATTGTCAATCTTGAAGGTTACTTTGATGCCTTCTGCAGAAACTCTCTGGCCATGAAGCAAGAGAAGGCAAGAAAACCAAGTGTATATTGATGACTTCCTGACAATAAAAAAGAAACAAGCAACCAATCAACCCTATTAAAACAGAATAATCTTATGAATTGATTTTATTTGTTTTACTGGCTAATGGATAGTGGACCTAGTTCTCTTGAATTGAGATACTACTAAGATGTGTTGATTAGTGATTTTAGACTACCGATATTCTGCTTCAATCTCTATAAGTTACTTTTGTCTTAAATATATTCAAGATAAATCTGCAAAAAAAATCCCTAGTCTCTTAGAAATTATGCAGATTATTTTGTTAATACTTCTCCATTTTGATATTTTCTTTCAAAAATTCATAGAAAGATATGTAATTCCACATTTGAAACTTACATATTTTAATTTTACTAGTTATGTAATTATAGGATATGATTCCAACAATTGTGAAACACATTGGCAATATGCTGGATGAATGAAGTAAACTATGCAATTAGCAGGTGTAAAGCCAAATTCCTTAACCCTTGCCAACATCCTTCTTGCCTATTCTAAAACATGTGCTTTGGAACAGGGCATGAAAATCCATCTAAGTATAATGAAAAGGAGATTTTTGTCAGATATTATATTACAGTAAGTTGAATAAATGTAAGTAGAAATTTTTTTGCATACTTGTAGATGGTACAAAATTTCATGGTTAAGTGGAAGCCTCCCATCAACAACAAGATCCAAATATCTGTGTATCTATCTCAATCAAGCCTCTAAACACTTCAGAGCTATCAAATTGTCCACTAACCTGTTATGCACAAAAGTCAAATTTTAGAGACCACTAAAAACAAAAGAAACAGAGCTTTGAAACCAAATCCACACACAACACAATGTTCATAGTGAAAATTTATCACTTTCTTTCATCTTTGCATATTGGTTTGATGCTTCAAACGATGCATTTCTTATTTTGAAAAGTGCATTACCTTATTGAGCTTCTCTTTGTTTCGAGAATAGTTTAATATTCTCTACTTAACAGGGCCAACCACATGAAGGTGGAAGCTCATTTGGCCCCTCCCCCCCTCACATCACTCTCAATTCCCCATACCCGATCATATAACATTAATCATTCATTCATCCATTAATAACATATAAAATTCATTCATTCATCCTGCATTAATAACATATAACATTCATTCATTAACATATAACATTAATTCATTAATATATTCACATTCATTCATTCATCCATTAATAACATATAACATTCATTCATTAACATATAATATTTATTCATTAACATATTCACATTCATTCATTAAAATATAACATTCATTTTTTTAGTTTTTACATATTATCAAAAATATGGTTGTCATAATATGATTACAATCACTTTTTTTTTTGTTTCTTTTTTGCAACTAAAAAAAGATGAAGTGGAGTATCATTTTCAAAATCATATGTCCCCCCTTCAATTGTTCTGAGCTCTACTCGTGATCTTAATTTATGCCTAGTCGTGTACTCACAACGTGGATGCCACTACAAGAGGGGTTTGCTGCAATAGAAAATAAATGTTAAATTGATATGTTTTATTATTATTGTTACAAGTATTTCATTAATTAAAAGAACATTAGAGTGGTGCTCTTTACCTGATGAGGCCACATCATGTTCCTGATCTTGTCTTATAACCTCATGCTCAACTTGCTGAACACCCTCTAAATCTTGATCCAGAGTTGAAACACGAAAGATTACATTAATTAATACACCAATTGCAATTAAATATGTTTAAAAGAACATTAGAGTGGTCCTCTTTACCTGATGGGGCCACATCATGTTTTTGATCTTGTCTAGCATGATCATGCTCAACATGTTGATCACGCTCTACATGCTCTAAAGTTGAAACATGAAAGGTTACATTAATTAATATACCAAATTCAATTAAAGATGTTTAATTGTATTAATCCATACTGCGTCTTGTATAGCACATGAATACATCCACTATCGAGATGCACACCATGGCCTTCATCTGCAGGTTGTGCTCCACCCTCACCAGGTTGCATTCCAATGTCATGTGCAGTATTATCATTGCTTGTCTGTTTAAAACAAATAGGCACATTATTATGGTGGAAATTAATATTGAATAGATTGCACAAGTATTCAATTTTAAATAAACTTTATTGAGTTTATTTACCTACGTGTTGGATGTAGTGGAAGATTGTGTTTGCCCAGTTTAGACTCTTAGGTGTTCAGCCAAGGCTCCTTAGCCTTGCTGGAAGGCAATCTTTAGGTCCTCTTCTATGGGCATTCCGTTGAAATCAGAGCCTTGCATTTTTGCATAAGATCATGAATTTTGCTTCTATGGTGTGATAAAACCAAAATTGTTTGCAATTTATTATTTGGATGCAATATTTCATTTATTGATACTTACAATTCATTCGGATAATTTCATATAACCACTAGAGCCAAGTTTGTGCTGCTCGTGTTTTTCTAGTCTTGCCTTTATTGCCTTCGATGTGTCGGTCAGCTTATGAAAAATTTGAAATATGTTAGATTATGTAAAAAGAAAGAGTAATCAGTATATAATTACATTGTTGATAGTATCACATACCTTCCTTCGCCTGGTGGTGTCTTTCCTTTTTTCTTTTCAGCCTTCTCCTTTCCATCTGACACCAGGTCCTTCCACGCCCTCTCTGGAATCATGGGGGATGCTCATACTTTCTGTTCTTCTCTAAATGTGACCTATATTGGGCCCTCGCATACTTTAGATAGGTACCAGATTTCTTAAGGACCTTGGTTCGGTTGAATGTTTTATCACCGAACAACACAACTAAATGGTTAATGAGCTCATCTTTTAAATCTTGATTTTGGGCATTCCACTGTGTACGTATGGTGGGCCCGAAGAGCTCCAATGTAATATCACTTAGATGTTTATAAAAAACATCATTTCCTGCAAAGTGATCATGGGATCATTAGTCTATAAAGAGTGATCAATAAGTAAATTTTAATTGGATTATATATAATAATAATTAAATTTTTTTAAAGTACCTGAGACCTTCTCTCTCTTTATGGGAATGAAATCCTCGATCACCACAAATGTGACCGGCAATGTTCCCGTACTAGTAATACGGGGAAATTTTAGGGAATGCTGTTAAAACATCACTAGTACTAGTGGCCTCTGCATCCCCAAGTACATGTTTTGACACATGTAGTGGCATGTGTTCATTGCCAAAGGGTGCACTATCGAATGCCTGAATGGTATGTGTTGCCAGCATTTCAGTCGACAATATAGGCACGGATGATGGGGCCAGATGATGTGATGTATGCACAGGAAGATCAAGATTGACACTTGTACTAACCCCTACTTCCCAGGCAACACTTGTAGTACCCTGATCATGGCTAGCAGCATCATGAGGACGCAAATAATCCTTTAAATTCAACACATATTTTAGTTCATGACATAAAAGAGTACAAAATATAAAACCATGAATGAACTTATGTTATAATTAAAGATCTCATGACAGGTTAGTTGCAAGTTTTGTTCTCTCTCAGACAATATTTTAACCCTTTCTCTTATCTCATCTATTTGAGGCACTATGAATACCAACTTAAGGATTTCTTCATTGCATTTTTTTGGGCCTTCCTCATCATATCCACAGGGTTTGTGGAAAATGTGATGTCATCATCACATAATAGTGACTGCACCTCCATATGGATGCTCTCCTCTACTATTGGTGCCTTTCCCCGATCAACCGACCGCAACAAGAATATTAAAAACATTATCGAAATTAACCCAATAAACTCATGAAAAAAACATAATAATAAAAATAATTGCTCGTATCTAATTTTTACAATTACAATGAGGTAAATCTGACGGGTAGAAGTGCCTGAAGATGGATCGTGATCTATGTTCTAGGCTGGAGCCTTCCTCGTATGATCAATGTCCCACTGTGACAAAAATTAAATATAAAAAACATTACTGAAATGAAACCAATAGACTTACAAAAAAAACATAATAATAAAATGGTATATTGGAGTCATTAATTGGAGGTTGGGTAAAATGGTATATAGTACATACCACCCCCATAGTAACTGTGTTTGTATCTAAGCGATTCAAATTGTAATCGATTAGCAACTCTTCCCCTGCAGTTATTGATTTTATCGCACATACGAATACACAGTTTCCCTCTCATGCCTCGAATATGCAATTGGGTTGCTTATTTTTTGACCTAGGTCATGTACTATTCATAAACCCTGCAATATTCTCTGATGCTTTTGGCCTTTCGTCAATGTACCTAGCCACTCCTTTATTTTGATCCTTATCTTTTAGTTGTATATAATTTGTTGACAATGCATACCTACACATACTTCATGTCTATCAAACTAGCTACATCCAATCTTTGTAACTGTAACAGGGTCCAACATACTCCATCAATTCAGTAACTTTATTGTAACAGACCTTTATGTCGTCCATGCAAAATAGGCCCAAACCATGTAATGACGATGGTGCTACGCGATATATCCTCTCGTTGACACAAAAATTAGTGTTTATTGGAGGAAGTTCCTTGGGTACCCATTGTTTTCATAGATGTTTGTACCTCAAGGGAACCTCGATGTTTCCTATGCTCTCATCATCATAAGAACATGACCCCCCTTCAGCAAGAAAAAATTCCATGCGTTTATGGAATTTTCTTCTAATCTTTTTACCTCTAGTTGATCTCCCTCTTTTAGACCTACTATATGTCTTGCTTTCCTCTTCTCTTCCCGAATTTCCCTTGCTTGAGGAAGATAGATCTGACAAATACCTATTTGGTGGTACTTACACTCATAAGGATGTTTGATGAAGTTCTTTCATGGTGATGTGATCCCAAGGTGACATTATGATTAATCTATCATTTCATTGCTAGAATTTGACAGGTTATAAGGTAATCAAGTCTTGATAGATTGCAAGTTATTGTTACTACCGTCCAAATGTGTCCATTACAAATCAAATCTACTTAACGTTTTAACTCCCAAACTTTGTAACAAGTGTTAAATGTGACTATGGTCCACCAGTTACACAACCAAGGCCTCAAATGTATTCTCTAATTGTAATTAAAGGACTTTTTCTCTTCATTCAAGTAAATAAACTTGAAGGGAAACACCACCAAGTGGTTTATTGGACACCTACATGACTAAAAATAGCAGCAAATTTACATTTAATTTCCATATGTCTAAGTGGTTAACGGGGAGGGAGTGTGTACTAGGCCTAGTAAAGTCATCAAAACTTTATGCTTTGGCAATAAAAATTGTTTAAGTCATCTCAAATCTTCCTATGTTAAAATTAAAATAAATTTTTTCAGTTTAAGGGGTTAGCACTTTCTTTCATCTTTGCATATTGGTTTGATGCTTCAAATGATGCATTTATTATCCCACTTCTATCATATTGTATTCCCATCCCATTGCAATTGTTGGAGGAGTTGATACCAAAATTTCATATCAAATATCACGTTTTTGAAGCAATTTTCTATGTTTTTACTATTTTTCTGAAGTTCTTTTGTGTTGTATGGATCCGTACAAGCTTGAAATGCTCTGAGATCATTGGTGTAGATAAATATATGTGTTTCATTTTAATTTGTTTTGAAGTTCTCAATCACTATTTTTTGGGAGAAAACAATCAAATACAAGGTCTGCCTTGTTTTGCCTATGTAAGGGTTTGAGGGCTAAATAGAAATGACATCCATCAATCCACCCACTATCTTGGAACTGTAACTCAGTGGATTGGCATCATGGTATGTTAGAGGTTCATTGCATTTAGGGGTCTGTTAAGGCAAGAAACTTGGCATTGAATTGATGCCCTAGGGCTGATAGGGGCAATTTTCTTGTGAATTTGTGGTTGTTAAGTCAGGGTTTATCAATTTGATGGATATCTTGGTAGAGTCATGGTGACACTATTTGATGGTCCAATCTCTACTTCAGAACAAAAATATCTCTAACAACTCCAAGACTATAATGGGATGGCATTAAAGGAACCTTCATATGAAGGATCTTCTAATGAAGGACCTTTGAATTAAGGTCTTCATTTGAAGGTCCTTCATGCAAAGGTTCCTTTTATAAAGCATTTTGGACATGAAATATTTATAATAAAAAATACCTTCACTTGAAAGTCTTGACATGGCATCATTTTTGAATGAAGGTTCTTCATTCAAAGGTCATGACGACATCACCTTCAAATGAAGGTTCTTCATTCAATTGGTATTTTGTAATTTTGAATGTGTGATAATAATTTAGGGTTAAAAATAAATCCATTTGAGCCTTTTATAAATGAAAGGACATTTGATGCAATCATATGCCTTGTCAAACTTTTAACTTAATAGTAAGGGCATCATGAGTAGTTTTTTGGGCCCATTCAACAATCTTCGATGCAAGGATTGAATTGTCTAGAATGTATCTACTATCAAGAAAGCCAATTTGTTTACCTGTATGACTATATCTCAAGCAATAGGTTTGATTGTGATGGCAATGATATTGACCAAGATTTTATAATCTAGGTGTTGAGAAGCATAATTGGCTACCATCCTAGGAAAGATTCTTCATTCTCAATTTTAGGTGTTAAAATTTAACAATACCTTGATTGATGAAAGAGCCCAAAGAGCCTTTCTCCATGGTATCCAAGTACACATAGCAACAATCTTCTCTTATATGGCTGGACATGATTTAAAGAACTTAGCTAGGAATTATTCATTTAACCTAAGGTTTTCTCATAATGTCATCATTGGAAAAGTATGATCAAATTCTTCTATTATAAAGAATTGGTATATGTGCCTCTAGTAATCACTATAAATGTTTGTAAGGATAAAATGACTAATTGCATCAGGTATGAGAGAATCAACTTTGAGTTCTTCAAAGATTATATTCCTCTATTCATAATTTTTAAGGTTTGTGTGTGGAGGAGGTTATCACTACCAAGAAGGGAGGAGACCTTTCCTTGCATATGTTTGTGGTGGAGGTATTAAAGAAGAATTGTATGCCTCTATTTCCATTCATTAGATCTATCTTAGCGTAGCATATACTTGGGATCCTTTTCCCCTATAAACTTTCATTTGTTTGAGTTTATGTTATGTAAGCGTAATTCCATGCTATGTTGAAATATAAGAGGTGGATGAGGCCAAAAGGAAATAACCCTTTTTTAGTTGTACCTTCAATTTTTTTCTTATTGTTTTATGTTTTTAGCAACTTTGTGGACATAAGATTTGAGGTAGGTCATACAACAAAGAATAACATGTTCCCGCCAACAACCAAGATGTGGGTAGATTATGGGATTTTTTCCAATACCTGAGGTTGGTTGATAAAAATGTGAAAGACTAAGCTATTTTATTTTTTTTTGTCTTATCTTATACCATTTTACGAGAATGGGGGTGCCAATGTACGAGAAGATCTTTGGAAACTAGGAATGAAAATTGCAGGTTAAAGAGAATGGGGGTGCCAAAATTACAATACTCATTGTCCCTTGGTCGTCGATTTTCCCTAAGTGCCCTCAACCTCATCCTCGGCGCTAGTATTGACCTTGTTTTCACTCCTCCATACTCTTCCTCTGCGCTGGTATTGACCTTGTTTTCACTCCTCCATACTCTTCCTCGGCGTTGGTATTGACCTTGTTTTCACTCCTCCAAAATCTTCGTCGGCGCTAGTATTGACTTTGTTTTAACTCCAAACTCTTCCTCGACGCTGGTATTGACCTTTTTTTCACTCATCCAAACTCTTCCTTAGCACTGGTATTGACCTTTCACTTCTCCAATTTGACGAGCTACAACCCAATTTCGTTAGGTTTTAGAGTATGTTAATTAAATTTATAATTATGGCGCCATTTAGAGTAGTGAATATAAAGCAAGCCAAGCCTATTATAGTCATGAGGGAAATATTAAAACTCCTAGGATACTTTGTGAAACCATTTTCCTTGGTTAAAGGGAGGCCATAAAATATACCTTTGGATTTTTTCAATCTTCAAATATAAGTATTTGCAAGGTTCTTAGCAAGATGAGTAATGAAAATGTGTGCAACAAGAATTTTTGAACACACATGGAATCTCCTTGCCAAAGAAAGGGGCTTCATAATTTAATATGATAATTTTTCTCAGCTCTAGAAATGATATGTTTCCTTAAAGAGGAAGGAGAAACCTAAAAGGTAAAAGAGATGCTTAGGAATCTCAACACTTCCTTATGATCAACCCCCTTCTATCCATAGGAATTGAACCAATTGGACTTGGCTAAGAAGGATTTCCTATAACATTGAGTTTTATGCCACTATATATTTGACCTTAAAGCTTTCCAAAAAATATCTAGGCATTGAATATCCTAAATATTGTCATGTTTGTCCTCCAAGAGAGTGAGAAAGGAGCCATTAGAAAAATTGCCATTGAATAGTTGGGCTATAGAGTTAGGAAAAGTAGCACCTTTAATAAGGTTCCATGAAATACTATAAGCCAAAAGATATCCAAAGGCTTCCATAAAAAACACATATAAAGTAGGAGCTAAGGGGAAAACATGAAAAATTGAATGAAAACACCCAAAATCCTCAAATTTATGTCCATTCATGGTAATACAAGTATAACCATCATAACTTTTTTTTGAAAAAAGTAAAAAATATTGAGGAACAAATCCTAAATGACATAAGTAGTCCAATTCAACACTAGAGGTAGCAAGAGATTAATGAAATTACCACAAGTTTTAAGTAGAAGTAAACTGCCATTTTCAAGTACTAATGGTAGTATGAAATTGTGACTAGCTAAATGGAAAGAAAATTAGAAAATTGTAACCAACATTTAAGTGGAAATAATTAAAAGTAACCACACTTTTTGCATGGTTGAACCAATTTAAAAATTCAGCCAAAGGTGATAGTAAGAAAATTAAAATGCACCTATATGAAATATTTAGTCTAAGAGCCAAATTTGGATGGCAAAGTTAGTAAGAAGTAGTGTCGAAAGTGGAAAATTAATCATGAAATCATGGCTAATAAAGCATACAAAATATATTGGAAAAGTCAAGAGAACTTATATCTACACATAAAAATACTCAAAACAATAATTATATCATACAGTTCATTTGGGAATAGATTACAATATGACTTTTACAAAGCCTTTCAAATATACCTTCCCATTTGAACTACTATCTTATAAGAATATAACTAATTATTTAATAACAAAAATAAACAAGTTAGTAAGGTGAATTTATTAATGTTAATCTTAATATTCCAACACCCTCCCTTAAGTTTTACATTCCACACAACAAAACATGTTGATTGAAACAAACAAATATATATAGGCTAAGCTAACATCATTTGATTTTTCTTTAAGTTCTCCCTCAAGAACATCATTGGCTCGAGTTATACAAGTCCACACAATGTGATCCTTTTTCTTACAATAATAACATTCATTTTTATTTTTTAATTATTATTACCTTATGAGTATAATACATTCTCATGCTAAGAATCAACTTTTAAATCTTTTCCATTGTTATTTTTTCTTCTCCTAATAGGGCCAAAATCACATCTTCTTGTGTTTGAGAAGTTATTGGACTAATCATAGAAATAACATTGTTGTATTTTTAAACTATTTAACAAAATTTCCTTGGCATCTTCATCATCTAATAGAGCCTTGACTTCTACCAATTGTCTAATGAGAGATCTCAAATTTCTTATGTGATTAGACATAGTGATTATATCTCTCATTTTGAATCTAAATAGTTGAAGTTTTAGGAAAAACTTCACATTAACTATTTTTGCTCCAAATATTTTATTGAAATTATCCCAAATTTCCTATGATGATTTATCTAAATCTATATAATAAAATTTAATATCATAAAGGGAAAGACCAATAATATATTTGACTTTATCATCTATTTTATGTTATTCCAATAACTTATTTGCATTTGTAGGTGGTGTTTTGTTCCCATGCATGATTCTCTATTATTCATTTATTGCATTTGCATTTTTGTTTTCCAAGTATGAAATTTAAAACAATTTTTTTTGTTAAAAGAATCTTTATCTTAAAAGTATGAACTAAAAATATTTCAAAAGTTTAATGTCAACCTTATCACTCTAAAAATTACAACTTAAACATCCCTTTCAAACCTTGTAACTAGTTTTGAACCACTCCCCAATTCATTTTTCCTCATCACAAACGTTGACACCATTTTACTGTTCTAAACAACTTATTGAATCCTCTTATGCATCAAACTTATTTAATTGTTTCAAAAAAGACAAAAAATAAATTTGAAAATATGACTTTTCAAACTTCACACTTCCTTCTTATTATTACCAAATGCCATTATTTTAAATGAAAAACACATGAATGTTATAAATACATTATTTCTATAAGGAAACAAACCATATATCTCTTTTTAATGACCAACTTAAAGCAGACTGCAAATAGAAACTTGGCCGTTGTATAGAACATTGAAAAAATGATAACAAAGAATAAAAAAACTACTACAAAGACCTAGGATAGGCTAGAGGCCCAAAGTAGAACATTCATCACAAAGAAACTAGCCTTTACAGTGATTTTGCACTCGTTGATTCCCTAAATTCAACCTTAACTTGAGTATAATCCATCATAGTCACATATGATCACATCATTCTTGACCATTTGATATCATGAAAAACCTCCAAAATCTAGTATTCAAATAACCCATATAATCAACAAGACAAGTTCCATTGGGGTGAAATGAAAAGGTCATACCGAGCATATAGGTCTCAATGATGAAGTTCCATCAGCAAGAAACATGTCTTGTCTCACCAATCAAAGCACAAGGAGTTGTATCGGCTAGACCAACGCCATCGGAGTAAGATCCCTAAGTCAGCCTGAGTGCATTTGTCTCACCGATGAAATATCATCGCCGAAAAACTCATCTTGTCATGCCGACAAAACAAAGAAACATACTATCGCCAAGACAAACGCTATCGGAATGAGTTCAAAATGTCCTTCCGACCCACTATGTCACGTCGACAAGATTACATCGGTAGGAGTCTTGGCGACATACTTGAGATCGAAGGAATAATCATCAGGGAGACTTATAACATCGGCAAAATTACTGAATGTCTTAGCAATACACCATGTCTTGCCGATGAAGACACAAACAAATCAAGATAGTCGTCAAGGTAACTCTTGGTGACATTTATATGAATCAAATGGATAGATTATGTGATATCGGTGTAATGTCTCCCCAACAAAAAGAATGTTTAATGAGTGTTAGTCAAGCCTGAATAAAAGGATCGCCCAAAGTTTGAATTGTCTTGCCGAGATAACATTTGATGTGACAGTGGGTAAATTCGAAGATCAGCTATGCTCTTGTTTAAATCTAGGACATTAATGGTAGTATTACTACCAAATGTGTCGATGATTTCCTGAATTGAGAAAAGTAATTGAAGGCGAATTTCACAAAGTTAGTAGCAAAGGAACAAATGAAGGGCCAAAGGATCTTGCGGTCAAAGAATTCTAAATAAACTTGTAAGTTCCCTACAATTAAATTTTTGGTTTTGTGATTCATAAAATGGAAAGCACTAGCTTAGGAAAATCAAAAGGTAGGAAACAAATTGAGAGTAAAAACCCTAGAGGAAAAAAGAAAAAAATTGAAGCAGAGAAGGAACTGGGGGTAGCTGAGAGGAAGTTAAACCAAAACTTAATTGATAAATTGCCCGGCTCAAGACCTAAGGCCAAGCGATCTGCACAACTTAGGGTAGAAGTGGAAAAGTTAGAGGATAAATGCAAGCATATATGAGACATATGGACCCCAATTAGGGGATATGAGTTGTTTATTTTTCATTACCAACGAAGGAACCGATACGAACCAGTGTGTAATCCTTGGAAGTTAAACCTAGGGAAACTAGTCTGCCCCAATGTATTTGTAAATGTAGAATTGGTGAAGATGCTAGTTGGCTATTATAATCCAAAATGTAAAGCTATTTGTGATCCATCAAGAAAATCGTTTATACATGTATCTGAAGCTGCCATCTGTGAGGTTTTTAAACTAGAGGAAGTGTGTGGTGAAAAAATTGTACCTGAAGAGCTGGAAAAGGAATTCTGGAGGATGGATACTTTGTACAAGGGTTGGAGGTTGCCACTACACATGTCTAAGAAATATGGTGTTTCAGTTCCACTGAATGACAGTGATGGTCCCCCATTCCATGTTGATTTGTCTGAACCTTACATGAGGTACACATATTTTTCAGTGTGTCAAGTGTTGGGAATGGAGGCCCCTGAGCACATGTCAATTGTACCCATGGTAGCTGCAGCAGACATCCAATGTCACAATTCAAGGATTTTTTATTATGCTTCACACATCTTTAAAGTACTTGATTCAGGATTGATGGCATTAAAAAGTGGAGCTCCTATCTTGCACTTGGATGCTTATTCAATCCTAATGCATATGATAACTTATTATGGACAAGGATTGTAGACATGGCCTGAAAAATTGAGGGTTGTACAATTTGATAAGGAAGGAAGCTTATTACTAGTACAACTCTGAACTACCACCTAGGATTGTAGATTTGCTAGTTCTTGTTATCTACATTTTGAAGAGTTTTTTGTGAAACCATTGTACAGATTTTACAATCATCATTGTGAATACTCATTGTCCGATGAAATAAAAAGGTTTTTAATGCCTAAGGATTTCAATGGACCTATCAACCACAATTGGGGAGACTGGTACTATCTAGAAGATGTGACCATGATAAGAGTATATGGATTTGAAGATGGATCCTTAATTCTGCCCAAGACGGTGCTTGATAGGATTGCATATTTGGAGATTGCTAGGCAATTGGACATTTCAGATGTTATGAATCTGAGTTCTTTTGGAAAGAAAGCATTTATGCCTAGTACATTATGCTTCAATGATTTCATTGTATTACCAAGGGATGGATATGACATGGTTCTCAAGAAATTGCTGCAATATAACATGAAGAAGGGTCCACTGCAAAAAGGATTTGATCCAGAAGGGTATATTGATTTTTCCAAAAATAAAATGAACTTGGGAGGATACAATCACATACCCTATTTGTATGATGACTTGATCAGGAATTTGGAAGCAGAGGAATCCGAAAAAGTTCTTGATGAGTATAACAGGGGATTGCAAGATACATAACTATTATCTTCTGATGAAGAGGCATCTGGTGATGGTAGGCCTAGCAGTACAATTGATAAAATTTCCATATTGAGAACTCAAGACTACAAGTATGTTCCCAGGGAACCAGATGTTGAAGAGAGTGCAGATATTGACACAAGGCAGATAACATATAAATCATTTGTGGTTGATGATGAATTCATTAAAACCTCAGAATTTAAAACCTTTTTGTGCAAATTAAAAGGAAAATCAATAAGGGAATCAATGGAGAATATTACACCAATTAATGAGGAACAACTGTTGAATAACTTAAAATCAAGTGTGGAAGAAAAAATGAAGAGCATGACCCCTGAGAAAGAAAGGAAATTATTAGAAGATGCAGGTGTCATGATCTTTCCTGGGTTGGATTTAAACTCTGCTTTGGTTTTTGATAGTTTTCTGAAGAATAGTAATGCCACACATAAACTCACTCCTGAGGGGGTAACAGAGATTTATGCAGGATCTAAGTGGATCTCAATTCTGCATTAGTCTTTGACAATTTCCTGAAAAATAGTATTGCTACACACAAGCTCAGCCTGAAAGAGGTGACAAAAGTCTATGCCAAAGTACAATCCAGATGAAGGGTCATTAATGATTTGGGCCTTGTATCCACCTCACAGGAAATAAGTTGTCATTGATACTGAGAAGGCATTCGGGCATGTTATGACCCTAAAGGTTGGGGAGGTTGATCCTATGGCAACAACAGAGATTGAGATCAACGTAGCAAAACTGAACAAAGCTCAAATATAGATTTTGATCAAGGAAAAAGAAATGTACAAAACGAATAATGAGAGAATGTTGAGAGAAAACGATTGCCTGAAAGATTTATTAGGAGTTACAATGGGGTCAACCAAGCTGCTCATCCATAGTGAAAGTTCACAAGCAAAATATCATTAGGAAGGGTCAAGTGCATATTCGCAAGGAAAGTATGATGCACTTGTAGCAATAATTAAGAAAAGACAAACCAGTCTAACAACTTGGTTGAATAAGCTCTCGGGAATACACTCAAATAATTTTTTTGCATTACAAGAACACGAGAGAATGGATGGTAGGATCCTAGAGAAGCTCCAAGAAATAAACCAGAGGGATGCTCCTAATAATGTGGCAATTGAGGTTGCAAATCATCTTATGAATAAGCATAGAGACTTTTTTGAAGAATTGCGAGGGGATGCATATGGATTAATTGATGCCACAAAAAAGGGATTGACTACATTCTTCGATGATGGAGGAAGATTAAAAGAAATGACTAGGTGGAAAGGTGAAAGTGAGTCAATATTGCAAGAAATTCTGAAGACAGCTACCGCAAAAGATATAACACTGGATGAAGCATGCGAACAAAATGAAAAGATGGTGAAAATGGAGATCACGATCCAGAATGCATTGGGAGATGTAGATATGCATGAGCATTGAGACTACTTGGACCACTTGTCAAAGATTCACTTATGGCTTAATAGAGCCTAATTACCTTTTTTAATTTATTATTTTTTTAACATAAGACATTTCTAAAAGGACGTGTCCTTTCAAGCGGTTGATGTATAAATATCCATTTTGGTAGCAAAAAGAAAGGGGGGAGATTAGAAGGAGAATAGGTTGTTAGAATAGATAATTTCCAGAATACTTACATTTAAAAGGACCATGATGCATGTATGAAATTTTGAGGAATCAATGAAAGGACTCCGATTTTAATGGCGTCATTCCCGTATCAATTGTTTGTTGAGTTAATTGAAAATATTATTAATTTGTCTCCAAGGCTGTTGTTTCTTTGTTATTTAAATTGATATATCAAGCATATGTTCAATTTATCGATGCATATTTTTTGTATTTGTGTGGTATGATTAATTGGTTCTTTCAAGTAAAGATTAAATCCTTCTAGTCATTCATAGTAACTTGGAAGCATCATCTAGATCAATAAGAAGAAATTGATAATTACATTCCTACATGTTTATACAAGTTATAGACAAATATTTGTATGCCAAAAAATTAGAATTTCTGCCAGATAGAAGCCATTCCTCATAGACTTTCATTTGACTCCATTTACCCAACGAGGCACTGGTCTTCCCCATTTCATCATTTAGTTTTATCCATTTTATTTGACATCTGTTTACTGAACATATTAGATTTTACCTTGATATTACTTATACAATTTATACCAAATTAGGATCACATCTCTCGATTATCAAATTTCCATTGTGGATAGATTGGTCAAGTAGGAAACATAGTTCAAATCTGCATCATTCACATAGGTACACCCGCCTAGGTTTAGCAGAGCCTAAAGAGTAGAAGGTCCAAGTTCATTATTTGGCCTTGTACATTAGCCAAAAATGTTGTAAGAGCTTGGAAACCTCTTGTGGTTCAAACCTGCATTTTTGAGACCTAACAGTTACAATGTTTATTCTAAAATCCATATACAACTTCCTCCCTCCTATTGACATAGAATCGGTATGGAATACTATCTTGACTTTTAAACTAAATATTAAAAATTGGTTATATCTTATACTATGCAAAGGAGAATAAGAATAAACCATAACCTTATTAGCAATTGAAATAGATAAGGGGTCACTCTATTCCACACATATTCACATAGACAATGAACATGATATTCGGGGTTCCTACTCTTACTATTTTTCTGTTTATTTATATAATAATAAGGTTACACTACAATATTTTTGTTCTCTTTTTATCTACTCTAACTCCTATTTCCTCTGATACATTCAATCATACTAGTATTATGCTTCCTGTAAGAACATTATATCATGGCTGAATGAAAACAATGTTCAATGCCATGAGGCCTAAATGATATTCATGCATTGGTCTTGAAATGTCATCAAACTGAGACTAGTCATTGTTATATAGTATCAAAGTTTCATTGATACTATTGGTCAGTATGATTTCTCATGTGAATTGATTAAAGATTGATAACCTATATATTCATAGGTTCCAATCATTATGTTTGACAGTGTATTGGTTAGTTTACTGTCCAATGCTATTTGCAAAATAAAATATAGTAAATTATAAAACAGTGATCTTTTCTATCTAATCCACTATAAATAATAAAGACTGTAGAAAGTTCCTTCCAATTTGAGTGTCTGAAGTCTTTATTATTTACAGTGGAATAGATAGAAAAGATCAATGTTTTATATTTTAATATATTTTATTTTTCATTGTATTTGATCAACAAATATAGTTTGATGATGATTCTTTGACTAGTGCTACAATATTAGTATCTTGGGGTATTATATATGCAGATATAAACTACATTTGTATGATGCTTGATGTTATACCCATGTCCACTAGTTATCACCATAATTGTTATTATTATGTATATGCAATATAGGGATACTATAGAGGTAAGGAGCAACGAGCAAAGAGAAAATATTTAAGGAAATGGACTTCAAAGAAAGGCATGAGACTTTACTATAGATTCCAAAAAGGAGATCACAGTCATGAATATTCAAATAAACAATGATTAGTCCATGTCATAACCATGAAGGGGGCATTAAAATTAATAATAACAATGATAGGGTAGTATGATGAACTTTAAAAGATACATAAAGAAAAGTAACTGAGTAGTCAAGAGGGCTTTTAAAACATCATAAATCTTGTCAAGGGTTCATTTTCTTCATAGCAATATGGTAAACTAATAAATATTTCCATCTCACAAAGTTTCAAAAGAGGACAACCTACAAGTGTATTAAGGAGTGCATGGACAATATCTCAAGGAGCTACTACAATTAATTTCTTCAAGTGTTATGCAAGGCCATTGAAATCAAATGAATAAACTCATGCATAACCTAAAAGACAAAGGATAGTCAAGTTGCTAGAGGGCAGGTATCACAAAGGATATGGGATCACTTTCAATAGAGATGTGATGTACTTTTACATTTTTTTCTTTATTTTTCCTAATAAGGTCAAACTTTCTTTTCGTGTTTGAATCTACCACATAGAGATTAAATATGCTTACTCTCAAATAAATTTGAATTATATAAACAATAGTCAGATGCCTCCCTTAACATAAAGGACAATCTAAAGTACTAAGGAATTTTATATCCTTTATAAGAGATTTTTTTTAACCAGTTAAAAACTTGAGAGGGTAATACACTGGTTGCAAGAAAAGTTAAAAATTTATCATAAGTAGCTCAATCCAAAAGGAAAAAATTAAGCATGGAAAAGCATGAGTAGGTTGACCAGCTTCACTAAAAGCACAAGTTATTTTTTGTAACATCTTACCTAGATATTACTTGATAAGGTAAGGAGTACTCTTTTCTAGTCAGTTTCATATGGTGGCATATCTACACACAAATCACCAAATTGTCAAATAACTAAATAAATTTTATTACTTAATAAAGTTGTTACAACATGCCATTCATGTCAAAATCAACTCATCTTACCACAAAAATTTTGGTTTCCAATTTGACAGGTTCATCTTTTGATTCCTGTACCAACTTCTGAAGGAATTTGGCAGGTTATACTTCTACATGATGAGACAATTTCATCTTGTAAACTGTTCCAAAGTATAAAAAAAATAGAAATCATATAATCTGCATGATAGTTATAGCTTGCTAGATGTTTGGTAGCATCTAAAAAATTTAAGTGAACTGAGAAAATTAGAGAGGCCTTGACCTTCATTTTTTCATTTTTTAGTTTGTTGCTCGAAATATCTCACAATATTTACAAATTGGTTGCTTTCTTTCTTTCTTGTTCAAATAAAAAATAGATACATTTGTATAGAGTCAAAATGAATTCAAGAACTCAAGGTAACAGATATACCATAACTGCTTTTATAGGACACTGGCATCTAAGGTCTAAAATCTATTTTTGAAACTTGGCAAAGGGAAAAATACATCTTTATGAAGTAGTCTTCAAAAATATCATAGCTAAATGGCTCTAACTATCAACTATCAAACATTTCCAATTCTTTGTTCAACCCTCTAGGCCTGAATCTTGAAACTATTTCACTCTGTAGCTATCCCTATGCCTTTGATATTATCTAGTTATGGCTCCCAAATCTATTGAAAATTGATCATTAGGGTTAAAATTGAAACCTTGCAAATATAATCTTTGTCCAAATCCATCAAGAATTTTCCATCAGTTATAAACATTTCCCTTATAAAGAATTTGTGAAGTCAGGTCTAAAATCTGGAAATGAAATTCTGAAAATGCACAAGAATAAAAATGAAATCTGATGAGATGTTGCTTTAAAATATTATATTCAAACCTGGAAGTACAAATCTGATTTCACAAATGAATTCTGGAAAAAGACAATGACTACCCTCAACCTGGCGATATCTTCTTGACTTTTTTCTGATTTTTCCCAACAAAATCGTCAAGCAAAAAACTATCGCAATAAATAGTCGAGCTCATTTTTATTTATGTCGGCCACAATTTAACTTTGCAAGTCCGTCAAAATTTTGGCAAAAGATCTTCGATGAAACTTCGACAAAAAATAAGGTTCATCAAAATTCCGACAAACGTCGAGGATAATTTTTTTTTAAAATGAAAATTTCGCATAAGTGCCCAATGATACATCTGATTATATAGCTTTCGTTGAAATTGTTTGTCGGATTTTGCAATCAAATGAGTTAGTGAGTTTTGCAAACATGTTGGAATTGTTAGGTGAAAGACTACACCTTACACACCCCAACAAAATGGGGTAGCAGAAAGAATGAATCATACATTAATGGAAAGAGCTAGGAGCATGTTAAGTAGTGCTAAGTTAGATAAATGTTTTTGGGCAGAAGTTGTTGGTACTGCTTGTTATTTAATTAATACATCTCCTTGTAAAGATCTTGTTGATAAAACACCTTATGGAATGTTGTGGGTAAAAAGCTTTCAATTTCACATTTAATGGTCTTTGGTTGTGAGGCTTTTGTTCACGTGTCCAAACAAAAGCGGTCTAATTTGGATCCCAAATCTGATAAATTCATCTTTGTAGGTTATGGTGAAAATGTTAAAGGTTATAAACTTTGGAATCCACTAACACGAAAGATGATATTTTCTAGAGATGTTATTTTCAGGGAATTTAGAGCTAACTCTAAAGATGAGCAACCAAAGGAAAAGTCAAAGACAGTGCATTTTGAAACTAAGCAAGAAGATGCACATGTGGAAGAATAGAAAGATGGACAAGACGATGGAGAAGAAGAAGAGAGTTCTGAATAATCTATTGTAACAGAAGAAGTTGAAAACAATGAGGATAAACATGAGGAGGAACCTCTTACTACACCTTTAAGAAGGTCCACAAGATAATGAAATCTAGTTGACAGGTATAGCCCACCTCATTCTCATTATAAATTTTCTCTGTTATGTACTGATGATGAGCCTAGATCCTTCAGGGAGACTCTCTCTTCAGAAGAATGTGAATCTTGGATGTAGGCCATGCAGGATGAGATTATGTCTTTGAAAAACTGTGACCCCTGGAATCTTGTTAGTTTTCCCAAAGGAAGAAAGGCCATTGGTTGTAAGTGGGTATATAAAAAGAAGTTTGGTGCAAATGGTAAGTTGGAATGGTACAAGGCCATATTAGTGGCCAAGGGCTACTCACTGAGAGAGGGAGTTGATTTTGGTGAAATATTATCTCTTGTTGCTAGGTTAACTTCTATTAGTTTCCTTTATCCATTGTTGCTGCTTATGATTTAGAAATATAACAATTTGATGTTAAAAATGCTTTCTTGCATGGGGATCTCGAGGAAAAAAATTATATGCAACAACCTGACGGTTTTGTTGTGAAAGGAAAATAACACTTGGTTTGCAGATTAAAACAATCTCTAAATGGTTTAAAATAGTCACCTAGGATGTGGTTCTAGAGGTTTGATGCCTTTGCATTAAAGTTGGGTTTTGTTAGAAGTGAAGAGGATCACTGTGTTTATTTTAAAGTTATTGATGATCAGATATTGATTATTGTCTTATATGCAGATGATATGTTGTTCATTGGTAATAATAAGGCAATGATTAGGGAACTTAAAGCTTAGCTTTCTGGCACATTTGATATGAAATACTTAGGGGATGCTAAATATATTCTTGGGATGGAAATCATAAAGGATTGGATTCACATAAAACTTTGGTTAAGTCAGAGTAAGTATGTTAACACTATTTTGCAGAGGTTTAATATGCAGGATTGTAAAGAAGTAAATATTCCATTTCTTGTTGGTACTAAGTTAATTTTAGACATGTGTCTTGAATTAGATGATGATATTGATGAAATGTCTAAAGTTCCTTATGTTAGTGTTGTCAATAGTTTAATGTATGCAATGGTTTGTACTAGACCAAATAGAGCCCAAGCAGTGAGAGTTCTAAGCAAGTTTATGTCTAACCCTGGTAAAGAACATTGGAATTTTGTTAAAAGGGTATTTAGATATTTGTGAGACACTTTTGATTACTATTTGCTTTATCATGGTACTAATGATGTTGATAAATCATTGGACATACAGGGTTTTGTTGATGTAGATTGGGCAGGTGACTTGGACAGTTGAAGGTCCACTAGTGGCTATGTGTTTACTTTGTTTGGAGGTGCAATGAGTTGGATGAGTAAAAGACAACCTATAGTTGCTTTGTCCACCACTGAAGTAGAGTATATGGTTGCTACACATGCCTCTAAGGAGGCAGTTTTATTACAGAGACTTGGTAATGGTATTGGTTTTGATTACAAGATAGTGAGAATCAGATGTGATAGTCAGAGTGCCATATGTTTGGCTGAAAATCCTTTGTATCATGCTTGTACTAAGCATGCTGATGTTTAGTATCACTTTGTGTGAGAAATGGTTGAGAATGGAAAAGTCTTGATTGAAAAATTTGACACTTTGGATAATGTTGCAGATTCTCTTACGAAGCCAGTCACCATAGATAATTTCTCTTGGTCCAAAAAGGCCATGGGCCTTGATCACTCTACTAAATTCTATGTAATTGTATTTCTATGGGTGTAATTTACAATGTATGATGTCAAGTGGGAGAATGTTAGGATTTAGGTGTCATCAACCTTGTAAATCCTTTAATTAATTATTCTCCTAAAGTTTTTTGTACATTTACCCATAAGAGGTGATACCGTTTGACCAACGATGGTGAAAGAGACAATGTAAATGTAGTGTTACCATTATCGTTTGTCTTTTTGGAAAAAGGACAAAATAGCTAGGCATCCCACTTTGGAATCTTCTAGAATGTGGTTGTTGAATCAAAATAGGGTTTTGTAAGAGAATATATGACATGTATGACAGTATGACAAATTCCCTATGACAAAATATGCCATTCTTGAATCCTAGGCGCCCATGCATGAGAGATGCCTTATGATAGCTGCAAGAGCATATGTAAGAGGCTATTTTTAGTATTTTTGACCATTTTCAAGGAGGGAGGCATGGGTTTTTTTAGGTGGTATTATTGCCTATTTTTTGGTGAAACTATGGTGGTTTTCATCCTTACAAATCTCTTTA